>JAWWNF010000497.1:30000-417500 GCA_034641395.1 Darevskia armeniaca | reverse complement strand
AGGAGAGGGTTTGCTGGAGTGCTTGTCGTTCCAAGGCGCGGGCCAATGGGAAGCGGCCGCGGTGGGCGCGTTCCGCCCACACTGGATCAGGCCGGCTTTGACAGGAGAAAGGGGTAGGAAGGAAAGGGCTCTGAGGGAGCAAAGGAGTTTATTGGCCGGCCTGGTTGTCGGTCAAAGGCGAGGCCGACGCGGATTGGTTCGCTCCCGCGACGCTCCGCCCATTCGCGGCTATAATCTTTGACATGAGGAGGAGGCGCGGGCTCTGTTATGAGCAAAGGAGAGGATTGGCTGATGGCGTTGCCTGTGCCCAATGGGAAGCAAATGGGAAGTAGGCAGGCCGCGGGGATTGGCTGCCGGGGTTGACGTTGAGGCGCGGTGCGCCAATGGGAAGCGGGCAACGGCGCTGATTGGTCGGTTTGGGTTGCAACGGCATTAGCAGGGAAGTTGAGCGTCTGCGCAGGAAGCGTCACCTGATGACGTATGCGGAAGTGGCTCCTCTCGCCCGCTTTCACTCAAGTCGTGGACAGCTCGTGGATTCCTGCCATTCTTCCTATTCCTTAATTCCTTTTTTCCTGCTAGGTTGGGGCAGTATTAAAAGCAATAATTGGTTACTAATATGATTTATTGTTAATAATTATTAATATTAATATTAATATTAATAATTAATATTAATAATTATTATACTAGCATTATTGCTAGTATAGCAATATGGGCCTGGTGAGCATTTAAGGTAACCCTCATCTGCGGGTTGGCATCTGATCGGATTTTATTCTGATTCTGATCCTGATTTTATGCTGATGTATTTGACTTGAGCTGGTTTTGGCTGGGGAGGGTGGGGTATAAATATAATAAATTATTATTATTATTATTATTATTTTGGAAGCCGCCCAGAGTGGCTGGGGAAACCCAGCCAGATGGGCGGGGTAGAAATAATAAATTATTATTATTAGTAGTAGTAGTAGTATTCTGTTGGAAACCCAGCCAGATTGGGGGGGGGGAGAGAAATAAAAAAATATTATTATTATTATTATTCAACAACCAAGGTCTAACAGTATATTCTAGTTCTAGTGGCTTCTTATTGTTAATATTATTAATTTTATCCATGGACTGCCATCTGCCCAGATTTTCATTTGCTCTGAAGTAATTTTTAGATGTTTTTTCATTAATTGGTTGTCTGTTTTATGTTCTTATGTTCTTGGTATACTGGGTGAGTTTTATTATTATTATTATTACTGTGGACCCTCGACATACAAATGTAATCCGTTCCGACAGGAGCGTTGGAACTCGAAAAAGTCGTAAGTCAAGTCCCCATAGGAATGCGTTGGAGAACGCATTAGTACCTCGAAAAAAACCTTCGCTAGTCTAAAAAACCCTCTCTAAAGCGGCCGCGGCTTCCGAGCGGAAGTCGAAAACATTCGGAAGCGTCGGCCGCTTTGATCCCTCGTAACTTGAAAAATACGGAAGTCGGGACATTTGTAAGTCGAGGGATCACTGTACTCTTCTCCTGTTGAACTCCCACATGCTTTCCAGATGGAGGAGCGCCGCATCCTGGTCCTTTTCGGCAGCCAGACCGGCACCGCCGAGGATTTTGCGGAAAGGATCGGACGCGAGGCAAAGCGACGGCACTTCCGGTGTCGAGTTGATGCCCTGGACGCTTATTCGGTGGTGAGTGCGAAATCCGCTTACGCCAAATGACCAGATCCCAGAGCATGTGCAGAGTTCAAGCTGCTCTCCATTTTTCCCTGCTCCTCCCAGGCCAACCTTATCCACGAGCCACTGGTGGTTTTTGTCTGCGCCACCACGGGGCAAGGAGACCCTCCGGATAACATGAAGGTTAAAAAATATTCATATATATATATTCAATTAATTAAATTTTATTTATATCTCTTTGACATGCATTGAGTACGTATTATCTTTATCTTTATATCTTTATTGTCATTGTACAAGTACAACGAAATTGGATTAATATAGTAAAACTAAATTGATTGAATTTGTAGGGGTTAAGAGCGGTAGACTCGTAATCTGGGGAACCGGGTTCGCGTCTCCGCTCCTCCACATGCAGCTGCTGGGTGACCTTGGGCTAGTCACACTTCTTTGAAGTCTCCCAGCCCCACTCGCCCCACAGAGTGCTTGTTGTGGGGAAGGAAGGGAAAGGAGAAGGTTAGCCGCTTTGAGACTCCTTTGGGTAGTGATAAAGCAGGATATCAAATCCAAACTCTTTAATTTCTTTCCATTAGACATGTAACAAGCACATTTATTTATTCACATTTATTAAAAGTTAATATTTTAATATTTTGATCATTAACATTTGATTTATGGAATTTTAAGATATAAAATATTATTCATTAAAATTTAATTTATTTAGTTGGCCTTATTTCCAATTAAAATAAATTTAAATAGCGCTGTCTTTCATAAAAAAATAAATTAATATAGCTGTTTTTGTTTCACCCCGCAAAATTGACTCCCATCTCCTTCTTTTCCTGACCGCCGGAAAACCCAGAATTTCTGGAGGTTCCTCTTCCGGAAGAGCCTGTCCCCCGCTTCCCTCTGCCGGTTGGACTACGCCGTTCTGGGGCTCGGCGATTCCTCATACCCCAAGTAAGTCCCGCTTCCCTTCCTGGAAAATCCTGGAAGAACATGGGAAAACAACATTCATTTTTTTCGCCTCGCCAGGTTCAACTTTGTCGCCAAGAAGTTGCACAAGAGGCTTCACCAGTTGGGCGGCTGCCCGCTGTTGCCGGCCGCATTGGGAGACGACCAGCACGACTTGGGGTGAGGATAAATGACCCTGGGACCCGAAATCCTGGAATTTGGGGTGGGGTTAGATGACCTTTGGTGTCCCTTTTTGCCGTGAATATGCTGAAATTTCAAAGTGTAAATTCGGGGTCAGACTAGATGACTGCTAGGGTCCCTTTTTGCCATGATTATGCTGAGATTTCAGAGCTGAATTTCGGGCTCAGACAAGATGACTGCTGGGTCCCTTTTTGCCGTGAATATGCTGAAATTTCAGAGCTGAAATTCGGGGTCAGACTTGATGACCAGTGGCTCCCTGTCAATCCTTCTTCAGCCCGGATGCCATCATCGATCCCTGGCTTTCAGACCTCTGGGAGAAGATCCTGGCTTTGTATCCTCTTCCTCCCGGCCTGCAAATCCTTAGTCCGGACATCATGTAAGAACATGTACGGTTATTTTTAAATTATTAGAATATTGGACGTAATAGTAAGAATAAAAAATAAAATGAAATATACTGATGCTTGGAGCTGATGCAGAGCCAAGGATACAACCTTTAATTGTTGTTGTTGTTGTTACTATTATTATTATTATTATTATTATTATTATTAGTTGGATGCCTGGCTCCCCATCAGCTCCTTGCATTATTATTATTATTACTAGTATATTAAGCCCGTAAAATTACGGGCGCTAGGCAGCTCCTGGCGAGGGAGTGGCGGCTCCTGGAGCTGCCAGTCCGTGCTGCAGCGACGCTCCCTCGGCCGGTCGCTCAGTGACCGCGGGAGCAGCAGCGCCGGGTGGGATGCATCCCGCTCGGCGCTGCAGCTCCCGGCGAGGGAGTGGCGGCTCCTGGAGCTGCCAGTCCGTGCTGCAGCAGCACGGACGGGCAGTCTAAGGAGCCGACGGTCCCTCGGCCGGTTGCTCAGTGACCGCGGGAGCAGCAGCGCCGGGGCGCTAGAGCTTTCTTTACATCCCCCCCACCTAAAGAAAAAAAGAAACTCTCTTCACTTGCCTCTGTCTCAGGCCCGGGCATCGATTAACTCCTTCGGTGCTGCCCTTTGTAAGCAAGGCCTTGCCTCTCTGCCTCCCTCTCCCACCGATACACTTTTGGCGTCAGTACTGCAGGGATCAGTTCACACGCTGCCCCCGCCAAGGCACAGTTGCCTTTTTTCTCAACCGGTGACCAATTTTAACGACCCCTTTTGAATCTGGTTTCACTTAATAGCTCTTTCTCTGTGTGTGTGTGTGTGTGTATGTGTGTGCGCACGCTCCATCCAGTTTGGTGTGTGTGTGTGTGGATGGGAAGGGCGACATGAAACGGATTTCAGGTTTCCTCTGTGCCATGAAAGTGTGCGGGGCAGCAGAGGGTGAACTCAGTGAGTGTGGGGGGGTGAAAGTGTGTGATAGTGGTGTGGGTGGGTGGGTGTGAGTGAGAGAGAGAGAGATTGGAAATCTAGCCATGCAAGAAGCACCAGGGAAGCAGCAGGCAGTGAAATGGTTAATAGCCACCGGTCTCATTGATTAGTATTGATGGCTTTTGGAGCCAGTTGGACGCAGCAGGCAGACGGTGAGGGAAGGCGGAGAGGGGAGCCCCTGAGCGGAGCGCAGAGCGAAAGAGCGGCGGCGAGAAAAAGTACACTTTATTACTGTAGATTTACTTGATTTTGGGGGTGGCAGTTGCCCCCCACCGCTTAAACAAACAAACAAACAAAACACCCCCCTGTCAGCAAGGAAATAAAAAGCTGACACTTTGCTGCTGCTAATTATGAGCCATTTTTCGATAATGCTCAGCGTGGTTGTCGCAGGGTTTGCATTCCGCTTATACTTATTTTTGTTCCTCCCGGGGAAGGAGAGGCGAGGCGGCGCTCGCAGCGGGAGGCTCCGCCAGAGCAGTGAGGAAGCCGGCGGCAGCGGGAAAGTCCGCTCGCGGGCGGCGGCGCTTACTCCCGAGTAAGCCTGCTGGGAAGGGCCGGGCCCCGTCTCCCCCCCCCCCATCGCGCAGGCAGTCCTGGCACTTGCGGAGCCCTCGGTCCAGGCGCTCTCGCGGTTCCTCTGGGCGGTGGCTCCCGTTCTTGGGCGACCTCCTGACGATGGTGGCGGCTGCAGAGGGAGGCTGCTGAGCGGCGGCTGCAGAGGGAGGCTGGTGTGCGAGCCTCCAGCAGAGCCGGCGGTGGGATCGGCGCCTCAAGCCGGTCCAGGCAAGCGTCGGAGGAAGGGGCGCTACGCGCCCCTTCCCCCGCGGTTTAGAAGTGCCGGGGGGAAGCTGCTGCCGCCGCCGCCGCCCAAAGAGCCGCTTCCCTCGCGCTTCGGCGAGGGTGTGTAGGCGGCGTCGGGAAACGGCGCTTCGCCTCTCCCTCGGCGGCCGAGCGCAGCAAAAGCGGCGGTGGGAGCCTCCATAGGCGGGCGGCGGCGGCAGCAGCTTCCCCCCGGCAATGGCGGCGGCGCAGTTTCGCCCGGCCGGAAGTGTCTCTGCGTCGTGCCGCCCCCCTCTCCGCCCCCTCCAATCCCTGCGTCCGTCTGTGTCATGCGTCACTTCCGTGACACACAGAAAATTGCCGGTGGACGCAGGGACACTTCAAGATTATAATATAGGATTATTATTATTATTATTATTATTATTATTATTATTATTATTCCAGGAGCTGATAGGGAGCCAGGCATACAAAATAGTAATCAGGGTGGATTTGATTTAAATCAAATTGATTTAAATCACTAGTCAGTAAGGCTTGATTTAAATCACTAGTCAGTAAGACTTGATTTAAATTTTTTTTTTACAGAAAGACTCATTCTTGCTGGTATAATCTTAATATTTACAACCATATGAAGGTTTCATTTTTGGAATAATAAATTTTCAGAGTAGTTTTTACAGTTATATCAAAAATTACTGATTTGGTTATACTACTAGAAATACATAGACAGATAATTATGAAATTATGGTGAGGTTTAATAAGTTAACTGTTTATATTTGGACAACTTTTCTGCTGTACTTTATTGGAAGGAGAAAAACAATCATTTCCTTAATAACCATTTAAACAATTTATTTAACTAAAACAATAACATGATAGCATATGTATCCATGTTTGTTAACTGATGTGGTTAAACATTTTAAAAAAAAAACTTAGACTGAGTTTTAGCACACTTGATCAACTTAAAACAAATCCTTCTTTCCTGATGAATAGCCTTTGAGCTACAATGTAACTTAAATAGAAGACTATATTTAGAAAGATTTTTCCTCTTTTATTTTAAAAATCCAATTTAAATCAAAAAAATCCGATTTTTTTGATTTTTTTTTTTTAAATTGATTTTTATCCACCCTGCCCCTGCCTGGACCTTTGGGCGGGGTTGCAGATTTGGGAAAGATTCCGCTGTAACCTATTGCTTTGCGATAAACAATAATGGACTCCTAGCTCCTCTAGTCTCTGAGTTTTATTGGCGTAGCTCAGAAGATAGGCCTTTCCGGCCAATGCAACAATAATCCATACATACAGGTACATACATACATACTGATGTTTGGAGCTGATGGGGAGGCAGCCATCCAACCTCATCTAAGAATAATATGAATAATATTAACTTATTATTATTATCATTTTTAAATTATTATTAAATGATTAAATTGGCACGCTTCTCCCCTTCCCCTCCAGCTTGCCGTCCCGCTTCACCTTCCACTTCCTGGACGGCGACGAGACCGGGCGCCCCGACCCCCCCACTGAGCTGGGTCCCGCGTGCGAACGGCACCCCTTCCTGGCCCGGGTGCTCTCCAACCAGAGGCTGACGTCCGAGTCGCACTTCCAGGATGTCCGGCTGATTGAACTGGACATCGCCGGATCCGGGATCAAGTGCGTTTCCCCCCACCGCCGCTCGAATCCCGGGCGCCGCTGCTGGGCGCCAACACTCTACGTTTCCCTCCCCCCAGGGCCGCCGCTGGCGACGTCGCCATGGTCGCCCCCCGCAACGCCCCGGACGATGTGGAGCTCTTCTGCCGGCTCTTGAAATTGGACCCACAGCGGCGCTTCGTGGCCGAGCCGGCCGACGAAGGTGCGGACTCTGGGCAGGGAGCGGGTTCAAGACCCGGGGTCGGACTAGATGAACCCAGCTGACTCTTTTCCCCCTTCCCGCCAGGCGCTGCGCTGCCTTTCCCGCTCCCCCGGCCCTGCAGCGTCGGCCACTTAGTGGAAACCTACCTGGACATCGCCGGCGTCCCCCGCCGGTCGTTTTTCGAACTCACTGCCCAGCTCTCGCCCGACGAGCGCGAGCGAGAGAGGCTGCGGGAATTCGCCTCGGCGCCCGGGCAGGAGGAGCTCTACGCCTACTGCCACCGGCCGCGGCGCACCACGCTGGAGGTAGGTCCAACCATCCCCAGGTCAAGGGGAGTTCTAGCGCGCTGGGCGCCCCGTTCCCAGCGCCTCATTCCCAGCCCCACGGTTCCCAGCGCCTGGTTCCCAGCGCAACGGATCCCAGCCAGCCCCACTTCCTTCCCCTAGCCAACTTTGAACAGCTTGACCGTTGTCCCAAGTCTTTGGTGACACCCAGTGGGCACTGGCGCTACAATTCCCAGGCCTCTCTCCCCTCCCCGCAAGGTCCTGAGCGATTTCCCCAAGACAGCCGCCGCCATCCCTTGCCACCTCCTGCTGGACCTGATCCCTCGCATCCGGCCCCGGGCCTTCTCCATCGCCTCTTCCATGCTGGTGAGTCAGAGCGTGCTCTTTCTGGAACCCCCCCCCTCATCGCACCCAGTACTACGACTCCCGCCCTCTCCCCGCAGGCCCTCCCCGACCGCATCCAGATCTTGGTGGCCGTGGTCCACTACAAGACGGGCCTTGCCCGGCCCCGGCGCGGGCTCTGTTCCAACTGGCTAGCCTCCCTCGACCCGGTGCGTGGTGAGTTGTAGTGCAAGGCGCCAGGCGCCAATCCCCACGGGGCCTGACTCCCACACTATGTTTCTCCCTCCAGGGCCATTCAAAGTGCCCGGGCAGGGGTCCAGCGTGCCCGTGCTACATTTCCCTCGCCAGGGCCCGTCCAAGTGCCCAGGCAGGGCCCCGCCGCAGGGCCTGATGCCTGCGCTACGTTTCTCCTGCCAGGGCCCGTCCAAGTGCCACTCTGGGTGAAGAGGGGGGCGCTGAGGTTCCCGGACGACCCCGACACCCCCATCATCATGGTCGCACCTGGGACGGGCGTGGCTCCTTTCCGCGCCGCCATCCAGGAACGCGTAGCTCAGGGCAAGAGAGGTGAGCGCCACCTTTTCCTCCATTTCCTTTTCAAATTGGCATTAAATGCGTTTTATAATGGAATTTCAGGAATTTTTAAAATGCCATTTAGAGTAAATTTGTGCAGTTTATCATGAAATTGCAGGAATTTTTAAAATGCCATTGGGGGTCTATAATGTGATTTATGGACTTTTTAAATGCAATGTGCAGTTTATACTGAAATTCCAGGAATTTTTAGAATGCAACTTGGAGTAAATTTGTGCAGTTTTCAATGCAATTTCAGGCATTTTTCAAATACAATTTGGAGGAGATCTTGTGCAGTTTATTATGAAATTGCAGGAATTTTGAAAATGCAATTTGCAGGAAATATCCATTTTATCATGAAATTGCAGGAATTTTAAAAATGCCATTGGGGGTCTATAATGTGATTTATGGACTTTTTAAATGCAATGTGCAGTTTATACTGAAATTCCAGGAATTTTTAGAATGCAACTTGGAGTAAATTTGTGCAGTTTTCAATGCAATTTCAGGCATTTTTCAAATACAATTTGGAGGAGATCTTGTGCAGTTTATTATGAAATTGCAGGAATTTTAAAAATGCAATTTGCAGGAAATGTGCATTTTATCATGAAATAAATTGTTCTCCTATTGGTTCCTCCCTTCTTAATCCCGCCCCCTCCCGCAGGCAACTTCCTGTTCTTCGGCTGCCGTCACCAAGCCCACGACTTCTACTTCCAGGACGAGTGGGCGGAGCTTGCCGCCCAAGGCTTCCTGTCCGTCTTTGCCGCCTTTTCCCGGGACCAGGTAAGCACCGGCCAATAGAAGACCCTTTACGCAAGGGTTGTGCCTTGCTGGCGTCCAGGTAAAACGAATTTTTGGCCCCTTCCCTGCAGGACGAGAAGGTTTACGTCCAGCACCGCCTGCGAGAAAATCGGGCACTGCTGTGGGAGCTGGTGCGGCGTGGCGCCTGGATCTATCTGGCCGGGTGAGTCGTAGCACGGCCGGGCGCCGGGGAAGACTTCGAACCATCTAGTACCATCTAGCGTCCCCCCCTCAAACCCGCTGTTTTTATTTTAATTTTCATTCCAGGAGTGCCAAGGAAGTTCCCGAAGCTGTCGCCAACGCCCTCAGGTCCGGGTTCGAGTCCGAGGGCGGGCTGTCAGCGCCCCAAGCGGCCGAGTTCCTGGCCGCGCTGGAGCGGGCCCGGCACTTCCAGGCCGAGACATGGTCCTGAGCCAGGCGCCCAGGAAACGTAGACCATGCGGGTATGTCTGGGCGCTACGGTTCCCAGAATCCCCCGGTTCCTGGTGGCGGGTTGACAATGTAGTTTCTGGCGCCTGGCAGTAGTGTCTCGTACCCGATACTGGGAATAAAGCTATGACTATAACTGTGATTATTGGTTGGGTTTGTCTTTGGCACGCTGCAGTTCCTGGCACCTGAAGCTAGCTGCGGTTTCCAGTGCCCTGAATAAACTGCCGTTCCCAGGAGAAAACTCCAGTTCCCAGCACCCTACAGTTCCCAGCGCCCAGCACAAGCCGCGGTTCCTGGCGTTCTGAAGGAGTGGCGGTTCCCGGTGCCCAGTGTGTGCTCCACTTCCCAAGAGCAAACTCCAGTTCCCAGCACCCTGCAGCGCCCAAAATGAGCCACCGTTCCCGTCCACTTGCGGTTTCTGGCACTACAGTTCCCGGTGCCCAGAGCAAACTGCAGTTCCCAAGGACAAACTCTGGTTCCCAGCACCCTGCAGTTACTGGCACCCAGAATAAGCTGCAGTTCCCGCCCCCCTGTGGTTCCTGGCGCTCTGAGCTGCAGTTTCCGGCACCCGGAATGAACTGGGATTCCCAGTACCCGGAATGAACTGCAGTTCCCAACCCAAACCACAGCGCCTGGGACCCTGAACAGGCTACAGTTCCCAGGTTTCCTTGTCGGCAGGGATATTTTTAAAATACGATTCTAGGGGGTGAAATAGTGTTTTGGGTTGTTTCATTAATTATTATAATTACTATCCTATATAATAAAGTCCCTGTGTCCCTGCGTCCAGTCCGTGTGTCAGTGGAATTGCGCTACTGCGCATGTCCCCCACGGACGCAGGGATTGGAGAGGGGGGGCGTGTCTGAGAGGCAGCGGCGGCGCACGCGCGTCGCCAGTTGGGGCAGCGCCGCCGCCTCGCACGGAGCTGGGGAGGATGAGCTGAGCGGCTGCCAACATGGCTGAGGGGACAGAGGAGCGGCGGACACAGGGATTGGATGACACAGAGACACTTCAAGCGGCCGGGCGAAACTGCGCCGCCGCCATTGCTGCGTCCGCCTCCTCCGGGTTTGACCACATATGTGAGGGGGAGAATGAGGTGGCGGCGGCGGCGGCCGAGGGAGGCAGAGGCGCCTTCTCAAAACAAGAAACCAGCTTGCTGACCTCCCTGGCCGGCTGCTCGGACAGCTGAAAGCTCAGCACTCCTCAAACCACCTTTTCCGTTCACCCTCAAAATGGCCTTGGTATTTTTTTTGGGGGGGGGGGACTACGGCCACCAGGGAGACCTTCTCAGCGACCCGCTCTTGATCAGGGGGAAAGACAGAGGGGGACAGTTGCTGCGTTTTGGAGTAGAGTAAACTTTGCCTGTGGAGGGACCCTCAGCACTCGCTCTTTACACGAGAGAGTTGTGAATCTCCCCATAAGGTATAACCCCCTTATAACCCCCTTTGATTGTCTATTTTAGATATTCTGGTTTTTTCTTTTATTGTTTTATGTATTGCATATTTATGTGTGCTGGTCATGAACCGTAATAAATCAAATCAATCAATCAATCAATCAATCAATAACCCCCCCCATAAGGTCTAGGGGTGCAAGGGGTGGGTGGCTTGGCTGCATTGCTTGGGGGTGGTCTAGGGGTGTAGGCTGATGAGGGAGAGATTTAAAAGATATTAAAAGGACATTGTATGAGGAAACTTACACCTGGAATTGCATGAGGAAACTTTTTCTATAACTAACAGTTATAACTTTAACTTGTGTTTGACCACATATGTTCTAGCGCCCGTTAATTTAACAGGCTAAATTCACTAGTCCTCTATAATAATTCCCTATGTCCCTGTGGCGCCGTCCGTGTGTCAGTGGAAATTTCCACTGCGCATGTACGAGACGGACGCAGGGATTGGTGTGGCCGGAGAGGGGGGCGTGGACGGGGGCGTGTCCGGAAGACAGTGGCGGCACACGCGCGTTATCAGTTGCGCCAGCGCCGCCGCCACGCACGGATGTCTCCCTCGCAGGGAGGGCGCGGGGCCGCCGCCTCCAGCGCTGCGCTCCGCCGCTGTCCTGTGCGCAACTGACCGCGGGCGCCTCGCCCCCGCCCCGCCAGCCACCGGGGAAGGCCTGGCCCCGGGATCCCTGCGGCGTCTCCGTTTGCCGTCGTGGAAATGGGGCCACCCGCCGCGCGCCATGGGGGACGGGAAGTGCCAAAGCAGGTAGCGAGGGGGGGTGTCCTAGGGAACGAGCCTGTCCCCGGTGGACCCCGGGGGTCTGTCGGGGCTCCTCCAGGCTCCCGGGCCGCGAGAGAGACGGGGCGGCCGCCGGCTCGGAGTGCCGGCTCCTGCCCAGACACGTGCCCGCGTTCTCACTGCCTCCGCTTCGCCGTTCGGCGTGCCGGGGCAGGCCAGCGCTCGCTCGCTCGCCGCCCAGAAGCGGAGGAGGCGTCGCCGCGCTCTCGCTCTCCCTTCGCCCAAGCTGAGCCCTGGTGTCACCACCAGGGAGGCAGATTTAGACCTTCCTCGCCGCCGCCCGCACACCAGCCTCGCCACTCCCCCCTGCCCGCCTCGCGCTGCTGCCCGGTCGCTGGGGATGGAGGGGGAGGTGTGTGTGTGTCTAGGAGGGAGAGAGAGGGGCGAGCTATTTCTGGAGGTGTGGGAAGTGGGGGGGGTGAGAGAGAGAGAGAGATAGAGAGAGAGAGAAAGGCGAGCTGTGTTTGTGGGTTTCCCAAAAAAATCTGATTGAACAGGCTGCTGGGGAGGGGAAGGGTTAATGGGAGGGAGAGGAGTCTGGGGAGGGGAGGGTTAATTGGAGGGACCGCTACACTCCTGACTGGCCTCATATGTTCTAGGGCCCGTTATCTTTAACGGGCTAAATTCACTAGTCCTATATAATAAAGTCCCTGTGTCTCTGCGTCCAGTCCGTGTGTCAGTGGAATTGCGCTCCTGCGCATGTGCCTCACGGACACAGGGATTGGACGACGCAGAGACTTCGGGCCTCGGATTGGCCGGGAGCGGACGAGGGCGGGGCTGTGCCTTTCCGGGGTTGGCGGCTCCTCCAGCGCTGTTGCTCGCTGAGCCGCCCGAGGGTGCGTGTCTGCCGCCGCCGATGCCCGGGAGCGCAAGAGGAGCACCCAAATGCTGGCCCTCCCTCCCTCCCCCCCCCAAAAAACGCCTCCTGAGAAAGAAAACTTCGCCCCGAGAGTTTCTTGCTGCTGTTTCCCGGCCAGGATTTGCAAGGCGCCGCCGCCGCCGCTGCGCACGGGATTCGCCTCCTTTGGACGGCAGCGGCCGTTACAAGTTACGGCTGGGGGTGGGTGGTCATGCTGGCCTCCATGTGGTGCAACGGCGCCGGGTTCGTACAATGGAGACCCCCCCCCCACAACCGCCTCTGAATCGGGGCTCCTGCTTTTGCGCTCAGAGAGATAGGGAGAGAGAGACTGGGCTGGAACACTTCTGGGCGAAGGTGGTTTGTGTTTAGATTTAAAATCACCCTTTCGTTTTTGGTGCAGAGGACAAAACCTCCGAATTGGTGGGCGGGCTGGGTGGAGGAGCAGGCGCTAAAGTTTTGCAGTTACTGCTGTGTATGTGCAGAATCTGCCCCCTTTGTTTGGGGGAAAGTTTCTGCCCTGCTTCCCATTGTTCTGGGACTGTGTGTGATATCCTTTAAAAAAATAATAATCATGTTCTAGCGCCCGTTAATTTAACGGGCTGAACGTCCACTAGTTATCACATATTAGGGGCGATTTTTCAAAGTGATTTTGTTCTTTTTTAGCAAAACCATCATCATTATTATTATTGCGTATCAGGTGATAATTTTTTATCATTATATTATTTTTATTTTTATTATTATCGTCTTTACATATGAGGTACAATATTCCTTATAAGTGAATTCCTATGATCTAATACATAAAGGCAGATTTAATAAATGATAAATACATTTCATTGATGAAATAAATAATATTCCTTGAAGTCGAATAAAGGCAGATTCAATAAATGATAAATACATTTTATCAATAAAATTAATAATATTCCCTGATGTTTAATAAAGACAGATTTAATAAATAATACATTTCATTAATAGATGACATTCCTGAGGTTAAATGAATAAATTCATCCTATATAATAATTCCCTAATGTCCCCACGTCCGTGGTGTGTGTCAGTGGAAATTTTCCACTGCGCATGTCCCAGACTGACGCTGGGATTGGAGCGTAGAGACCACGCCTCTACCTCCCCACCCTCGCAGCTCCAAGTGGATTGGACGATGGGAGAGGGGGGCGTGTCTGAGAGGCGGCGGCGCACGCGCGTTCTCAGTTGCGCCAGTGCCGCTGCCTCGCACGGACGCAGAGGGCCGGCGCTCCCTCGGCGGATCGCTCAGCGGTGACTGAGCGATCCTGCGAGGGAGCGCCGGCTCCTGAGGCTGCCCATCCGTGCGGACAGCGAGAAGCAGCAGCCGCTGGGCGTCGCTGGGCCTCCGAGCCCCGCTCGCTCGCCCTCCTCCTCCCCGCCGCCCTCGCTTCCTGCTAGCAGCGCCCGGCGGCGCCCGCCTCGCCAGCAGCAGCGCCAGCCCGGGCGCAGGGGCGCTTGCCAGTTCTACCCCGCCGCCGTCGAGCCCCTCATTCCCAGTGCTGCCCTCTTCTTCTTCTCCCCACACCCCGCGCCCCTCGCCTTGCCAGCCCTCTCGCCTTCCCGCTCCTGCATCTGTGTGTGTGTGTGTGTGAGAGAGAGAGAGAGAGAGAGAGCTTTCTAGCGCCTGTTTTTGTTAACAGGCTTAATTTACTAGTATTTAATAAACACATTACGCAAATAATGGTGATTAATAAAGGTCAGCAATTGTGATTTTTTTTCCTTCTGGGAAACCAACTTCGGGGGGGGGAATTCTCCATCAATTGCGCCTTTCTGGATGCTCCCCCGGCTCCCCCTCTTCCTGCGGAGGAATGATTGACAAAGAGGGAGAGCAATCATCCCTGCAAGGAGAGCAGTAGCAGCTCAAGGATCCTGTGTTTTGACATCCGCCTGGGCAAAAAAAATACTATCCTTGGAGTATCTTATTTCCTCCCAGGAAAAAAAATACTCAGACCTCTTCCTACTCCAATTCCTTCGAGGCTGGAATCTTTTGTCTCCGGGGAAAATTCCCATTACTTTCTTGGGTACCAGTCCTGCTTCTTGGAGCATCCTTCTTCTCCGGGTGTGTGTGTGTCCCATTTCCTTTCTCTTTCCTCCTACATCCTTCCTCCTCCTCCTTCTGTACCATTCCAGCTCCTTGGAGCATTCCTAGACCTCTCTATCTTCCCCCCTCTTCCTCCTCCTTGGGTACCACTCCTACACCTTGAAGCATCCTTCTCCTTCCTGTCTCCTCCTGCATCCTTCCTCCTCCTTGGGTACCACTCCTACGCCTTGAAGCATCCTTCTACTCCCTGGGGGGGAATCTCTTTTTCTTTCTCTCCTGCATCCTTCCTCTTCCTTGGGTACCACTCCTACACCTTGAAGCATCCTTCTCCTTCCTGTCTCCTCCTGCATCCTTCCTCCTCCTTGGGTACCACTCCTACGCCTTGAAGCATCCTTCTACTCCCTGGGGGGGAATCTCTTTTTCTTTCTCTCCTGCATCCTTCCTCTTCCTTGTGTACCACTCCTACACCTTGAAGCATCCTTCTCCTTCCTGTCTCCTCCTGCATCCTTCCTCCTCCTTGGGTACCACTCCTACACCTTGAAGCATCCTTCTACTCCATGGAAAAAAATAATTTTCCCTTCTCTTTCCTCTGCATCCTTTCTCCTCCTCCTTGCGTACCACTCCTACGCCTTGAAGCATCCTTGGGGGGGAATCATTTCCCCTTCTCTTTCCTCTGCATCCTTTCCTCTGCATCCTTCCTCCTCCTCGGGTACACTCTTGCTCCTTGGAGCATCTCTTGACCTCTCCATCTCCCCCCTTCCTCCTCCTTGGGTACCACTCCTCCAAATTGAAGCATCCTTCTACTCCCTGTCTCCTCCTGGATCCTTCCTCCTCCTCCTTGGGTACCACTTCTATGCCTTGAAGCATCCTACTCAGGGGGGCGGGGATCCCTGTTCCTTTCTCTTTTCCTGCATCCTTCCTCCTCCTCCTTGGGTACCACTCCTACGTCTTGAAGCATCCTTCTACTGGGGGGGGATCCCTTTGCCTTTCTATCCTCCTGCATGGTTCTCCTTGGGTACCATTCTAGCTCCTTGTAGCATCCCTTGACCTCTCAATCTTCCCCCCCTTCCTCCTTCTTGGGTACCATTCCTCCTCCGAGCATCCTTCATGGGGGGGGGGAAGGATCCCTGAATGTCTCCCCCCTCTTCTTCCTCCTCCTCCTCCTCCACTCGGGTACCACTTGCCACAGCATCCTCCATCCCTGGGTACCACTTGCAAGTATCCTTTTCCTCCAGGAAAAAAATTCCCTGCATCTTCCTCCACTGATTTTTTTTCTATATCTATGTCTATATATCTATCTATATCTATAGATACCGGTATCTACTTTTCAAATTTATACGTTTCATTAATTTTACCATCATTTTTACATTTCAAAACTTGACTTCCTTCCCCCTCTTTCTGCGGTTCCTTAATTTTTATTTTTAATATCTTCTGCATATCCCAATTAACTTAATTTGCCCCTTTATTCATCTTCTTTAAATATATACTTATTTATTATTACAATAACCCTGCCAGCGTTTTTTATCTGTTTCCAATCTGTCAATATTCAAGAAACCATTTCCGTTCTTTTCTTGAAAAAAATATGTTATCTCGATTTCTTATTCCTTTGATAAGTTTGTATCTGTTTGCAATTTATCTGTAAATATTCAATATACCTTCTCCATTGTTTTATTTAAAAAGTGTGTTATCTCAATTTCTTATTCTTCTAAACAAAATAAAAAAATTCCTTCCAGTAGCATCCATTTTTCCTTTGCTGGGACTTCTGCTTCTTTCCATTTGGGGGCAAAATTTCAATTTTAGCCAAAATTGTTAATATATGAATGATTGGTATTAGTAATTCTGTTTTGAATTGGTATTGTTATAATGAGGCTGTTAGTGGTCACAACTGTCATTGGATTGTAATTGAAAAATAAAATAAAAAATATTATAAATTCTTTCCATTTGGGGGCCAGTAACATTTTTGCTGCTGTGGTTGCATACATGAATAGATTTCCATACCATTTTAGGTAATTCTGTCCCTATTATTCCCAGAAGAAAAGCTTCTGGTGTTTTTTTACAAAGGTTATTTTAAACATATTTTTCAATTCATTATATATCATTTCCCAGTCAGCTTTAACCTTACTATGAAAAAAACTATTCCTTCTTTCTCCTGACATTTCCAATGCTTATTTGATTTGATTTATACATCTTTGCCAATTTACTCGGTGTTCGATACCATCAATATATCATTTTAATATAATTTTCTCTTAAACCATAACACGCTGCAAATTTTATCTCCATATTCCACAATCGTGAATCTATATTATGAGCAATATTGATTGCCCGATGTATCCTTGAGTATTTTACTTGCTCATCCTTTGTCTCCCATTCCAATAATATTTTATACATTTTAGGCATTCCAACAATAATTGAATAATAAATGAATAATAATAATAATAATAATTTACACATTTTAGACAGCATTTTACATTACTTTCCTACAGGACTCTCTCTCTCTCTCCAGTTGCGATATTTGTTTCCGATCTTTTTTAAATGCTTTGTTCAAATGATGAGATTGTATCCATTCCGTTCATTTTCCTGATAATTCCTTAAATTCTTTTAATTGATACCCTCCTCCCTTTTCTTTTAATAAAGTTCTATAACTGGGAACAAATATCCTTCTTCCCCTCGATCCCTCTTTCCTCCCATCAATTGCTGAGCACCCCCCCCCCGAAAAAAAAATCTCCCTCTACCCTCCCTCCTTCCATCCTTCTGGGTACCATTTTTGCACCTTCAAGCATCCTTCTTCCCCAGAAAAAAACACCCCGGATTATTCTTTTCTATTGGATTTATATACCCCCCTTTCATGCCAGAGCATTCCCCCCCCCCCGCAGAAAAAAATAATAGTCCTTGGATCTCTCTCGCCTCCTCCCTCATCTTCCTTGGGTATACTTCTTCCCCAGGGGAAAAAAATTCCAGTGACTTCTCCCTCCTCCTTTTGGGTACCATGCTCCTCCTTCCCCCAGAAAAAAATCATTTGACCTCTCCATCCTTTTCCTCCATCCCTTCAAGTACCAATCGCGCTCCTTTTCTCCCTTGACCTCTTGCTCCTCCTCCCTGGGTACCAATTGCTTTCCTCGGGGCATCGTGGGAAAAAAATCCCTTGACCTCTCCATCTTTCTCCCTCCTCCCTGGGTACCAATTGCTCTCCTCGGAGCATCTTCGGGGGGGGGGGGAATCCCTCGGCCTCTCACCCTCTTCCTCCCTCCTCCCTGGGTAACAATTGCTCTCCTCCAGGGGACCCCCCCCCCCGCCTCACCATCCTCTTCCTCCTTCCTCCCTGGGTACCAATTCCTCTTTTCAGGGGGCTTTTCCCTCTCCATCCTCCTCCTCCTCCATCCTCCCCCCCATCCTCCTCCTCCTCCTCCTCCTGGGGTACCAATCTCCCTCCTTGGAGCATCCTTCCCTTCCTCCACCTCCTCTCCACAGGAAGGCCCGCCCCCTGCATTCCCGCATCCTCCAGGTACCGCTCCCCCCCCAAAGCCCGCCTCCTTTCCCCTTCTCGACCAACGAGATGGACAGGGCTGCCGCCCCTGGGTACCACTCTTAGCATCCTCTCCCGCATCCGGATTGGGCCTGTCAGTCATCCATCCATCAATCAGTCGCAGCTTTTGTTTTTGTTTTTGGAGGGGGGGCACCCTCTCCAAGAAGGAAGATTGACAGGAGGGATAAACACTGCCCCCCCCCACCTGAAACACCGGCCTTCCACTCCGCAGCATCCTTCCTTCATCCCTAGCTGCATCCCGGGTACCGCTTTTTGACAGAGCATCTTCACAAGGCCGCCTCGCCCCCCCCGGCCTCCTCGTCCAATCGGATTGCCTGTAAAGGACCCCCCTCCCAACCCAAGAACCCCCCCTACCCCCACCCGCCTCTTCTGGAAGCTTCCGGATCGCCTGGAGGGAAAGAGGTGCCGCCATCGCCTCTTGGACCTGGAAAGGTGAGAAGGCCTCTGATTGGTGGGAAGGGAAGGGACCCCTCGGGGTCATCAAGCCTAACCCCAAATTGTTGTGGATTCAGAGAATGATTTACAGGGGAGGGCTAGGGTGATTGATGGGACACTGATGGTCGCCTAGCCCCACCCTCTGAATCCTGAATATTAATTCCCAGTTCGATTGACAGGGAGGTGTCACTAGGGTCACCTCAAACTTGGGCCTCCAGATAGGATTTGTGTGTGTGTGTGTGTGTGTGTGTGTGTGTGTGTGTGTGTGTGTGAACATTTAAATAAAAATACTTAAATAGAAATACTAACAAAATATTGAAAAGAGCATTGATGCAAACGGAATGTGACCAGGAATGAATGAAAGAAATAAGAATTTTAAAAAAAGAACGGGGGGAAATAAAATATTTAAATATAAATATTTAAATAAAGTATTGAAAAGAGTATTGATGCTAATTATATGTAGCCAGAAATGAATGAAAGAAATAAGAATATTAAAAAAAGAAAAGACATTAACATGTAAATGTAAATACCAGTATAAATATTTAAATAAAATGTTTAAAAGAGTATAGAAATAATAATTTTTTAAATATAAATATTTATTTTATTTTGAATGTCTCTATACGAATAAAACATGGCTGGTAAGAACAACATAAATAGTTAAAAATGAAAAGATATATTTTAAAAATTGGATCTTAAAAATACTTTGTGTTTTAATTTTTTTAAAAATCTGGTACATTATAAAAAATATATATATTCTGTATTGGGTGATAAAGTTTTGGGTGAGTCTCCATGTAAATAAAATGACCGGCAAATATTTAAGGGAAATGTTTAACTTTTATTTGTAATCTCTATTTTATAGAGATGAGTGTTTTTTTTAATTCTTTTATTCCTGGTAGCTTATACAAATATCATTTGCATTGGGTATATTGTTGAAAAGAATAATAATGTTAACAAACGATTCCTGCCTTGCTGGGTCCCTTCCAGCTTAATTATATTATATTATATTATATTATATTATATTATATTATATTATATTATATTATATTATATTATATTATATTATATTATTTGCAGTGCCTCCAATATCCTGTTCCTTTCTGTAGCCTTCCCCCGCTCCCCAAAGGCAGATTCGGGTAACATGAAATGAAATACAATACTTGTATATAATTCATATTAAAAATTATATTGTGATTCATTAATCTATCATTAATCTATAATTGATATAATATAGTGAAATACAAGACAATACATTGTATATATTATTTATTATTAATTAATATTAATTAATTAAAATATATAATTGATACAATTAATAAAATGAAATATAGTAAAATAATTTACAGTGAACTATAGAATTCATCTGGTAAAATATGATATAGTAAAATACAATGCAGTCAAACCAATACTTAACCTAGCAGAATATGATACAATACAATACAATACAATATAGAAGGATGCTTCAAGGGCAATTCAGGGCAATCGCAGGTCATTCAAGGCGCCTAGGAATTGCAGTTTATTCAGGGCAATCGCAGGTCATTCAATGCGCCTGGGAACTGCAGTTTATTCAGGGCAATTGCAGGTCATTCAGATAAAGGAAAGGAAAGGAAAGGGGGGAAATGCTGTAGAATAAAATTAACACAAATAAAGTTCTTTTGTTATCTTTTCTTATCAAGCTCTTTTATTTTCCAGTATCTGGCCAAGATACAATGCAATTCAATGCAATATAGACGAATAAGAAGAGGAGGAGTTTGGCTTTGAAATCCCGCTTTATCACTCCCCGAAGGAGTCTCCAAGCAGCTCACAATCTCCTTTTCCCTTCCTCCCCCTCAACAAACACTCTGTGAGGTGAGTGGGGCTGAGAGACTTCAGAGAAAGAAATAAGGTTTACTTGCATGGTGGGGGGGGGGGATCCCCTCTAGCGTTCTAGATCTCTATGGAAATGTGTGTTGTAAAAAAGGACTTGCATGAAAAATCCCCTCTAGGATTCTAGAACTCTGTGGAAATGTGTGTGGTAAAAAAGGACTTGCATGAAAAATCCCCTCTAGGATTCTAGAACTCTATGGAAATGTGTGTGGTAAAAAAGAACTTGCATGAAAAATCCCCTCTAGGATTCTAGAACTCTATGGAAATGCATGCCGTTAAAAAAAAAAAAAGGGGAATGACATAAGCTTCCCTTGCATGAAAAATCCCCTCTAGATTTCTAGAACTCTATGGAAATGCATGTCATAAAAAAGGACTTGCATGGAAAAATCCCCTCTAGGATTCTAGAACTCTATGGTGGGGGGGGGTTGGGAAAAAATGAGCTCTAGCAACCCCCTCTCTGTGATTCGCCCGCAGGTCCTCCCGCCCGGCCGCCCGGCCCCGTAGCCTGCCGCCCCTCCCACCCAGCGGCGGCGCCATCCCCTCCGCCCCGCCCCCAGGATGCGCCACCGCGCCCGCTTCAAAGCCCGCCCTGCTGCCCCCTGATGGTAGCCATGTCAAGGCCTTCCTCCTGAGCTGCCTGAAGGGCCCGCAGGTCCTCCTCAAGATGGAGGCCATCAAGGTGGCCCGCCCCGAGCGCCCGCCCCGCTACCGGGCCGCCTGGCCCCCCGGCGAGGTCATCGCCAACCAGGCCTGCGGGGAGCTGGCCCCGCTTGACCCCAAGCCGGGCCCGCCGCCCCCACCACCCTTCTACCCGGCGCCGGGCGAGGTGATCGCCAACCAGTATGCCCTGCCCGCCTCCCCGCCGGCCGAGCCCCTCGAGTGCCCCACCTGCGGCCACGCCTACAACTACACCCACAAGAGGCCCCGCCTCCTCTCCTGCCTCCATTCAGTGTGCGAGGAGTGCCTGCAGATCCTCTACGAGTCCTGCCCCAAGTACAAGTTCATCTCCTGCCCCTCCTGCAAGCGCGAGACGGTCCTCTTCACCGACTACGGCCTGGCTGCCCTGGCCGTCAATGCCCGCATCCTGGCCCGCCTGCCCTCCGAGGGGCTCTCCGCCGCCGGCGGGCCCTCGCCCTGGGGCGCCGAGGCCGAGCGCGGCTGCTACCAGAGCTTCCGGCAGTACTGCGGCGCTGCCTGCGCCTGCCGCGTCCGCAACCCTGTCTCCTCCTGCGCCGTCATGTGACGCCCACGCTCACCCGCTCTTCCCCGGGATCGCCCGCCGGCGGACAGTTTTGGATGATCCGGGATGATTTCCGGGCACGTCCAACAGGCTCCGTCATGGGACTATTTCCGGGCACCGCCATCAGACGATTTCCGGGCGCTGCCGCTCCGTCGTTGGATGATTTCCGGGCACCACCCAACGGGGCTCCACCGTCAATTTCCAGCCAGCACCCAACGGGACTCCGTCGTCGATTTCCGGGCACCACCCAACGGGGCTCCGTCGTCAGACTATTTCTGGGCACCATCTTCGGACGGTTTCTGCACACCGCCCAACGGGGCTCCGTCATCGGACTATTGCGGGGCCCGGCCCAAGGGGGTTCTGTCCTTGTGCGATTGGTGGAGAGGAGGAATTGGGAGGCACGGCCAACGGGCACTCCGCCTCCCGGGATGTGGGACACCCACCATTTCCCTGGGGGCCGCCCATTTCGGCCCGTGCATGGCACCCGGGGCCAGGATTTGGGGCAGAGGGGACAAAAGGAGGGCGGTGCAGTTTGGGGGGGCCAGGCTGACCCAATGTCCCAAGATGGCCAACGCAACCGAGGGGGAGGGCAGTGTCTGTTTGAACCCGATTGGGCGGGAAGCTTTACTTGCGCTCCAAGTCTTGCCGGGGTTCGACATGTTCAGGCCGTCTAGGACAGAGGTCTCCAAACTAAGGCCTGCAGGCCGGATACGGCCCGAGGGACTCATTTATCCGGCCCGCCTGCTTTTACTGGCGCAGCTGCCCACTTCGGCGCACAAGCTATTTCCGGTGTACCTCGGACCCGGAAGTGCCCCGGAAATAGCGAGTGTGCACGCATATGGGCGCGTGCTCCCCTGCCTTCCGGGGCGCTGTGCAATCGGCGCTGGAGACACCGGCCCGAGGCGTGGTAAGTTTGCTGACCCCTGGGTGTAGGATTTAAGCTCTCTATGGGGAAAAGGGGGCTTGGCTATCATTCAGAGTCCTTTCCTGATGCAGGGAGTCGCAGAATGGGCAACCCCAGAGGTCATCTGGACCAAGCCCACCGCGAGAGTGGCTTTAGGGCGCCCGCTTCCCTCTGCTTGTGACCCTTGTCCTGTTCTTGTGAATGCTCTCAATAAATAGATATATATTCCTGGAGCTCAGAGGTTTTGGGCACCCCCCCCCCCGAGTCATTAGCCCAACCCCCGGAATTCCAGCTCTTCAGGGACAGAATGATTGACAGGGAAGGGATCCCAGGGGCCCACCCCCCGCTACTATTTTTATGGCATCTCCGGAGGTGGGGCGGTCTATGGAAAGCAGGGCTGGTTTGATAACCAATAACAAGGGGCTGGATCAATAATCAATAACACAGGGCTGGATCAATAATCAATAACACAGGGCTGGATCAATAATCAATAACACGGGGCTGGATCGATAATCAATAACACGGGGCTGGATCGATAACCAATAACACGGGGCTGGATTGATAACCAATAACGCGGGGCTGGATTGATAACCAATAACGCGGGGCTGGATTGATAACCAATAACGCGGGGCTGGATTGATAATAACGCGGGGCTGGATTGATAAACCAGAGCATGGAGCATCCATAACCAATAACATGGGGCTAGATCAAGAACTAATAAATTACGGATTTAAAAATTGAAATATATTATATATATATGATATTTCAATTTTTAAATCCGTAATTTATTAGTTATTGATCTATAATTTAAAAATGATGTATCTCCCCCCGGGAGTTTTCACTCCAGATACAAAAGAGACCAAAAACGGGAAATTGCAGTTTCTGAATCTATTTATTAGGAGAACGAGGAGACCTCAAAGGACCATAAAGTTGTTCCCACCGGTGTTCTTATGCCTAGAAGAGAAGGAAATGGCAAGGTGAAGTTTCCAACCTGGTGGTCCTGCCGGGCGGTCGGAACTACAGTTCCCTTCAGCCCGAGGTTCTCCGACCAATGGCCTCCTCTCCCTCTCCATCCTGTGCTCCATCCCTGGTCAGAGGAGACCTACGGAGATCCGTGGGGGTGACCCACGGAGGTCCGTCATTTGTGTTTCTCCCCATCTCAAGTAATTGAGATGCTTCCTTCTGGAGCCGGTCATCCGTTCCCAAGCCAGGGAGACAACTTTGGAGCAGATGTCCACCAAGGTGGACCTGGGAGACGTCCACCAAAGTGGACCTAGGAGATGTCTACCAAGACATCCACCCAAGTAGGCCTGAGATTTGTCCACCAAGCTAGACCTGGGCCCGAAATTGAATTCACGCCTTCGGGAAACTCACGGCTTCATTTTGGCAGGCAACTGTGGAAAGAGAAGAAAGCAGGTTATTGTTGGGCGGCGGGTTGGGCTGGACAACCTTCCGGGTTCCCAACTCGACCCTTGGAGGACATTCTCGGACCACTTACTTCCCTTGGGGAAGACCTTGGTGTTCTCTGAATTGAGGCCTTTCTCTTCACTGCGCCGCACGAATCGCTCAACCAATCCGGCCGGCACAGATTCTGCATCCCGGGCTGGAAAATAACAATTATTATTATTATTAATACTCGATAGAGTTATTAAATCAGTATATTGTTATTATTATTATTATTAATACTCGATAGAGTTATTAAATCAGTATATTGTTATTATTATTATTAATACTCGATAGAGTTATTAAATCAGTATATTGTTATTATTATTATTATTAATACTCGATAGAGTTATTAAATCAGCATATTATTATTATTATTATTACATATCATCATAATCATCTTGGAATTCCTCAAATGATCTTTTCCTGTAAGAGACTAATAATAATAATAATAATAATAATAATAATAATAATAATAATGACTAAAAACTCATGAGACTTCTCTTAGGATTCCTCAAATGATCTTTTCCAATAATAATAATAATAAAAATAATAATAATAGCATTTCATAAGGGAACCAGAGGGTGGGTATAAATGTAAGAACAACAACAACAACAACAACAACAACATAATAATAATAATAGAATCCAATGTCTTTGTTAAGACCAGGTCTCTCCATGGTTTTAACCAGAGGGTGGGTATAAATGTAATAACAGTAATAATAATAATAATAATAATAATAATAATAATAGCAACATTTTATAATGGGTATAAATGAAATCATCATCATCATAGCATTTGATAAGGGAAACAGAGGAAAGAAATCCCGATCTGAAGGCGGCCTCAGGTAGACTCTGTCTCCCAGTGGAGGCTCTCCTTCCAGGGCTTACCATACAGGGAGGAGGTGAAGGTGGTCTGGTCATCGCGGACGGCGATCACGTCAACGATGGCATGGGTCTCGCCATCCGTCTCCACGACTTCCACTTTCTTCTCACCGAATCCTGGAGGGGAGGGGGGGGAAGGACAGTGAGGTAGTGGGGAGTGGCCGGAAGCGGGCGCCCCAAAAGTCATCTGGCCCAACCCCACACAACAGGTTGGCTTTCCCCAGCATATTAATAATATGATTAATATTAATTAATATTAATTAATTAATATTATTATTAATTATAGTCTAGCCCAACCCACCACATCTGCCTGGCTTTGCCCAGCATATTAAAAATAGGATTATTAATATTAATTAATCTTAATTATAATATAATATTAATTAGCATCACTTAATATAAATATTAATATTATCGAGCTGAGTTTCCCCAGCCGCTTTGGGCAAAATAATATTTCTATTTCTATTAGTATTGATAGAAATTGAAAAATATTATTAATATAAAAATAAAACGATATTTATTTAAATATATAAATGACTGATAGAAATTGAAATGTTATTACCGGTAATGTAAAAATAAATGCTATTCATTTAAATACATAAATTATTGACAGAGATAGAAATATTAATATAAGAATAAATGATATTTATTTAAATATATAAATTATGGATAGAAATGGAAATATTATTAATATAAAAATAGATATTTATTTAATATCTGTGCAGAACCATTAAAAAGGGGCGGGGGACCATCCCGGTACAAACCGCATTTGTGGTAGTATTTTCCGTCGTCGCCTTTCTTGAAAACCATCTTGAACGGCTTGCAACCTTTGGGTCTGCCAAGAAAAGGAGGGTGAGCGAGAAAAAGAGGTCTGATATCTATCCAGGGGAAATGGGGACGTCCCATCCCGTGAAAATAGGGACTTCCTATTACAAAGGAAGGACACCCAACCCATGAAAAGGACTTCCTATTCCAAAGGAGGGACACCCAACCCATGAAAAAATGGACTTCCTATTACAAAGGGGGGACACCCAACAAGGACTTCCTATTACAAAGGAGGGACACCCAACCCATGAAAATAAGGACTTCCTATTGCAAAGGAGGGACACCCAACCCATGAAAACAAGGACTTCCTATTACAAACTAGGGACACCCAACTCATGAGAATAAGGACTTCCTATTACAAAGGAGGGACACCCAGCCCATGAAAATAAGGACTTCCTATTCCAAAGGAGGGACACCCAACCCATGAAAACAGGGACTTCCTATTACAAACTAGGGACACCCAACTCATGAGAATAAGGACTTCCTATTACAAAGGAAGGACACCCAACCCATGAAAACAGGGACTTCCTATTCCAAAGGAGGGACACCCAACCCATGAAAATAGAGACTTCGTATTACAAAAGAGGGACACCCAACCCATGAAAACAGGGACCTCCTATTACAAAGGAAGGACACCCAACCCATGACAACAAGGACTTCCTATTACAAAGGAAGGACACTCAACCCATAAAAAAAGAGACTTCCTATTACAAATTAGGGACACCCAACTCATGAGAATAAGGACTTCCTATTACAAAGGAGGGAAACCCAACCCATAAAAATAGAGACTTCCTATTACAAACTAGGGACACCCAACCCATGAAAACAGGGACTTCCTATTCCAAAGGAGGGACACCCAACCCATGAAAATAAGGACTTCCTATTCCAAAGGAGGGACACCCAACCCATGAAAACAGGGACTTCCTATTACAAATGAAGGACACCCAACCCATGAAAACAGGGACTTCCTATTCTAAAGGAGGGACACCCAACCCATGAAAATAGAGACTTCGTATTACAAAAGAGGGACACCCAACCCATGAAAACAGGGACTTCCTATTACAAAGGAAGGACACCCAACCCATGAAAACAAGGACTTCCTATTACAAAGGAAGGACACCCAACCCATGAAAATAGAGACTTCCTATTACAAAAGAGGGACACCCAACCCATGAAAACAGGGACTTCCTATTACAAACTAGGGACACCCAACCCATGAAAACAGGGACTTCCTATTCCAAAGGAGGGACACCCAACTCATGAAAACAGGGACTTCCTATTACAAACTAGGGACACCCAACCCATGAAAACAGGAACTTCCTATTACAAACTAGGGACACCCAACCCATTAAAATAAGGACTTCCTATTACAAAGGAAGGACACCCAACCCATGAAAACAGGGACTTCCTATTCCAAAGGAGGGACACCCAACCCATGAAAATAGAGACTTCGTATTACAAAAGAGGGACACCCAACCCATGAAAACAGGGACTTCCTATTACAAAGGAAGGACACCCAACCCATGAAAACAAGGACTTCCTATTACAAAGGAAGGACACCCAACCCATGAAAATAGAGACTTCCTATTACAAAAGAGGGACACCCAACCCATGAAAACAGGGACTTCCTATTACAAACTAGGGACACCCAACCCATGAAAACAGGGACTTCCTATTCCAAAGGAGGGACACCCAACCAATGAAAACAGGGACTTCCTATTACAAACTAGGGACACACAACCCATGAAAACAGGGACTTCCTATTCCAAAGGAGGGACACCCAACCAATGAAAACAGGGACTTCCTATTACAAACTAGGGACACCCAACCCATGAAAACAGGGACTTCCTATTCCAAAGGAGGGACACCCAACCCATGAAAATAGAGACTTCCTATTACAAAAGAGGGACACCCAACCCATGAAAACAAGGACTTCCTATTACAAATGACACTCAACCCATGAAAATAAAGACTTCCTATTACAAATTAGGGACACCCAACTCATGAGAATAAGGACTTCCTATTACAAAGGAGGGACACCCAACCCATGAAAACAAGGACTTCCTATTACAAACTAGGGACACCCAACCCATGAAAACAGGAACTTCCTATTACAAACTAGGGACACCCAACCCAACAAAGGAAGGACACCCAACCCATGAAAACAAGGACTTCCTATTACAAACTAGGGACACCCAACCCATGAAAACAGGAACTTCCTATTACAAACTAGGGACACCCAACCCAACAAAGGAAGGACACCCAACCCATGAAAACAGGGACTTCCTATTCCAAAGGAGGGACACCCAACCCATGAAAATAGAGACTTCCTATTACAAAAGAGGGACACCCAACCCATGAAAACAGGGACTTCCTATTACAAAGGAAGGACACCCAACCCATGAAAACAAGGACTTCCTATTACAAAGGAAGGACACTCAACCCATGAAAATAAAGACTTCCTATTACAAATTAGGGACACCCAACCCATGAAAACAGGGACTTCCTATTCCAAAGGAGGGACACCCAACCCATGAAAATAGAGACTTCCTATTACAAAAGAGGGACACCCAACCGATGAAAACAGGGACTTCCTATTACAAACTAGACACCCAACTCATGAGAATAAGGACTTCCTATTACAAAGGAGGGACACCCAACCCATGAAAATAGAGACTTCCTATTACAAAAGAGGGACACCCAACCGATGAAAACAGGGACTTCCTATTACAAACTAAACACCCAACTCATGAGAACAAGGACTTCCTATTACAAAGGAAGGACACTCAAGCCATGAAAATAAAGACTTCCTATTACAAATTAGGGACACCCAACTCATGAGAATAAGGACTTCCTATTACAAAGGAGGGACACCCAACCCATGAAAACAGGGACTTCCTATTACAAACTAGGGACACCCAACCCATGAAAACAGGGACTTCCTATTACAAACTAGGGACACCCAACTCATGAGAATAAGGACTTCCTATTACAAAGGAGGGACACCCAACCCATGAAAACAGGGACTTCCTATTCTAAAGGAGGGACACCCAACCCATGAAAATAGAGACTTCGTATTACAAAAGAGGGACACCCAACCCATGAAAACAGGGACTTCCTATTACAAAGGAAGGACACCCAACCCATGAAAACAAGGACTTCCTATTACAAAGGAGGGACACCCAACCCATGAAAACAGGGACTTCCTATTCTAAAGGAGGGACACCCAACCCATGAAAATAGAGACTTCCTATTACAAAAGAGGGACACCCAACCCATGAAAACAGGGACTTCCTATTACAAACTAGGGACACCCAACCCATGAAAACAGGGACTTCCTATTCCAAAGGAGGGACACCCAACCAATGAAAACAGGGACTTCCTATTACAAACTAGGGACACCCAACCCATGAAAACAGGGACTTCCTATTCCAAAGGAGGGACACCCAACCAATGAAAACAGGGACTTCCTATTACAAACTAGGGACACCCAACCCATGAAAACAAGGACTTCCTATTACAAAGGAAGGACACTCAACCCATGAAAATAAAGACTTCCTATTACAAATTAGGGACACCCAACTCATGAGAATAAGGACTTCCTATTACAAAGGAGGGACACCCAACCCATGAAAACAGGGACTTCCTATTACAAACTAGGGACACCCAACCCATGAAAACAGGGACTTCCTATTACAAACTAGGGACACCCAACTCATGAGAATAAGGACTTCCTATTACAAAGGAGGGACACCCAACCCATGAAAACAGGGACTTCCTATTCTAAAGGAGGGACACCCAACCCATGAAAATAGAGACTTCGTATTACAAAAGAGGGACACCCAACCCATGAAAACAGGGACTTCCTATTACAAAGGAAGGACACCCAACCCATGAAAACAAGGACTTCCTATTACAAAGGAAGGACACCCAACCCATGAAAATAGAGACTTCCTATTCCAAAGGAGGGACACCCAACCCATGAAAACAGGGACTTCCTATTACAAACTAGGGACACCCAACCCATGAAAACAGGGACTTCCTATTCCAAAGGAGGGACACCCAACCAATGAAAACAGGGACTTCCTATTACAAACTAGGGACACCCAACCCATGAAAACAGGGACTTCCTATTACAAACTAGGGACACCCAACTCATGAGAATAAGGACTTCCTATTACAAAGGAGGGACACCCAACCCATGAAAATAGAGACTTCCTATTACAAAGGAGGGACACCCAACCCATGAAAACAGGGACTTCCTATTCCAAAGGAGGGACACCCAACCCATGAAAATAGAGACTTCCTATTACAAAAGAGGGACACCCAACCGATGAAAACAGGGACTTCCTATTACAAACTAGGGACACCCAACCCATGAGAATAAGGACTTCCTATTACAAAGGAAGGACACCCATCCCGTGAAAAGGGTGTCCCTCTTTTGTAATAGGAAGTCCTTCTTTTCATGGGTTGGGTGTCCTTACTTTGTAATAGGAAGTCCTTCTTTTCATGGGTAGGGTGTCCCTCTTTTGTAATAGGAAGTCTCTATTTTCATGGGTTAGGTGTCCTTCCTTTGTAATAGGAAGTCCATTTTTCATGGGTTGGGTGTCCTTCCTTTGTAATAGGAAGTCCTTCTTTTCATTGCTTGGGTGTCCCTCTTTTGTAATAGGAAGTCTCTATTTTCACGGGTTGGGTGTCCCTGTTCTGTAATAGGAAGTCCCTATTTATAAGGGATGGGGTGTACCTCTTTTCTAACAGTAAGTCCCTATTTTCATGGGTTGGGTGTCCCTCTTTTGTAATAGGAAGTCTCTATGTTTATGGGATGGGTTTTGTTCTAGACGATCCCTGGGGCTCCTTACGTGGGGAAGCGAGTTTCGATCACAACGTCTCCGTTCACGAAGGACACTTCGACTTCTACCGCCTTCATCTTATCCATGTGATTCATGATTTTTGGGTCATTACTGCTTATCGCCAAGGCTGTCCACGTTCCTTCCACCTGAGGGGAGAAATTAATAACAATTATTTATTTGTACCCCACCCATCCGGCTGGGTGAGGGACGCCAGAGTGCCCCTTACCTTCTTCCGAGCTTCAGGGTCTTCCGAGAAGCCATGGACGGCGCAGAAGAGGGCCAGGGCCACCGCCAGCAAGCAGAGCTTCATCTTCAACGTGGGCTTCCTTCCTTCTCCAGAATTTCTCTGCAACTCCGAGGGACGTGGTTATGGGTTCTCCAGAGCTTCCCGGTTTTATAGAGCCATGCAGCGCCCTCCCACCCAGCCCCACCTCCGTCTCCTCGAGGTGGACTTCCGATCCACCTCCTCCCTCCTGGGCTTCAACGGTTGGCAGATCAGGAGGTGTGGGCTTCCTGCCAAGGGATGGTTGGCAGGAGGTCAGGAGATGTTCAGGTGGACCTCCGATCCACCTCCATCCTCCTGGGCTTCCTGCCAAGGGATGGTTGGCAGGAGATCAGGAGATGTGGAGGTGGACCTCCGATCCACCTCCATCCTCCTGGGCTTCCTGCCAGATCAGGAGATGTTGTGGTTGGCAGGGGAAGAGCCGGTTCCTCGCGGAACGTCTCATGGTTGACCTCCCACCAAGGAGATAAGACCGGGGATTGTTGGCTCATCTGATTATGGTTGGCATGTGGATGGTCATCCCGTAGGAACATCTAATGGTTGACCTCATGTAATGTATTTATCTGCAGATAAGACCAGATTATGGTTGGCAAGAGGACAGTTGTTCCATAGGAACATCTCATGGTTGACTCATGTCATGTATTCATCTGCAGATAAGACCGGATTATTCTCTAAAGGACCTTCTCATGGTTGACCTTATACCATGTGTTCATCTCCAGATAAAACCAGATTATGGTTGGCAAGAAGACAGTTGTTCCATAGGAACATCTCATGGTTGACCTCATGTCAAGTATTCCTCTGCAGATAAACCCAGATTATTCTCCAAAGGACCTTCTCATGGTTGACCTTATACCATGAGTTCATCTCCAGATAAGACCAGATTGTGGTTGGCCCGAGGAACTTGGCTCTAAACGACCACCTGATGGGTGGCCCCATAGAAAGCCTCCAGCGATAAGACGAGGCGATTCTTGGCAGGAGAACAACGGTCCCAGTCTGCTGGCTGACCTTCTCCAACGGTCCTTTGGGGCGACTGTCCTCATTCTCACCTTCCCGCTTGGACAACTGCCACGGCGCCATGTCTAACCAGGAGGTCTGCCGCCGCGTGGTCGTCTGGAACAAGGTTTCTCATGCCAAGCGTGCCGTGAGGTCCACCTTCAGACGATCCGATGGGACATAAGTCTTCTCCTGGCGTGAGGACAGTTGATCGAGAGGACCACAGGGGAGTGGGGTGGAGAAGGTCTACAGGACAACCGTTGTAGGTTGAAATTCTGGGGTGGGCCTAGATGACCGTCGGGGTACCACCCAAGCTTTGGGGGGTTGCTCTGCCCTGATGGCACACCTTTCTCCCTCTTGGAAGGAAGGAACGAGAAAGAAAGAAAGAAAGAAAGGGAGGGAGGGAGGGAGGGAGGGGAAATGGGGAGAGAGAGGAAGATAAAGAGGGAGGAGACAAAGAGGGAAAGAGAAAGAGGGGGGAGAAAAAGAGAGGGAAATGGAAAGAGGGAAGGGGAAAGAGAGAAAGAGGGATGGAGAAAGAGAGACAAAGAAGAAGGGGGAGAGAGAGACAGAGGAAGAGAGGAAGAGGGAGAGAAAGAGGGAAAGAAAGAAGGAGGAAGAAAGAGACAGAAAGAAGAAGGGGGAGAGAGGAAGAGGAAGAAAGAGGGAGGGAGGGAGAAAGAAAGAAAGAAAGAAAGAAAGTGAGAGACAGAAAGAAGAAGGGGGGAGAGAGGAAAAGGGGAGACAGACAAAGAAACAGAGAGGAAAAGAGAAAGAAAGAGAGAAAGAGGGATGTAGAAAGAGGGAGAGGGAGAGAGAAAGAGGGAAAGAGAGAGAGGGATGGAGGGAGGAAGAGAGGGGGAAAGAATAAGGGGGAGGGAGAGAGGGGGGAAAGAGAAAGAAGGAGGGAGAGAGGAAAAGGAAGGAAGAGAAAGAAAGAGGGAGGGGGAGACGGGGGGAAAGGAAATTGAAAGAGGGAAGGGGAGACAGGGGGAAACAGGGAAATAGAAAGGGAAGGGGAAAGAGAGAGAGAGAAAGAGGGAGGGAGGGAGAGACAGAAAGAAGGGGGAGAGAGGAGAGAGACAAACAGAGGAAAAGAGAAAGGAAGAGAGAAAGATGGATGTAGAAAGACGGAGAACGAGAGAGAGGGAAAGAGAGAGAAAGAGAGGGGGAGGGAGGGAGGGAGAAAAAGAGATAGAAAGAAGGGGAGAAAGGAAGAGGGAGGAAGAGAGAGAAAGAGAGACAAAGAAACAGAGGAAAAGAAAGTGGGAGGTAGAAAGATGGGGAGAGAGAGAAAGAGAGAAGGAGGGAGGAAGAGAGACAGAAAGAAGAAGGGGGAGAGGAAGAGGAAGGAAGAGAGGAAGAGAGACAAACAGAGGAAAAGAGAAAGGAAGAGAGAAAGAGGGGTGTAGAAAGACAGGGAGGGAGGGAGAGAGGGGGGGAAGAGAGAGGGAAAGAGAGAGGGGGAGGGAGAAAAAGAGAGATAGAAGAAGGGGAGAAAGGAAGAGGGAGGAAGAGAGAGAAAGAGAGACAAAGAAACAAAGAGGAAAAGAGAAAGAAAGGGAAAGAGAGAGGGAGGAAGATAAAGAACGAGGAAGGAAGGAAGGAAGGAAGGAAGGAAGGAAGGAAGGAAGGGAGAGTGCTTCTTTGTCGAAATGCCCCTTCTGTCCTGGGTGCGAATGTGACCCAATTCTGAGTCAGCGTCTGGGATATCTGGGTTATCTGCAAGTCTCCTTCCCTCTCAGGTGGGGGAGAAGAAAGGCAGGATGAGGTCCCACCTTGAAAGAAGGAGGGAGGGAGGGAGAAAAGGAGGGATGGAAGAACAGAAGGAAGAAAGAGAAGGAAGGAAACAGGGAGGGAGGAGGAGAGGGAGGGATCAAGGAAGCAAGAAGAAATGGAGGGGCAAAGAAAGGAATAAGGAAAAAAAGAAGGGAGGGAGGGAGGGAGGGAGGGAGGGAGGGAGGGAGGGAAGAATAGAAGCAAGGAAGAAAGAAAAGAAAGGAAGGAAACCAGGAAGGAAGGAAAGAATGAATGGAGAAAGGGAGGGAGGGAAGAAGAATGGAAGGAGGGAGGGAGGGAAGAAGAATAGAAGCAAGGAAGAAAGAAAATGAAGGAAACAAGAAAGAACAGAGAAAGGGAAGGAGGGATGAAGGAGAGGAAGGAAGGAAGGAAGGAAGGAAGGAGAAAGGGAGGAAAGGACGAAGGAAGAAATGGGAGGGAGGGAGGGAGGAAAGGGGGAGGGAAGGATGAAGGAAGAAATTGAAGGAATGCAGGATGGAAGAAAGGAGGGAGGGAGGGAGGGAAGAATAATGGAAGAATAGAACCAAGGAAGAAAGAAAAGGAAGGAAACAAGGAGGAAGGAACGGAGAAGGAGAGGGAGGGATCAAGGAAAGAAGGAAGAAAGAAAACAAGGGAGGGAAGAATAGAAGAATAGAAGCAAGGAAGGAAGGGAAGGAAGGAAGGAAACCAGGAACAAAGGAGAAAGGGAGGAAGGAAGGAAGGAAGAAAGGAAAGAAAGGAAACAAGGAAGGAAGAATGGGGAAAGGGAGGAATGAAAGAAGGAAGGAATGAAAGGATGAAACCAGGAAGAAAAGAAAGAAGGGAGGGAGGGAAGGAGAGAGGGAGGGAGGGAAGAACACAGAAAGGGAGGGAGGAAGGGAAAGGAAAAAGAAGGAAGGGAAGAGGAACAGAAGAAAAGGAAGGAAGACAGGAAAAAAGAAAAGAACGAAGAGAGATGAGGAAGGAAAAAGGAAAGAGAATGGAGAAAAGGAGGGAGGGAGGGAAAAACGCAGAAAGGAAGGGAGGGGAAAAGGAAAAGAACGGAGGAAGATGGAGGGAAGAAGAAAAAAGAAGGCCCTTTTGATTGGCTGACGATCGCCGACGATGACCGATCCCTCCAATGAAGGACGAACGAGAAAAGACGGTGAACAAGGAGTTTATTCTGCGAATCTCCTGCCCAAAAGGGGGGGGCAGAAGTCGAACCCGCAACCCTCCTTTGGGCAAATGCCAATTTGCCCACCCCCCGGTTCCCGAAGCGTCCACCTCCTCTGGTGGGAAAGAGGGTGCGAGTTGCGACGGCCCTCGAACTCGGCGCCCGGCGCCACCCTTTCTGGAAGTTCTCGTTGCCAGGACCGGAAGCGGCGTACCCGGAAGCGGAAGCGGCGTAGCTGGACCGCCCCACCCGCGTCAGAGTCCGGTGAGGTCGACGATGGCCTTGATGAAGAGGGTGTCGTCGCGGACGTAGGAGTCCTTGGCGGCCATCTTGGCCAGGGGGCAGAAGAGCGGGCAGCCGCTGGCCACGTTCATGTCGCCTGCCGGGCGCTGGAAGGAGGAGGAGGCGACGTCTGGGCGGAAAGCGTCAATCACGTGTTCCCGGTGGTCCTGGTCTAGGAGCATCAACGTCACCTGGGAGATGGGGAAACCAGATTCAATCCGCTTTCGGGGGTCTGTTTCAGATCAGTGGACTAGGGAACGGAAAGCAGATTCGCTCCGCTTTGGGGGTTTCCAGGAAAACAATCGGATTCCGCTTTTAGGGTTTATTTTAGATTAGCGTTCCAGGAAACGGAAAGTGGATTCGCTCCACTTTCAAAGGTTTTTGATTGGCTTTCTAGGAAACGGAAAGTAGATTTGCTCCACTTTGGGGGTTTCCAGGAAAACAACCGGACTCCGCTTTTAGGGTTTATTTATAGATTAGCGTTCAAGGAAACGGGAAGTGGATTCGCTCCACTTTGGGGGTTTCCAGGAAAACAACCGGACTCCGCTTTTAGGGTTTATTTATAGATTAGCGTTCTAGGAAACGGGAAGTGGATTCGCTCCACTTTGGGGGTTTCCAGGAAAACAATCGGATTCCGCTTTTAGGGTTTATTTATAGATTAGCGTTCTAGGAAACGGAAAGTGGATTCGCTCCACTTTGGTGGTTTCCAGGAAAACAATCGGACTCCGCTTTTAGGGTTTATTTATAGATTAGCGTTCTAGGAAACGGAAAGTGGATTCGCTCCACTTTGGGGGTTTCCAGGAAAACAATCGGACTCCGCTTTTAGGGCTTATTTATAGATTAGCGTTCTAGGAAACGGAAAGTGGATTCGCTCCACTTTCAAAGGTTTTTGATTGGCTTTCTAGGAAACGGAAAGTGGATTCGCTCCACTTTCAAAGGTTTTTGATCGGCTTTCTAGGAAATGGAAAGTGGAATCGCTCCACTTTGGGGGTTTCCAGGAAAATAACCGGACTCCGCTTTTAGGGTTTATTTATAGATTAGCGTTCTAGGAAACGGAAAGCGGATTCGCTCCACTTTGGGGGTTTCCAGGAAAACAATCGGACTCCGCTTTTAGGGTTTATTTTAGATTAGCGTTCTAGGAAACGGAAAGTGGATTCGCTCCACTTTGGGGGTTTCCAGGAAAACAAATGGACTCCGCTTTTAGGGTTTATTTATAGATTAGCGTTCTAGGAAACGGAAAGTGGATTCGCTCCACTTTCAAAGGTTTTTGATCGGCTTTCTAGGAAACGGAAAGTAGATTCGCTCCACTTTCAAAGGTTTTTGATCGGCTTTCTAGGAAATGGAAAGTGGATTCGCTCCACTTTGGGGGTTTCCAGGAAAACAACCGGACTCCGCTTTTAGGGTTTATTTATAGATTAGCGTTCTAGGAAACGGAAAGTGGATTCGCTCCACTTTGGGGGTTTCCAGGAAAACAATCGGACTCCGCTTTTAGGGTTTATTTTAGATTAGCGTTCTAGGAAACGGAAAGTGGATTCGCTCCACTTTGGGGGTTTCCAGGAAAACAAATGGACTCCGCTTTTAGGGTTTATTTTAGAGCAGCGTTCTAGGAAATGGAAAGCAGATTCACTCCGCTTTGGGGCTTTCCAGGAAAACAGACTGACTCCGTTTTCGGGGTTTATTTTAGAGCAGCGTTCTAGGAAACGGAAAGCAGGTTCACTCCACACTTTTAAGGCTGATCATAGACCAGCTTTCCAGGAAGCAGAAAGCAGATTTGTTTTCAATCAGCTTTGTAGGAAACAGGGAAGACGCTAAACCGGATTCAGCCCAGTTTCCAGGATTGTTTTCAACCAGCTTTCCAGGAAATCGGACTGACTCCACTTTGGTTCAACTTTCTAGACTCCACTTTGGGGCTTCGTTTTAAAGCCTCTTTCCCGGAAACGGGGAAGGAAACAAAGCAGTCCAGTTTTTTTGGGGGGGGGTCTTTTAAATCCAGGAAACGGGGAATGCACAAAAAACTGCTTCACTCCGGTTTGGCGCGCCGAATGGCCTACCTTCTGGTTGAAGGGCCACTTCAGGAGAGCGTCACTGGGCCCTTTCATGAGGACGAAGAAGAGCGAGAGGTGGGTGCCGCGCCCGGTGCCGTCGCCGTTGAGGTAGAGACGGAGGCACATCTTGTACCCGTAGCGGCTGGTGTAGAAGGCTGGCGGAAGAGGAGGAGGAGCAAACGTCAGGAAGGAGGGAAGGAAGGAAGGGAGAATAGAAGAAAGGGAGGGAGGGAGGGAGGGAGGGAAGAAAGAAAGAAAGAAAGAGGGACAAAGAGAAGGAAGGGGGGAAGGAAAAAGGGAGGGAAGGAAGGAGGGAAGGAAGGAAGAAGAAAGGGGGGGAGGGAAAGAAAGAGGGACAAAGGAAAGAGAGAAGGAAAGGAGGGAGGGAGGGAGGGAGGGAGGGAGGGAGGGAGGGAGGGAGGGAGGGAGGGACAAAGGAGAAAAGGAAGGGGAAAAAGGATGGCAGGGAAGAAGGAAGGAAAGAAGAGAAGAAAAAGGAAAGAAGCCGTTAAGTATAGAAGGGAGGGAGGGAGGGAGGATAGCAGGGAAGAAGAAAAGGAAAGGAAGCAAGGGAGGAGGGAGGGAAGGGAAGGGAAGAAGCAGGGAAGTAACGAAGGAAGGAAAAAAGGATGGCAGGGAAGAAGAAAGGAAGGAAAGGAAGCAAGGAAGACAGAAAAGGAAGGAAGGAAGGAAGGAAGGAAGGAAGGGGGGAATGGAAGAACAGAAGCAAGGAAGACATAAAAGAAGGGAGGGAGGGAGGGACAAAGGAAAGAGAAGGAAGGAAGGGAAGGAGGGGGAAGGGGAGGAAGGGACGAAGGAGAGAAGGAAGGAAAAAGAAAGGGAAGGAAGAAGAAAAGAAGAAAATCAAGCAATAAGACAGAAAAGAAGGGAGGGAGGGAAGGAAGGAGAAAGGGAGGGAAGGAAGAAGGAAGGAAGGAAGGAAGGAGAAAGGGAGGGAAGCAAGGAAGGAAGGGAAGGGAAGGAAGGAAGGAGAAGAACCAGAAGCAAGGCCGGCCGACCCACCGGGCGAGAAGATGGCGGGCGCCCTCCCAGCCACGGCCTCCTGCCTCTTGCGGCCCACCTCGCCCACCTTCCACACGAAGACGCCGTCGTAGGTGGCGGCTTCGGCGCAGCGCAGGGCCGCCTCCACTTCCGCCAGGGCCGCATCCTTCAGCGCCAGGCTCCTCTCCAGCTGACGGATCTGGGGGTGGGGTGGGGAACCCGGTCAACCCCCAACCGCTGAGAGGCCCCCCACCCCACCCTGCCCCGCTTTTGCGCCCCGAACCTTGTGTCCCAGGGCCTCGGCCCGCTCCTGCTCCCGGCGCCGCTGGCCGGCCGCCTCCTCGGCCGCTGCCGCCACCCGCTCCACCTCGCGGTTCAGGACGCAGACAATCTTCTCAAAGGTGGAGGCCTTCCGCTCCAGAGCTTCCCACGGGGGGGACCCCCAAGCGGGGCCCCCGGAGGGATGGGTGTCCCCCGCTGGGCAGGGGAGAGGGGGGTCCGGGAGCGGGGGGGTGACCCCAAACAAATGGGGGTCTTTGACCAAATGGGGGTCTTTGGCCGGGCGGGGTACCCCGGCCAAATGGGGGTCTTCGGCCGGGCGGGGGGCCGCGAGCTCATGGGTGCCCCCTGCCGCCAGCCGCAGAGCGAAGGACAGCAGCAGGCCCAGGTGCTCCGGCAAGTTCTGGGCCTCGTGGAGGGGCAGCCCCTGGTTCTCCACCTGCGAGGGGGGGGCAGACAGGAAGAGGAAGGTGACAAGGATAACAATCCTATTAATATTAAAACCAATGCTACTAATACTAATACCAATAATACGAGTAATCACAGCAACACTCAAGATACGAATGGGAGTAACGATGCCGATACTCCTAGTGAGACTAACATCCATCATGCGATCAATACTAATACCAATAATAGTGCAAGTACTACTAATCAGCATAGCATACCAATGCCACTCACACTAATAATACAAGTGATCACAGCGATACTCGATACGAATGGGAGTAACGATACCGATACTCCTAGTGAGACTAACATCAGTCATGCGATCAATACCAAGAAGTACTACTAATCAGCATAGCATAGCAATGCCACTCACACTAATAATACAAGTAATCACAGCAACACTCAAGATACCAATGGGAGTAACGATGCCGATACTCCTAGTGAGACTAACATCAATCATGCGATCAATACTAATACCAAGAATAGTGCAAGTACTACTAATAAGCATAGCATACCAATGCCACTCACACTAATAATATGAGTAATCACAGTGACACTCAAGATGTGAATGGGAGTAACGATGCCGATACTCCTAGTGAGACTAACATCAATCATGCGATCAATACTAATACCAAGAATAGTGCAAGTACTACTAATAAGCATAGCATACCAATGCCACTCACACTAATAATACGAGTAATCACAGCGACACTCAAGATGCGAATGGGAGTAACGATGCCGATACTCCTAGTGATACTAACATCAATCATGCGATCAATACTAATACCAAGAATAGTGCAAGTACTACTAATAAGCATAGCATAGCAATGCCGCTCACACTAATAATACAAGTGATCACAGCGATACTTGATACGAATGGGAGTAACGATGCCGATACTCCTAGTGAGACTAACATCAGTCATGCGAGCAATACTAATACCAAGAATAGTGCAAGCACTACTAATAAGCATAGCAACGCTACTCACACTAATGAGACCAATACTACCACGAATGCTAACACTATTAGTCTCGTTAGTGTGAGTAGTGTTGCTATGCTTATTACCGGTAGTAGCATTGGTATTAGTAGTATTAGAATTGCTTTGATTAATATTTGTATTAGCATCAATAGTAGTATTGGTCTCATTAGTGTGAGTAGCGTCGCTATGCTTAGTAGTAGTAGGATTGCTTTGATTAGTATTCGTGTTAGCATCAATAGTAGCATTGGTCTCATTAGTGTGAGTGGTATTGCTATGATTACTAGTAGTATTGGTATTAGTATTATGATTGCTTTAATAAAACCAATACTACTAACAATCATAGCGATAGTACTAATACTAATGAGACCAATACTACTAATAATGATAATACTAATATCGAGCAACACAATCCTACTACTGATACTAATACGAAGACTAGTAATCATACTAATCATACCAATGCTACCAATGCTACTAATGCTAGTGCTAATATTAATGAAAGCAATCCTACTACTACTGCTAATACCAATAGTACTAATAAGCATAGCAATACCACTCACACTAATGAGACCAATGCTACTATTGATGTTAACACGAATACTAATCAAAGGAATCCTACTACTAATACTAGTAGCAATACTACTAGCAATCATGCTAATCAATCATGCTAATACTATCCATACAACTAATACTAACACTAATTATAACTACTATTGCTAATACTATTACTATACTAATACTCATCATCACATCACCATAGTACTGATCGTACTAAGAGCAACGACACCAACACTAACTACACTAATCCCAATCGTATGCATGGAAATCATAGTAACATCTGCAGAACTGGCCAATAATAGTAACAGCCAGAAGGTTTGCAGGCGGCGGGCTCAGAAGCAGAAACCCAGAAGCTTCCGGCGCTGGGAGGACTCGCACTCACCACCTCGCCGCAGCCGACGGGCCGGAAGCGGCACGGCACCCGGCATTTCCCGCAGCTCCGGACGTGCTCGGCGAACTATCCGGGAGGAAAAAGAGGAGGCACGTCATGGAGGCAAAAGGTGCCCAGCCCCGGCCCCGGGGTTGGACTGGATGACCCCTGGAACCCACTCCCCCACTCACCATCTCCCGAGGGACGTCCGTCTTCCCGCAGCCGTCGCAGATCAGTGGGAATTTGGGACACGCTTCGTCGTGAGCCTGGCGGAAACCAGAGTGGACAGTGAGAGGATTGATATACCGCCAAATTAGAAATTAATAATATGTTGGACACGGCAACAACAACAATGGCAACAACAACCAATTTTATTTACCGGTATATCCCACCCTCCCCGGCCAAAGCCGGGATCAGAGCGGCTAACATCATACATAACAGTACTAATAGTACTACTACTACAGTAATCATCATCATCATCATACATAATAGCGATATTCTATATTTATTGGTCAAAATTCCAGCATTGAAGGGGGTCAGACTAGATGACCCTGAGGTCCCTTTGGGGCTCAATATTCTATATTTATTGGTCGAAATTCCAGCATTGAAGGGGGTCAGACTAGATGACCCTGGGGTCCCCTTTGGGGCTCAATATTCTATATTTATTGGTCGAAATCTCTACATTCAAGGGGGTCAAACTAGTCCTCTTTCAATGCGGGAATTTCAAGCAAGAAATGTAGAATAATGAGCCGGAATTTGAACCCATTGCCGCAAAGTCCTCACCTCGTATTCCTTGATGGTGCCTTTCCAGGGACAGTCTTTGCGGGCGCAGGCGGCCGGGAGACTTTCTACCTCGCGCCGGGCGGCGTTATCCGGGAAAGCCTGGCAGAAGAAAATCATCAGAAATAATAATGATACCGGTAATAATAATAATAATATTTTTCCTCTTTAAAACAGCATAGAAAGAAAATGCCTCTTATAGCTTACTGGGAAGCTAATGGGAGGAAACGGGGTGGAATAAAAGAATGTGCAGCAAAATAATAACTATTATTATTAATTATTATTACTATTATTACTATTACTATTATTATTTCTAGGCAGCATAGAAAGAAAACGCCTCTTATAGCTCTCTGGGAAGCTAATGGGAGGAAACAGGGTGGAATAAAAAAATATGCAGCAAAATAATAACTATTATTATTAGTAGTAGTAATTATTATTACTATTATTGCTATTATTATTTCTAGTCTGTTCTACAAACCATTTTGAGATTTAAACAAATATCCTTTATTTTTATATTAATCACATTTCTATTTTTATAAATAATATGGTTCATTTTTATAATCACATTTCTATTTCTATAAATCATTTATATATTGATATAAATATTGTTTATTTTTATATTGATAATATTTCTATTTCTACAAACCATTTCTAGATTTAAACAAATATCCTTTATTTTTATATTAATCACATATCTATTTGTACAAACCATTTCTAGATTCAAATAAATATTATTTATTTCTATATTAATAATATTTCTATAAATCATATACAGATTCAAATAAATATAATTTATTCTATAGGAATAGTATTTCCAGAAATCATTTCTAGATTCAAATAAATATCATTTATTTCTATATGAATCACATGTTGATTTCTATAAATCATTTAAACAAACATTTATTTTTATATGAATAATAACCATTGTTGTCATCAATTGAGAGTGCTTCACTCACCGAGCCGCTGTCCAAGACGGAGATGCCCTCTTCGTACAGCCCTTCCCGGAGGCAGGCGGCGCAGGGCTGCGGCCCCGAGCTGCGGGAGAGAGGGAAGCTTCAGGAGCGAGTGCGAAAGCCGCCTTTCTCCTTCCCACGTTGCCGCGGTTCAGACTGGATGACCCTCGGGGCTCCCATTTCCCCCTGCCGGGCTGAGATTCCTGCACCAATTTTCCCATACAAAAAAATCTCTCCTATCCATACGATTTTTTATCCTGCTTGACACAGTCCGGTGTGTATGTATGTATTTATGTATGTATGTATCTATATAAATAAAAATGTTCCCATTGCGCGTTTGTCCGAAACACCCTTGCTCCGTAACCGCTGGACCAAATCGCATCAAATTTGGACACAGCGTTTCCTTTTTTTAATATCATTTTTATTTATTTTCAAAACATCTTTGCAATAAACCATACACATACTTTGTTCACACCTTATACCTTTTTGGCGACTTTATGATTTTTATATTTCAACTTATATTTCTTATATCTACCGTTGCTTTCGTACATCTCACTCAAAACTTATCCCTATAAATTCACATTTTACAACAATATTTCTTCTTTAATCTACAATGCCTCTTGTAATCCTACCAACGTATTCAGTTCAGTAATTTCCTTTAAATAGTCCGTATATTTAGTCCAGTCTTTGACGAACTTCTGGTCCCGCTGTTCTCGGATTCTCCCCGTCATTTTGTCCATTTCTGCATAGTCCAATAATTTCATTCTCCATTCTTCTATTGTCGGTGTTTGTTCTTGCTTCCATTTCTGTGCTATTAACATTCTCGCCACAGTCACTGCATACTGAAAAAGCTTAATGTCTTGCTTTTTAATATGTAATTCCTAACAGAAAGGCTTCTGGTTTTTTAGCAAATGTATATTTCAACATTTTCTTAATCTCACCACATACCGTATCCCAGAAGCTTTTCACCCTCTTACACTCCCACCACATATGGAAAAAGGTACCATCTTTTTCTTTGCATTTCCAACACTTATTGTCTACTTTATACATTTTCGCTAGTTTGACCGGCGTAATGTACCATCTATACACCATTTTTAACACATTTTCTCTCAAAGCATTAGACGCAGTGAATTTCATACCTTCCCTCCAAAGCTTTTCCCAGTCATCTAGCATAATATTATGACCAATATCTTGTGCCCAATGTATCATCACCGACTTCACTTCCTCATCTTTCAAATGCCACTCCAGCAGTATTTTGTACATTTTGGACAATGTCTTATATCTACTTCCTAATATTTCTACTTCGAATTTGGATTTAACATCTCCAAATCTGTTATTCTTCACGTCCTTTTTGAACACTTCATTATTCTGATGATAATGCAACCAATCGCTGACAAACTCTTTCACATTCTCAAATGGCTTTAATTTCCATTTCACTCCGTCCTGTTGAAGTAATGTTTCATATGTTGTCCAATTTTTCCTTGTATTTATTTTCTTTGCACTCGTCGCCTCCAATGGTGACAACCACCACGGTGTTCTCCTTTCTAATAGGTTTTTGTACCTATCCCAAACTTCGTAGAGAGATTTCCGGAAGATGTGATTTCCAAAACCTTTATGTATCTTTATTTTGTCATACCATAGATACGCGTGCCAACCAAATCTGTTATCATGTCCTTCCAGATCTAAAAGGTCTGGTTTTTTCTAGTGGACACAGCGTTTCCATTACCATGGCATACTAATCTGGCGTAATAAAAATTCAGAAAAACCACACCTGTCATACCTAAAATAAAGAAAAAACGCAAAAAATTCTGTCGCGCACATATGACATCACCAGCAAAACAGCGCCTTCTAGCGACGGCTATACTGGTACTACAGCTACAAAAGCAAGAAATTGGCGCGCACATATGACATCACAGCAAAACCTCGCCCTCTAGCAACGGCAGGCCTGTCTCCATTTTCACTCCCAAACTGACAAACTATTTCTCTGCAAGGAAGGAGGAGGTGATTGTGTCAGTGGCTTCCTGATACCTGAGTGCCAGACAAGGATGTGATTAACTTGGCTGGGATACAGGGAAATGTAAATATCTCTTTTGTCAAAGGCACGCTGGGAAATGGGAGGCCGCTGCCTCTCGCAGTTAACTAGGGCGGACCAGCAAGGGACGCTGGGAAATGGAGTCAAGGCGCCCTGTGGGTGAACTAAGCTCTTTCGCCCAAACCGCAAGGCATGCTGAGAAACGCTGGGCTTATTATCCCAACCAACCGCGCGCTCAAGGCACTCTGGGAAATGGAATCAAATCCTCTCTGTAGAGGGTTACTAGCCCTTTTCCCCTTGAAAAGGCCACAGGCAAGGCACGCCGGGAAATGGCCACCGTGATCGTCCCTCAGTGATCTCCCGATGTGTGTTCTTTATCTGTGCGTTTCCATAGTGCTTTTCCCTCAGACGGCGTCAGAGGCCTCCTTCCTTGGCTTTCTCTGCCACAGGCCGCAAGAGGGCACCTGAGCACGTGCAGAGTGCACACGCCGGCGGGGGTAGGTGGGGGTTTATTTTGGCTGTGGCTTCTGCTGATGGTAATAAGCATAAAATCAGTCACAGCAACGCGTGGCCGGGTCAGCTAGTGTATATATATATATGTATATACTGTTCCTGGGTCAAACTGGGTGACCCCCGGGCTCCATCTCCCCTTTCCGGGCTGAGATCCCCGCGCCAATTTACCCATACAAAAAAATATCTCCCCTGTTCATATAATTTTTTATCCCTCTTGGCACAATTCGGTGTATTTTTTTATTATTATTTTTGGTCTCCTGGGTGACCCCCAGGCTCCCATTTACCCCATTCCAGGCTGAGATTCCCGCGCCGCTTTACCCATACCAAAAAAATCTCTGCTATTCATACGCTTTTTTAATCCCGCTTGACACAGTCCAGTGTATTTTTTTATTTATGGGATCCCGGGTTAGGCTTGATGACCCTCGGGGCTACCATTTCCCCCTTCCAGGCTGAGATTCCTGCACCGATTTACCCATACAAAAATAATCTCTGCTATTCATACGCTTTTTTATTCCGCTTGACAGCAGTCCGTTTTTTGTTGTTGTTTTTATCCCGGCGTTCCCAGACCCCCCGAAAAAAAGGTACCTGATCAGGTTCTTCAGGCAGTAAGAGCAGTAGCGGTGGCCGCACTGCGCTTGGAAGGGACGCCGGAGCAAGTCCTCGCACTCGGAGCACAGATACTTGCCCTCCAGCTCAGCCCGCAGGATCTCCTTGGGGAAGCCGGGCCGCGCGGCGTCCAGGGAGCCGGGCGGGGTGCAGGATCCGGCCGCCATGGGGGAAGCAGCGGGCCGACGACACCCTGGACGGGAGAGGGGGGTTTCAGGTTCGGGGTCAGACTGGATGATCCTGTGGGTCCCTTCTAGCTCCAACCCTTCTAGGATTCTGTGTTGAGTTTCCTGCCTTGCAAGAGGGTCAGACTGGATGACCTGCGGGTCCCTTCTAGCTCCACTAGTCTAGATCCCTGCATTGGAGGGGGTCAGAATGGATGACCCTTGGAAGACCCTTCTAGCTCCACCAGTCTAGATCCCTGCATTGGAGGGGGTCAGACTGGATGACCCTTGGAAGTCCCTTCTAGCTCCACCAGTCTAGATCCCTGCATTGGAGGGGGTCAGACTGGATGACCCTTGGAAGACCCTTCTAGCTCCACCAGTCTAGATCCCTGCATTGGAGGGGGTCAGACTGGATGACCCTTGGAAGTCCCTTCTAGCTCCACCAGTCTAGATCTCTGCATTGGAGGGGGTCAGACTGGATGACCCTTGGAAGACCCTTCTAGCTCCACCAGTCTAGATCCCTGCATTGGAGGGGGTCAGACTGGATGACCCTTGGAAGACCCTTCTAGCTCCACCAGTCTAGATCCCTGCATTGGAGGGGGTCAGACTGGATGACCCTTGGAAGACCCTTCTAGCTCCACCAGTCTAGATCCCTGCATTGGAGGGGGTCAGACTGGATGACCCTTGGAAGTCCCTTCTAGCTCCACCAGTCTAGATCCCTGCATTGGAGGGGGTCAGACTGGATGACCCTGGGAAGTCCCTTCTAGCTCCACCAGTCTAGATCCCTGCATTGGAGGGGGTCAGACTGGATGACCCTTGGAAGACCCTTCTAGCTCCACCAGTCTAGATCCCTGCATTGGAGGGGGTCAGACTGGATGACCCTGGGAAGTCCCTTCTAGCTCCACCATTCTAGATCCCTGCATTGGAGGGGGTCAGACTGGATGACACTGGGAAGTCCCTTCTAGCTCCACCAGTCTAGATCCCTGCATTGGAGGGGGTCAGACTGGATGACCCTTGGAAGTCCCTTCTAGCTCCACCAGTCTAGATCCCTGCATTGGAGGGGGTCAGACTGGATGACCCTTGGAAGTCCCTTCTAGCTCCACCAGTCTAGATCCCTGCATTGGAGGGGGTCAGACTGGATGACCCTGGGAAGTCCCTTCTAGCTCCACCAGTCTAGATCCCTGCATTGGAGGGGGTCAGACTGGATGACCCTGGGAAGACCCTTCTAGCTCCACTAGTCTAGATCCCTGCATTGGAGGGGGTCAGACTGGATGACCCTTGGAAGTCCCTTCTAGCTCCACCAGTCTAGATCCCTGCATTGGAGGGGGTCAGACTGGATGACCCTGGGAAGTCCCTTCTAGCTCCACCAGTCTAGATCCCTGCATTGGAGGGGGTCAGACTGGATGACCCTGGGAAGTCCCTTCTAGCTCCACCAGTCTAGATCCCTGCATTGGAGGGGGTCAGACTGGATGACCCTGGGAAGACCCTTCTAGCTCCACTAGTCTAGATCCCTGCATTGGAGGGGGTCAGACTGGATGACCCTTGGAAGTCCCTTCTAGCTCCACCAGTCTAGATCCCTGCATTGGAGGGGGTCAGACTGGATGACCCTGGGAAGTCCCTTCTAGCTCCACCAGTCTAGATCCCTGCATTGGAGGGGGTCAGACTGGATGACCCTTGGAAGACCCTTCTAGCTCCACCAGTCTAGATCCCTGCATTGGAGGGGGTCAGACTGGATGACCCTTGGAAGTCCCTTCTAGCTCCACCGCCTCTATGGTCCCCTAATAATCCTTTGCAAGGGGGTCAGACTGGATGACCTGGAGGGATCCCTTCCGCGTCTATGGTCCGCTCTTAATCCCTCTCTCAATAATCAGCGCCCTACGCGTACCGTGCAGCTCCTCCGAGACGCCGTCCGCCCGACCCAACGCGCCCCGGAAGTGCCTTCGCAGGCCGCCCCCTTCCGCCTTCTCCCGTCACGCCGCGCGGCGCCAAGGCCCCGCCCTCGCGTCGCGCTCTCCCTCCACGCTTCCTCACTCTCGGCCCGCCCCGTCCGCTCCTTATAAGGCGCGTTGGGGCGGGCCCTCCCTGACCTCCCTCCACCCGCCGCTCCTTTTTCGGCGAGGTGGGCGGTGTCGTCCCCTTGGTTTCCTCACTCTCGCTCCTCCCCGCCCGTCCTTATAAGACGCGAAGGGCGGGACCTACCTCCGCCGCTTGGAAGCCGCGCCTTCCCTATCCTTTTAAGGCGTGAGGGGCGGTGCCTGCCTTGACTCAGAAGCCAGGCCTTCCTTGTCCTTTGAAGGCGCGAAGGGGAAGCTACCAACATGTGCGGGAGGCAGGGGAAGACAGGAGTGCCTGGCGCGCTCTGGTCCATGGGGTCACGAAGAGGCGGACACGACTCAACAACAGTCCTTTTAAGGCCACGGGGCGGAGCCTCTTCCCAGCCCTACGCCGTTTGCCCCGCCCTCACGGCCCTTATAAGGGTCGTTGGGCGGGGCCTGGTTCGCTCCCTTCCGCTTAGGGCGCGCCTACTCGAGGCTTTTTCTCCTGTTTTGGGCCAAGGGGGCGTGGCCAGAAGGACGGTTGGAAGATTTTTGAAAAAAGGCGGGCTCACCTCTCATTCTCCTCAGCGACGGCGAGAGACGCATCTCTACCTGGAAAATTGTCCTATAAAATAAAATAAAATAAAATAAAATAAAATAAAATAAAATATATAGAGAGACTTGTTTTTCTGTAAAATTTCAAAATTTCTGGACCTTTAAAGTGTCTAAAATAAAATAAAATAGAGCGAGGGGGAGACTTGTTTTTGTGTAAAATTTCAAGATTTCTTGACCTTTAAAGGGTCAAAAATAAAATAGAATAAATTATATAGAGAGACTTGTTTTTGTGTAGAATTTCAAAAGATTTCTGGGCGGTTTATTCCGATTTCTTGAGCATTTAAGTGTCAAAAAATAATAAATTCAATATAAAATAAAAAGATAGATAGATAGATAAGACATGTTTATGTGTATTCAGATTTATGGGCCATTGAAATGGCAAGATTAATAATGGTGTATAAAATATAGAGAGAGATGGTTTCTGGACCAATTAAATGTCCCCCCCCCCAAAAAAATGTCCAGAAAATAAAATAAAATATATAAGGATATATAGAAAGACATGCTTGTATTATTTTATGTATTTTATGCCGTTGTTTTATTGATTAGTTTAGAAATTGTTTGTTGTAAATGTTGAGTGTATTTCTGTTTAACTTTTATATGTTGATATTGTTTTATATTACTCTAATGATTGTTGAATATTACTTTTTGATGTCGTTTGTTTATTTTGAAGTTTTGTATTATCATATTTTTGTATTGCATTGGATTGTTGTGAGATTTTTTGTTTCTTCTGCTTGTAAACCGCCTTGAGTATCGTAAGATAGAAAGGCGGTATATACTAATAAAAATTTATTATTATTATTGTGTATTGAATTTTATTAAGATTTCTGGACCATTTAAGTGTAAAAAAAAGGTCTATAAAATAAAATGATATCTATAGGGATATATTGATAGACATTTGTGTGTATTGAATTTCACTAAATTGTGAAAAAAAGTATAAATGGTCTACAAAATGAAATAGATAGATAGATAGACAGACAGACAGACAGACATGGTTTTGGGTGTAAAATTCCTGGATCGTGAATTTTATTCAGATTTCTGGGCAATTTAATTGTCAAATAATATTATTAATATTATTAATATTAATATTAATAATTAATATTATTATATAGCGAGATGGTTTCTGGACCATTTAACTGTCCAAGAAAGAAAAAAAGGCCGGAAAATAAAATAATATATATATATATATATATATATATATATGTATCCCTATATATTTTATTTTATTTTCCGGCCTTTTTTTCTTTCTTGGACAGTTAAATGGTCCAGAAACCATCTCTCTATATAATAATATTAATTATTATTTATAATTAAATAATAATTCTTTATATATATAAAGAAATGCTTGTGTATTGAATTTTATTAAGTTTTCTGGACCATTTAAGTGTAAAAAAAAAAGGTCTGGAAAATAAAATAAAATGATATATATAGGGATATATTGATAGACGTGTGTGTCTTGAATTTCACTAAATTGTGAAAAAAGAATAAATAATAGTCTACAAAATGAAATAAAAAGAGATAGATAGGCAGGCAGGCAGACATATTTTAGGGTGTAAAATTTCTGGATTGTTTAATTTTTTTCAGATTTATGGGCCATATAAGTGTCACATAATAATATTAATAATCCTATATAATAATCTTGCTATGTCCCTGCTTTTCCGTGTGTCACGGAAGTGCGTTCTGCGCATGTCACACGGGGACGCAGGGATTGGAGGGGGCGGAGAGGGGGGCGGGACGACGCAGAGACACTTCCGTCCGGGCGAAACTGCGCCACCGCCATTGCCGGCTGCTCCCGCTGCCGGCCGTCTATGGAGGCTGCCGCTGCCGCTGCCGCCGCCCGCCGCTCCCGCCGCCTAAGGCAGCCGCCGCCTCGCAGCCGCCAGGGCCTCGGCGTCTCCCGGGAAGCCTCCCTCCCCGCCGCCTGGGGCCTTGCAGCGACGCTTAAAATGGAGGCCGCGAAAACAACCACCAGCCGCCCCTCGCCGCCGGGAGAGCGCTCTTGCTCGGCGCAGCAGCGGCGGCGCCTCCTCCTTGCGCGGGGGCGCTGCGAGCCGCCGGACGGAACAGACTGAGCGTGTGCGAGGCGGCGGGGAAGAAGGGGAGAGGGAGGCGGGGGGGGGACACAGACCAAGAAGGAGGCAGGCCGACAACCTCCCAAAAAAACCATTAAGCTTTGCTTCGTGCGCACCCTCCGCGGTGGCTTTTCCAGGGCAGCCTCGCAGGCAGAAATCTGGCCGGGGAAGCTTCGCAGGAAGGGAAGGAGCTGCGTCTCCTGGGAAGCTTTCGGAAACTGCCTAGGCCGCCCGTTTTGGTAACGGGCTAAATTTACTAGTGGTGTATAAAATAAAAATATAGAGAGACTAGTGGACGTTCAGCCCGTTAAATTAACGGGCGCTAGGTGCTGCAGCTCCCGGCGAGGGAGTGCCGGCTCCTGGAGCTGCCTGTCCGTGCTGCTTTAAAGCAGCACGGACGGGCAGCCTAAGGAGCCGCCGCGCCCTCGGCCGGTTCGCTCAGCAGGTAGGCGCCCCGTTAAATCTTCTCCCGCCGCTGCGTCCTCCCTCCTTTCCTCGCCTCCTCCCAGCGGTGGCGGCTACCCAGAGCGCTGCACAGCCACGGCCAGGCAGGCGCGAGGAAGGGGCCTCAGAAACGGGCGCCGCTCGCATCGCACTGCGCGCGTCTCTGCGCTCTGGCTCTGCCGCCCGCCTCGCCGCTGCCTACGCTTCTTCTGCCCTTCGTGCCGGGCGCGGCAGCCCCCCGAGCCCCGCGCCGACCTCTTCCGTCTCGGGACCCCCCTCGGGCGACGCTCCCCCCGTTCCGCTCTCCACGGCCGCGCCATGGTTGGAGGGGCGGGTAGGCCTCGAATGAAGCCGGGGGCTCGAGTGATCGGCGCGGCCGGGGGAGAGGAGGAGCGTGACGGGGAGGGGAGGGAGGGAGAGGGAAAAGGCGGCGCCGGCCCCCCGAAGTCCACGCCCCCCGCTCCGGCCGCTCCAATCCCTGCGTCCGTGAGTGACATGCGCAGTACCGCACTTCCGTGACACACGGAAAGTTGGACGCAGGGACACAGCAACTTTATTATATAGGACTAGTTGAAGTTAGCCCGTTAAAAAACGGGCGCTAGCTGCCAGGTCCCGAGCAGCCTCGCACATCTCGCCCGGAGAGGAGAAGAGCAGAGCGAGGGCAGGATGCGGCTGCTGGTTCCTCCGCTTCCCGGGGCCGAGGAGCGCGCTTTGTTGGCGGCGTTTCTGAAGGCGCGCTTTGCTGCTGCTGCTGCTTCTCCTCCTCCTCCTCCTACTGGTCGGCGGCTGCGGTAGCTCCTCCTCCTCGCGTTCCGCTCTCTGCTGGCTCCTCGCTCGGGCGACTTCTCTCTCGCGCCCTTGGAGGAGGCGAATGTCCTTCGCGAGCCGTTCCGTCGCCGGGGCGCTGCTCGCTCTCGCCCCTCGGGAGAGGGGCTTCTTCGTTGTGAGCCGGCGGTGGCGGCGCGGAGGAGCCCGATGCCTTGAGGCGCGCGGGGAGGCGGGATCCTGCTGCTGCCATGAGGCGGTAGCGGCGGCGAGGATGGGGCGGCCCTCTGCGTCCGTGCGAGGCAGCGGCGCTGGCGCAACTGAGAACGCACGTGCGCTGGCCGCTGCCTGGTGGACACGCCCCCCTCTCCGCCCGCTCCAATCCCTGCATCCGTGTGGGTCCCGGACATGCGCAGTAGCGCACTTCCGTGACACACGGACAGTTGGACGCAGGGACACAGGCACTTTATTATATAGGATGGTTTCTGGACCATTTAAGTGTCCCCAAAAAATTAAAATAAAATAAAATTTGAGAGAAGGCGCCCATTCAGATCGGAATAATCAATCAATATAGATATATATGTATTCAGCAGGTCATATTGATCTCTATCTTTTATAGACAGAGAAATTCGTAAAATTTCTGAACCGTTTCAGGGCCAAAGATCAGTAAGTCACAAAATGGCCCAAAAGAAAAAGAAGAATAAAATTTGAGAGAAGGTGCCCATTTAGATCGGAATAATCAATTGATATATATCTATATCAATTAGATATATATTGATTGATATATCTATCTATAATATAGATATATAGATTGATATATAAATTGATATATATCTATATCAATTAGATATTGATCGATCGATGTGCCACACAGGGTATGTCCCAATCATTTCTCGATATCGATAGAGAGATTGGTCAAATTACCAAAAATCCGTAATCGCAAAAGGGTGGGCCGAAAAGAAAGAGATATTGCTCATAACGGTCACTACTACTACTACTACTACTACTATTTTATTTTTTTATGGGCTGCCCCAGTCACACAAAATATTAAAACAGAAAAAAGTCCTGTACAGTGCTACCTTCCTAAGTTCAGGTTGGGGGTTTAGGCGGTTAAGGGTAGGGTTGGGTCGGGGTTAGAGGCTGGGGGTCAGGATTTGGCTTTAGGGTTGGGGTTAGAGATTAGGGGTGAGGGAATGCCATGAGGGTTAGGGTTAGGTTGGGGGTTTGAGGTAGAGGTAAGGGTTAGGGGTAAGGGGTTTGTGTTAGGGTTCGAGGTTAGCCTTAGGGTTGGGGGGTTAGAGTTAGAGGTCAGGCATTGGGGGTTCGGGGTTTGTGTTAGAGTTAGGTTAGGGGTTAGAGGTAGAGGTAAGGGCTATAGGTCAGGCGTAAGGGGTTTGTGTTTTGGTTAGAGGTTAGGACTTAGGGTTGGGGGTTTGAGTTAGAGGTCAGGCATTGGGGGTTCGGGGTTTGTGTGAGGGTTCGAGGTTAGCCTTAGGGTTGGGGGTTCGAGGTTTGGCATCAGGTTAGGATGAGGGCTTGAGATTCTCGCCTTGCAACGGGTTGGACAAGCATCTCCTGAGCACGTGCAGAGCGCCTGTCCTCCTCCCCCCCCCCCGCCACTGCTGACATTCAAATCAGAGAATCCTAGAATGGCAGAGCCGGGAGGGACCCCGGGGGGTCATCCATCAGGACCCCTAGGGGGATTTATAAGACTCGTCTAGTGGGACCTCTGAGGGTAATCCAGAAGGACCCCGAGATCCATCTAGGGCGACCCCAAGCCTCCCTATAGGTTATCCAGGAGGACCCCAAGCTGGACCCCATCGGGACCCCCCGTGGAGGGGGGGGGCGCTTTCTCTCTTTCTCTCCCTCTCCCTCTTTCCCCCGTCGGTGCGCGCTCCCGCCGCGCAGGCGCCGTGCCGTCCCGCTGGCGCGCTCCCAGGCGCAGGCCGCGTCCCCGCGTCCCCCCCCTCCCCGCCCCCCAAATGAAGGAGCCCCCCAGCGCGGCGGGGTCGCCCCCCGACGGCGCCTCGGAGGAAGGAGAGGAAGAAGGAGAAAAAGAGAAAGGAGGAGGGAAAGAAGGAGGAGGAGGAGGGGAAGAAGAAGAAGAAGAAGCGCAGGTCAGGCCCGCCGCTAGCCCCACCTTTCCCCCCCTCCGGGGATCCCCTTATCAGCGCCCCTCTTTCTGCAACCCCCTCCAGCCCCTCACCCCCTTTTTAGGGAGACCCCCCCAGCGCCTCCTCCCCCCAGCTTCTTTTCCTAGGGCTGATTTCGGGGGGCTTCCCTCCCCTGCGCCCCTCTTTATGCATCCCTCCCATCCAGACCCCCTCCCTGTTTTTGGGGACACCCTCGGTTCATTTCGTGGGACCCCCCCAGTGTTTCACACCCCCCTCCCAAAGGAGCGCCCCGATTCTTTCCCTGGCTTCTTTCCCTGGGGCTGATTTCGGGGTACCCTCTCCCCGGCGCTCCTCTTTCTGCAGACACCCTCCCTCATTTTCGGGGTACCCCCGATTAATTTGGGGGGACACCCCCAGTGTCTCACTGCCCAAAGGAGCACCCCGATTCTTTCCCTGGGGCTAATTTCGGGGTGCCCCCTCCCCAGCGCCCCTCTTTCTGCAGACGCTCTTTTTGGGGTACCCCCGCTTCATTTTGGGGGGACACCCCCTCCTCGTGTCTCACCCCCCCTCCCAAAGAAGCACCCCGATTCTTTCCCTGGGGGTGATTTCGGGGTTCCCCTCTCCAGCGCCCCTCTTTCTGCAGACCCCCTCCCTCTTTTTTGGGGGACCCCCAATTCATTTTTGGGGACACCCCCGTTTCTTTCCCTTCCTGGGGGGGGCTGGTTTCCGGCACCCCGATTCTCCCGTGGGGCACCCCCAAATTCCTCTTCTCTAGGCAGAAATGCGACCCCCCCAAAAAATCCTCTTTAAAGGGGGCGCCCCACTTCTTTTCATAGGACCCCCCAGTCCCTCCTCTCCCTTTCGGGGGAGCCCCTCAAGTCAACACCCCACATCTCTCTATGGCACCCCCATATCTTTTTGGGGGGGTCTCCTCTCCCTTGAATGGACGCCCCTGTTTCGACACCCCATCTCTCCCTATGGGACTTTTTAGGCGCACCCAAATTCTTTCTATGGGGCACCCCACTTTTTTCTTGGGGTGCTCTGTTTAGGCGACCCCAGTCTCTCCTCTCCCTATAGGGGGTGCCCCTCTTTCGACACCCCATCTCTCCCTATGGGACCCCTAGCTCTTTTTAGGAGCACCCCAATTCTTTCTATGGGGCACCCCACTTTTTCTTACCCCTCTGCATGGGGCACCCCACTTTTTCCTACCCCCTCCTTATGGGGCTCGCCACCACTTTTCAGGGGACCCCCCAGTTCTCCTGAGGGCGCACCCCCCTGCTTCTTTTATTTCATTTTAATTGCATTTAAATTTCATTTAAATTCCGTTTCAATTGCATTCGAATTCCATTGTATTGTACTGCATTGCATGCTTCCTATGTCAGCGGCGCCCCCTACAGGAGACTATTCCCCAAATCGGAGATTTAAAAATATATATATAAAAATAGAAATTAAAATTGGGGAACGGGAAAAAAAAGATAGGAAATATTTCTTTTTTCTTTCATCTTCCCCCTGCCCCCCCTCTCGAATTTCCCCCACTGCTCTTCCCAATTTTATGGGATTTTATTTTATTGCAAAAAAATAAATAAAATTTTTTTCTGCAGCCCTCCCTCCCTTTCCCCCCCTTTTTCTCCTCCGGATGCAAAAGGCTTTTTTGGGGGGGAGCCCATTCCCGCCCCCCCCCGGCTTCCGGAAAAAAGAGGAAATCGCAGATGGTGAAGGACAAATTGCCAACGAACGGTTAATTTCGGTCGCAAAAAAAAAAAGTTTGCTGTGACGATTTCCGGGAAATATTTATTTTGGGGGGGGGGAGGGAAATAGTATTTTTTGCATCGAGGGGGATTTGCAAAAAATCAGATCTGCAAGAGGGAGTTTGGTTTTGTTTTTTGGGAGAAATGGAAATTGCAAGAGGGGAGGGTGGGTTTTTTTTTTGCAGGAATCGGATTTGCAAGAAGGAGGTTTTCTTTTGCAGAAATTAACATTGCAAGAGGGAAGTTTGTGCAGAAATTAACATGGCAAGAAGGAGGGTGGTATTTTTTTTTTGCAGGAATCAGATTTGCAAGAAGGAGCTTTTTGCAGAAATTAACATTGCAAGAAGGTTTTTTTATTTTTAAAGAAATAAACATTGCAAGAGAGAGGTTTTTGCAGAAATTAACATTGCAGGAAAGAGTTTTTTGCAGAAATTACATGTGCTGGAGGAGGGTTTTTTTTGCAGAAATTAACATTGCAAGAGAGAGGTTTTTTTGCAAAAAATAACACTGCAAGAAGGAGGTTTCTTTTTGCAGAAATAAACATTGCAAGAGACAGCTTTTTGTAGAAATTAACATTGCAAGAAGGAGGGTTTTCTGCAGAAAATAACACTGCAAGAAGGAGGTTTCTTTTTGCAGAAAATAACATTGCAAGAGAGGTTTTCTTGCATAAATTACATGTGCTGGAGGAGGTTTTTTGCAGAAATTTAACATTGCAAGAGAGGTTTTTTTTGCAGAAATTGCATTTGCAATAGGAAGCTGTTGTTTTTTTTTTTGCAGGAATTAGATTTGCAGGAGGCCTTTTGCACAAATCTGAGGGAGGCTTCTGCAAAAAAAAAATCTGATTTGCAATAGGGAGGCTTTGGGAAATTTGGGAATTTGCAAGAGGGAGGCTGTTTGCAAAAAAATAAAATAAAAACCCAATTTGCAGAAAATAAATTTGCAAGAGGGCCTTGATTGCAGAAATGCAAATTGCTGCAAGGCCTTTTCTTCTGCAAGGTCCCCTTCCCCCAAAGTCTGTCTCTATTTATTTTACATTATTATATTTTATTTTTTCACTATGCTTCTCTCCTCAAATCTGCATCTGCTAGGTCTTTTGCTTGCTTGCACCCTGAAATAATTCCTTTTCTTTTTAAGATTCTTATTTTTGCTTCAATTGTTCTGTTGCAGTCGTTCGGAATGCTTGCACCCTGGAAGAATTCCTTTCCTTTTTCTTATTTTTATTCCAATTATTTTGTTGCAATCCCTCGAAATGCTTGCACCCTAGAAGAATTCCTTTCCTTTTCCTTATTCTTATTTTTATTGCAATTATTCTGCTGCAATCGTACGGGCGAATTATGCATGCAAAATGGATTTCTCCCAGAAAAAGGGCTCTTTTTTTTTGCAAAATTAAGCCCATTTAAAAATCCCCCTCTCCTTTATCTAAATGCAAACCGAGCCATTTGCATCCGAAGAAAATTGGTTCCCCCCCTCTCTCTTTCTCCCTCTGCTGTTTCCCTCCCCCTTTTCTGCATTTCTCCATTTATTTATTTTTTAATTCACGTGAAATGTGCAAAAAAGAGAGAGAGAGAGAGATCCAAGGTGCCGAGGGAGGAGAAATTTAAATTTAATTTAATTTAATTAAAATCTGGCAGCCGAACCTTGAATTTTTATTTTCTTTTATTTGGGGGGGAGGGGCGAAATGCAAAAAAATTAAATAAAAATCTGGCATTTTAAAATGGGAACAGGATTTCAAAGATGGCCGACTGACGTTGCAGCCAGGGAATTTAAAAAGGCAAGACGTCCTGTTAATCTTAAAATCAGGGAAAAACTAGGGGAAAAGGCTGATTTTTTTGGGGGGGGGGAACACACACAAAAAATCAGAATTAAGGGTTGAAAAGAAGCAAAAATTCAAAACTGGCTTGTTAATTTTCCTTCCCCCACCCCTTTAATTCCCCTTAATTTCCCCTCCCCTAAATTGCCAGGGGAGATTTAATTTGAAATTTGCTGATTTCTGGGGGGCAAAATAAGAAAAAAAGAGATTTTATATATTTCTTTACAAGCAACCCCCCTTCCCAAAAAAAACTTCGGTTTTAGACGGGGGGGGGAGGAGGGGAAAAGCAATTTTCTGAAATTATATATTATTATTATTTTGAAAATTATAGATTATTAATTATAATATTAGTAATATTATTAATTATTAATAGATTGGCTTTTAGATTATTATCTCATTTTAAATGGCTATAGATTCCATTGGGTTTTTAACATTATGGTAGATTTTCCGAAATATCTCTCTCTCTCTCTCTCTTTTTTTGCAGGAAAGAGAAAAGTCGCTTTTGGAGATTGTATATTATGCTATTATTATATATTATTAGGTTATATGCTATTAATATGAAGATGGTCTATTATTAATAGATTGAATTTCAAATAATGATATGATTTTAAAATATGATTAAAAAAATTTAATAGATTGAATTTTAGATTATCTCATTTCAAATTATGACATAATTTTATTGATTCTATTGGATTTTAAATGATTATATGTTGAATTTTTGCTAATTGATTTTGGCGGTTTTTTAACAACGCGTGAAACTAATAATAATTTAACCAACGTGTGAAACTAGTAATAATAATAATAATTTAACAACCTGTGAAACTAATAATAATAATAATAATAATTTAACAATGCGTGAAACTAATAATAATAATAATAATTTAACAGCATGTGAAACTAGTAATAATAATAATTTAACAACACGTGAAACTAATAATAATAAATAATAATTTAACAACACGTGAAACTAATAATAATAATAATAATAATTTTAAATAATTTTAAATAATTTTATTATTTATATCTTGCGCTTCCGAATTTGTATTTTCTCATTTATAATTGGGCGATTGTTTTAGAATTCTGGCCCAGTGCAAAATATTTCCGTTATTATTATTATTTAAAAAAATGTTTCGGAAGGGACCTTGAAATTTGGGAATTTCCACCTAGAATTATTGAGCTGGATGGGACCCCAGGGTCATCTATTCTGACCCGCTGCAAAGCTGGAACAGAGTCCGCCTGCTGTGCGTTTTTGGTATAAATTCAACAATAATTGAATAATAAACTCTAAGAATAATAATATATCTCACGTTTCCGACGCTGGTTTCCATGCGTTGCCAAATAGCTTGGAGGTTTCTTTCTCTGGAACGGGAAATGAAATGGAAAATAGCAATACAGTGGACCCTCGACTTACGAATGTAATCCGTTCCGGCGGGAGCGCCAGAACTCGAAAAAGTCGTAAGTCAAGTCCCCATAGGAATGCGTTGGAGAACGCATTCGTACCTCGAAAAAAACCTTCGCAAGTTGAAAAACCCCTCTCTAAAGCGGCCGCGGCTTCCGATCGTAACTCGAAAAAATTCGGAAGCGGCGGCCGCTTTGATCCCTCATAACTCAAAAAATACGGAAGTCGGGGCATTCGTAAGTCGAGGGATCACTGTATTACTATGTACTATTATTATTATTATTAAAATGGAAAATAGCAATAATACTATGTATTATTATTATTATTATTAAAATGGAAAATAGCAATAATACTATGTATTATTATTATTATTATTAAAATGGAAAATAGCAATAATACTATGTATTATTATTATTATTATTAAAATGGAAAATAGCAATAATACTATGTATTATATTATTGTTGTTGTTATTATTATTATTGCTCTTATTCCTATTATTCCTATTGTTATGATCATTCTGCTCCTACGAATGGTTGAACCGTGGCTAAAAAGTTATCTTTTAATCTACGCCGTGGCAAAACCTGCTGATAATAATAATAATATTAACCCCAGAGTGGCTGCGGAAACCCAGCCAGATGGGCAGGATATTAATTATTATTATTATTATTATTATTAACCCCAGAGTGGCTGCAGAAACCCAGCCAGATGGGCAGGATATTAGTTATTATTATTATTATTATTATTAACCCCAGAGTGGCTGCGGAAACCCAGCCAGATGGGCAGGATATTAGTTATTATTATTATTATTATTATTAACCCCAGAGTGGCTGCAGAAACCCAGCCAGATGGGCAGGATATTAGTTATTATTATTATTATTATTAACCCCAGAGTGGCTGCAGAAACCCAGCCAGATGGGCAGGATATTAATTATTATTATTATTATTATTATTAACCCCAGAGTGGCTGCAGAAACCCAGCCAGATGGGCAGGATATTAGTTATTATTATTATTATTATTATTAACCCCAGAGTGGCTGCAGAAACCCAGCCAGATGGACAGGATATTAGTTATTATTATTATTATTATTATTAACCCCAGAGTGGCTGCAGAAACCCAGCCAGATGGGCAGGATATTAATTATTATTATTATTATTATTAACCCCAGAGTGGCTGCAGAAACCCAGCCAGATGGGCAGGATATTAGTTATTATTATTATTATTATTATTAACCCCAGAGTGGCTGCAGAAACCCAGCCAGATGGGCAGGATATTAATTATTATTATTATTATTATTATTAACCCCAGAGTGGCTGCAGAAACCCAGCCAGATGGGCAGGATATTAATTATTATTATTATTATTATTATTAATCCCAGAGTGGCTGCGGAAACCCAGCCAGATGGGCAGGATATTAGTTATTATTATTATTAACCCCAGAGTGGCTGCAGAAACCCAGCCAGATGGGCAGGATATTAATTATTATTATTATTATTATTATTAACCCCAGAGTGGCTGCAGAAACCCAGCCAGATGGGCAGGATATTAGTTATTATTATTATTATTATTATTAACCCCAGAGTGGCTGCAGAACCCCAGCCAGATGGGCAGGATATTTATTATTATTATTATTATTATTATTAACCCCAGAGTGGCTGCAGAAACCCAGCCAGATGGGCAGGATATTAGTTATTATTATTATTATTATTAACCCCAGAGTGGCTGCGGAAACCCAGCCAGATGGGCAGGATATTAGTTATTATTATTACCGGTATTATTATTGTTATTATTAACCCCAGAGTGGCTGCAGAAACCCAGCCAGATGGGCAGGATATTAATTATTATTATTATTATTATTATTAACCCCAGAGTGGCTGCGGAAACCCAGCCAGATGGGCAGGATATTAGTTATTATTATTATTATTATTATTATTATTATTAACAACCCCAGAGTGGCTGTGGAAACCTAACTAGATGGGCTAATTATTATTACTACCACTACTACTAATATTGGGTGCCTGGCTCCCCATCAGCTCCTTGCACTGTTGCTGTTGTTGCTGTTGTTATTATTAGTTGGATGCTTGGCTCAACATCAGCTCCCTGCATTATTATTATTATTATTATTATTAGTTGGGTGCCTGGCTCCCCATCAGCTTCTTGTATAATAATAATAATTATTATTATTATTATTATTCATACTGGCTTGAAATTATGAAATATTTCAGCATGACAGAGAGCCTCCTCTGGAGAATTTAATTCATATTCATATTCATATTCATATTAATACTCTGCCCATCAAGACTAAGTTGCCCCATTTTCTATTTTCTGCCTTAAAACCATCAAGAATTTTTCAATCCCAGTGGCTCCTGCTTGGATTTATTTCCAATATTCCTGCCCGGAGTTTCCATTTCCTCCGTTATTAAAATTTAAATCGGGGCATTAGCATTTAAATTAAAAGGGCCGGGGCTGTTTTCCCCCCCTCTGGAAAAAGAAGGGGGGGAAGGAAATAAAATGGAGTTTATCGGATGGGATGTCCCATTCTCTGCAGAAAAAAAGAAATAAAATTATTATTATTATTATTATTATTATTATTATTTATTATTAGTATTATTAGTATTATTATTATTATTATTGTTATTGAATTTCCCCCCACATAATCTCTATGTAATCATGGAATGGAATGTTATGTTATTGGTTGCAATTTCTGTATAATTGTTGAATTTCTGTACAACACAGGTTGTACATTGACAATAAAGGTATTATTATTATTATATAATAATAATATTTCTATGTAATTTCACCAAACTGCCTTTTCCTGGATGGCTGTTTCTTTAAAAAGAGAGAGGGAATTAAATGCCTCTAATTTCTAAATAAGAAATAGATAAAAACAGTTTCATAAATAATATTGTGCTTTGGAGGAAAGGCTCTCGAGATTAAAAAAATAAGAATTGCTTCGTCTCGTAAACAATACTGGAAAACATAAAAGTTGAAACCGTTCCAGAAATATTATTCTTATTCTAATTGGCGATGAGCTGATATATCTGAGTTTCTAACCTGAGTGTGTCTTCAAAATATAAAATTGTATGGAAATAATATTAATATTAATAATAGCTGATGTATCTGAGTTTCTAACCCTGGTTTCAATGCCATGCCGCCCGCTTGGAGAGTTTGTCTACCAAATAATAAAGTCGTATAGAAGTGATATTATTATTAATATTATTAATGGCAATATATCTGAGTTTCTAACCCTGGTTTTAATGGCCTGCAGAGTTTCTCACCCCGGATTTCCCCTATTTTCCAAAAGTGGACATTCTCATCTGTCTCGCTCTTTTCACAGGCTGAGGGCAGCAGCAGCAGCGTTGGCAAAAAAGATTCAGCGAGCAGGTAAGTTGGTGTCAGGGCGAAGGGATTTTGGGGCCCCGTATGAACCCACAAGCAACTTTAATTATGATGATATAATAATAATAATAATAATAATGATAATAATGCCAGCAACAACAAAGCAACAACAACAACAGCAGTAGTAATGGCAACCCTAACCCATTAAAAGACGCCCATTCCCAGTTCACCAGTCCCATGCTCCCATTCCAGGCTCCCATTAAAAGACTCCCATTCCCAGGCTCCCATTGAAAGACTCCCATTCCCAGGCTCCCATTGAAAGACTCCCATTCCCAGGCTCCCATTGAAAGACTCCCATTCCCAGGCTCCCATTGAAAGACTCCCATTCCCAGGCTCCCATTGAAAGACTCTCATTCCCAGGCTCCCATTGAAAGACTCCCATTCCCAGGCTCCCATTGAAAGACTCCCATTCCCAGGCTCCCATTAAAAGACTCCCATTCCCAGGCTCCCATTAAAAGACTCTCATTCCCAGGCTCCCATTGAAAGACTCTCATTCCCAGGCTCCCATTGAAAGACTCCCATTCCCAGGCTCCCATTAAAAGACTCTCATTCCCAGGCTCCCATTAAAAGACTCTCATTCCCAGGCTCCCATTGAAAGACTCCCATTCCCAGGCTCCCATTAAAAGACTCTCATTCCCAGGCTCCCATTAAAAGACTCCCATTCCCAGGCTTCCATTAAAAGACTCTCATTCCCAGGCTCCCATTGAAAGACTCCCATTCCCAGGCTCCCATTAAAAGACTCCCATTCCCAGCTCCCATTAAAAGACTCCCATTCCCAGGCTCCCATTAAAAGACTCCCATTCCCAGCTCCCATTAAAATACTCCCATTCCCAGCTCCCATTAAAAGACTCCCATTCCCAGGCTCCCATTAAAAGACTCTCATTCCCAGGCTCCCATTAAAAGACTCCCATTCCCAGGCTCCCATTAAAAGACTCCCATTCCCAGGCTCCCATTAAAAGACTCCCATTCCCAGCTCCCATTAAAAGACTCCCATTCCCAGGCTCCCATTAAAAGACTCCCATTCCCAGCTCCCATTAAAATACTCCCATTCCCAGGCTCCCATTGAAAGACTCCCATTCCCAGGCTCCCATTAAAAGACTCCCATTCCCAGGCTCCCATTAAAAGACTCCCATTCCCAGCTCCCATTAAAATACTCCCATTCCCAGCTCCCATTAAAAGACTCCCATTCCCAGGCTCCCATTAAAAGACTCTCATTCCCAGGCTCCCATTAAAAGACTCCCATTCCCAGGCTCCCATTAAAAGACTCCCATTCCCAGGCTCCCATTAAAAGACTCCCATTCCCAGCTCCCATTAAAAGACTCCCATTCCCAGCTCCCATTAAAATACTCCCATTCCCAGCTCCCATTAAAAGACTCCCATTCCCAGGCTCCCATTAAAAGACTCTCATTCCCAGGCTCCCATTAAAAGACTCCCATTCCCAGGCTCCCATTAAAAGACTCTCATTCCCAGGCTCCCATTAAAAGACTCCCATTCCCAGGCTCCCATTAAAAGACTCCCATTCCCAGGCTCCCATTAAAAGACTCTCATTCCCAGGCTCCCATTAAAAGACTCCCATTCCCAGGCTCCCATTAAAAGACTCCCATTCCCAGGCTCCCATTAAAAGACTCCCATTCCCAGGCTCCCATTAAAAGACTCTCATTCCCAGGCTCCCATTAAAAGACTCCCATTCCCAGCTCCCATTAAAATACTCCCATTCCCAGCTCCCATTAAAAGACTCCCATTCCCAGGCTCCCATTAAAAGACTCCCATTCCCAGGCTCCCATTGAAAGACTCTCATTCCCAGGCTCCCATTAAAAGACTCTCATTCCCAGGCTCCCATTGAAAGACTCCCATTCCAGGCTCCCATTAAAAGACTCCCATTCCCAGCTCCCATTAAAAGACTCCCATTCCCAGGCTCCCATTGAAAGACTCTCATTCCCAGGCTCCCATTAAAAGACTCCCATTCCCAGGCTCCCATTGAAAGACTCCCATTCCCAGGCTCCCATTGAAAGACTCTCATTCCCAGGCTCCCATTGAAAGACTCTCATTCCCAGGCTCCCATTGAAAGACTCTCATTCCCAGGCTCCCATTGAAATACTCCCATTCCCAGGCTCCCATTAAAAGACTCTCATTCCCAGGCTCCCATTGAAAGACTCCAATTCCCAGGCTCCCATTAAAAGACTCTCATTCCCAGGCTCCCATTAAAAGACTCCCATTCCCAGGCTCCCATTGAAAGACTCCCATTCCCAGGCTCCCATTGAAAGACTCCCATTCCCAGGCTCCCATTGAAAGACTCCCATTCCCAGCTCCCATTAAAAGACTCCCATTCCCAGGCTCCCATTGAAAGACTCCCATTCCCAGGCTCCCATTGAAAGACTCCCATTCCCAGGCTCCCATTGAAAGACTCCCATTCCCAGGCTCCCATTGAAAGACTCCCATTCCCAGGCTCCCATTAAAAGACTCCCATTCCCAGGCTCCCATTAAAAGACTCTCATTCCCAGGCTCCCATTGAAAGACTCCCATTCCCAGGCTCCCATTGAAAGACTCCCATTCCCAGGCTCCCATTGAAAGACTCCCATTCCCAGCTCCCATTGAAAGACTCTCATTCCCAGGCTCCCATTGAAAGACTCTCATTCCCAGGCTCCCATTGAAAGACTCCCATTCCCAGGCTCCCATTGAAAGACTCTCATTCCCAGGCTCCCATTGAAAGACTCTCATTCCCAGGCTCCCATTAAAAAACTCTCATTCCCAGGCTCCCATTGAAAGACTCTCATTCCCAGGCTCCCATTGAAAGACTCCCATTCCCAGGCTCCCATTGAAAGACTCCCATTCCCAGGCTCCCATTGAAAGACTCCCATTCCAGGCTCCCATTGAAAGACTCCCATTCCCAGGCTCCCATTGAAAGACTCCCATTCCCAGGCTCCCATTGAAAGACTCCCATTCCCAGCTCCCATTGAAAGACTCCCATTCCCAGGCTCCCATTGAAAGACTCCCATTCCCAGGCTCCCATTGAAAGACTCTCATTCCCAGGCTCCCATTGAAAGACTCTCATTCCCAGGCTCCCATTAAAAGACTCCCATTCCCAGGCTCCCATTAAAAGACTCCCATTCCCAGGCTCCCATTAAAAGACTCCCATTCCCAGGCTCCCATTGAAAGACTCCCATTCCCAGGCTCCCATTGAAAGACTCCCATTCCCAGGCTCCCATTGAAAGACTCTCATTCCCAGGCTCCCATTAAAAGACTCTCATTCCCAGGCTCCCATTAAAAGACTCCCATTCCCAGGCTCCCATTAAAAGACTCCCATTCCCAGGCTCCCATTAAAAGACTCCCATTCCCAGCTCCCATTGAAAGACTCTCATTCCCAGGCTCCCATTGAAAGACTCTCATTCCCAGGCTCCCATTGAAAGACTCCCATTCCCAGGCTCCCATTAAAAGACTCCCATTCCCAGGCTCCCATTGAAAGACTCCCATTCCCAGGCTCCCATTAAAAGACTCCCATTCCCAGGCTCCCATTGAAAGACTCCCATTCCCAGGCTCCCATTGAAAGACTCCCATTCCCAGGCTCCCATTGAAAGACTCCCATTCCCAGGCTCCCATTGAAAGACTCCCATTCCCAGGCTCCCATTGAAAGACTCCCATTCCCAGGCTCCCATTGAAAGACTCCCATTCCCAGGCTCCCATTAAAAGACTCCCATTCCCAGGCTCCCATTAAAAGACTCTCATTCCCAGGCTCCCATTGAAAGACTCCCATTCCCAGGCTCCCATTGAAAGACTCCCATTCCCAGGCTCCCATTGAAAGACTCCCATTCCCAGGCTCCCATTGAAAGACTCCCATTCCCAGCTCCCATTGAAAGACTCCCATTCCCAGCTCCCATTAAAAGACTCCCATTCCCAGGCTCCCATTAAAAGACTCCCATTCCCAGGCTCCCATTGAAAGACTCCCATTCCCAGGCTCCCATTGAAAGACTCCCATTCCCAGGCTCCCATTGAAAGACTCCCATTCCCAGGCTCCCATTGAAAGACTCCCATTCCCAGGCTCCCATTGAAAGACTCCCATTCCCAGGCTCCCATTGAAAGACTCCCATTCCCAGGCTCCCATTGAAAGACTCCCATTCCCAGGCTCCCATTGAAAGACTCCCATTCCCAGGCTCCCATTGAAAGACTCCCATTCCCAGGCTCCCATTGAAAGACTCCCATTCCCAGGCTCCCATTGAAAGACTCCCATTCCCAGGCTCCCATTGAAAGACTCCCATTCCCAGCTCCCATTGAAAGACTCTCATTCCCAGGCTCCCATTGAAAGACTCCCATTCCCAGGCTCCCATTGAAAGACTCCCATTCCCAGGCTCCCATTGAAAGACTCCCATTCCCAGGCTCCCATTGAAAGACTCCCATTCCCAATGGCTCCCATTAAAAGACTCCCAGTTCCCCATTCCCAGGCTCCCATTCCTGGCATCCCCTGATCCCCCCTATCCGACTTGGCCGGGGCCCCCGGCAGGTTGTTCCGGATGCCCTTTGGGGTGCCCCCCGTGACCCACTTTTCCTTCCCCCCAGGGAGCCCCCCCAGCCCAGCATGAAGCCCGAGGGCTCCGAGTCGGCGGCCTCCGAGTCGGCGCCCAGCGAGGAGGCGCCGCCCTCCGCCGAGGTCAAGGTTAAGACCGAGACCCCCGACGACTTCGTCTGGCCCCACAGCGCCGAGGAGCCCAGGAAGGGGGGCCGGGGGTCTGCCGGGGGGGGCCCGGCCGAGATCTGCGTGGTCCTGGGTGGGGTCCGCAGCCAGCAGACGCTCGGTAAGCTAGGTGGGTGGACGGTCCCCTTTTTTTTCTCAGGGCCCCCCCAGGGGACCCTTTGGGGTCGGGGGACACATTTGGGGTTGGGGGACCCTTTTGGTTTGGGGTCGGGGGGTCCCCGTGCAAACCGTTTCAGTTTGGGGTTAGGGGACTCGTTCGGGGCTGGGGCACCCCCAGGGGGACCTTTTCAGTTCAAGGATTGGGGGGTCCAGGTTCAAATCCCTGGTCCTAGGAGGGGGACGCTGGTTCGAGTCTGGGGGGTCCAGATTCGAGTCCGGGGAGGTCCAGGTTCAGATCCCCAGTCCTAGGAGTTAGACGCTGGTTCGAGTCTCGGGGGGGGGGTTCCGGGTTCAAATCCCCGGTCCTAGGAGAAGGAGGATGCTCAGGGTCAGGGGGCACCAATGGGGGAACCTCATTGTTTCTGAAAGGCTGCCCCCCCATCTTTCTTCCAGGCTCCTATGAGTGCGGTATCTGCGGCAAGAAGTACAAGTACTACAACTGCTTCCAGACCCACGTCCGGGCGCACCGAGGTACGGGTTCGAGGGGGGTCCCCAAAGTGGGGCACGGGTTACTGCTGTTTGTTTATTATTTAGCTCTTCATTTTTACCTTTTGCTCTCGGGTATTGTTCATTATTACTCATATTTCTCCTGATGGTTTTCCTTCCTTTGCATTTATTACCTGTGATCTACCGTTCTTATTCCCTCGTTTATAAATGTGATTATCTACGATTATTAAGAACAATAACCCTCGTAACTGGTCCGGAAACGGCACAGCTTCGCTAAGCCACTCCTTCCCCCCCTCTCCTTAGACACGGAAGTGGCATCGGGCGAAGGCGCTTCCCAAGGCAGTAAGTACCGGAATCGAGGGGGGGTGGGGTGGGACCCCAGGGGCTCATCTAGACTGACCTGCCACTGGACAGCAATCAAACCCACCATCCCCCCCCTGACTCTGGAATCTCAATGAAGTGGGAGGGAGCCTGATCCGGAATCTCAACACGGTGCCCCCTCCTCTTTCCCTGGCAGCTATTATTATTATTATTATTATTATTATTATATCTATTATTGTCTATAATATTATCTATATTATCTATAATTATATTATCTATAACATTATTTAATATCTATAATTATAATATTAATATTAATAATAATATTTTACTAATAACAATAATTTGTTATTAATAATTATTTATTATTAATATTTATGTTAGTATTAAACAATAATAATTTTTAATAAAATATTAAATATTATTAAAAATTATTATTATTATATCTATTATTGTCTATAATATTATCTATATTATCTATAATTATATTATCTATAACATTATTTAATATTATCTATAATATTTATAATATTAATATTAATAATAATATTTTACTAATAACAATAATTTGTTATTAATAATTATTTATTATTAATATTTATGTTAGTATTAAACAATAATAATTTTTAATAAAATATTAAATATTATTATTAAAAATTATTATTATTATTATTGGATCTCTTCGGGGGGGTCTCCTGGGAATCTCCGGAACCTCCCCCCCACTTTCTATTTCCACCCCCCCGATCCCGGCAGACAACTTCCGCTACACCTGCGACATATGCGGGAAGAAGTACAAATACTACAGTTGCTTCCAGGAGCACCGCGACCTCCACGCGGTGGACGGTGAGTATCCAGAGGGATCTCCCGGATTCCCGGGGAGGCGGATTCCCAGCCATCGCTCCGGATCCTCCCTGCGTCCCGCTTCCCCGCCCAGAGCGCTCCAGCGCGAATCGCAACGCCCCGCTGTCCCCTCCGACGTTTCCCGGAATGGCCGAAGCGATGCTAGAAAATGGATTATTCCCGCAAAATTGCGTCCGCCGTACAAATTCCTCCAGCATTTCTCCCGTGAAAATTTCCCGGAATGACAGAAGCGATCCCAGAAAATGGATTTTTCCCGCGGAAATGCGGCCCTCCTACAAATTCCTCCCGCGTTTCTCAGCGACAATTTCCCAGAATGGCAGAAGCGATCCCATTAAATGGATTTCCCTCGTCAAAATGCGATCCCCTCCGACGTTTCCCCCGTGAAAATCGGGATATAATCGTAACGATGATAACAGAACAGGCCAAGGAAATCCTACGGAACTCGCTGGGACTGGATTCCGAGTCCAATTCCTCCAAAGTCTGCCCATTCTCCAAAGTCTGTCCGGAATGGCAGAAACAATCCTCGGAATATGAAATGAAATATATAGATAGATAGATAGATAGATTTTTCCCGTTTTCCCGGGAGTTGGCTGCCTGGAATGCTGTGGGAGACGGCGGCTGGCAATCCGGAAGCGTCACCAGGAAATCCTCGGGGGAAACCGGGAAAGGCCAGCTTGGCGGTTTCCGGGGTTTTTCCTCCCCATCGCCTTGGCTGGGAAAACCGGGACGCTCAGAGGATCCGTGCGAATGGGCCGGGATCCGTAACGGGCGGGGGGACGGGACGGCGTTCTGGGAATCCGGAGCGTCACTCCCTGCTCTTCTCTTGCAGACCCCTACGACCAAGCTCTGGTTGCCAAAGACGAGGTGAAGGAAGAAGACGCTGAGCCCTTTCAGAAGATTGGTCCAAGTATGACTTTCCGGGTTTCCAACTTAAGTAATTAACCAGATTCCGGCGTCCCGGGGTAGGGTGGGGAGGTGGGAGAGCCCGGCCGGATCCTTTCTGAAACCCGAACCCGGCAGTTTTTGGCCCCCGCGGGCTGCGGGTTCGAGATGCGGGATTCCCCGGCCAGAGGCTCGGGCGAGGAGAACCGGAGGGCAGGACTCAAATCCGGGGCCCTTTCTCCGCCCGCCTGGCAGGGTTACGGTGAGGGAGATAACGGGGGTTTTTATATGTTGTTCTTATATTCGACTAATGAAATATTCCCAAATAAAGAAAGGGGAAAATAATAATAATAATAATAATAATAATAATAATAATAATAATAATAATAGTCAACGTTCTGCCCCATTCATTCACTCCCTGTCTGTATTGAAAGGGCGGCCCGGTTTGAACCCGGGGTAGAGATCCGGGTTTGTGTCCGGGCAGCCCTCAGGAAGGCCTCCTTTCCCCCTACAGAGACTGGCAGCTACACATGCGAATTCTGCGGCAAGCAGTACAAGTACTACACCCCCTACCAGGAACACGTGGCTTTGCACGCGCCGATCAGTGAGATACGGGGTTTCGCACTCGGGGCCAGCGGGGCGGGATTCCCCTCGGGTGGCGTCCAGGGAGCTGGGGTGAGGCTTCCCCCTGGGCGGATCCGGACCCTCGGCCTGGAAATATGGTAGGAGGGTCGTACCCCTGTACGGGTGGGCGGGCCGTGGGGCCCTCCCTTTTCCCTGATGCACTCCTCGAACCCAGGACCCCGAGACGGATCGGGGCGATAGCTACGTGTTGTCTGCCCCCCTTTCCAGAGTATTCCCGCTCCCCGCTGCTCGTGGCCGTCAAGACGCACGCTGGGAAGAAGGCGCCGGCGCCAGCGGCCTCCATCATCCGTTGCTCGGCTCTCCTCCACCGAGCCCCGTCTGGGGCGTCCCAACTCCAGATGTTCCGGGCGCCGAATTCGGGATCGCCTGGAAGCAAGGCCACCACAGGTACTGATGGCGTGGGTTTTCTCTTCCCAAATCCCCAGAATTCCTCTTTCCCGGATTCTTCTTCCCAAAGTCCTCTTCTCTAAATTCCTCTCTTGTTTCCTGAGCCTTGGTTCCTTTTTTACATCTTCTCCGAAGCGTCAATCCTAAAGCCATTTTCTAACAGCATTTCCCCACTCTGGTGGAAGGGACGGTCCCTGGCGGTCATCCAGCCTGACCCCCAAATTCAGAACCGTCTTTCCGCCCCACAGAAAGCGTCTTCAGCCGGAGGGTGGAGAGCAAGTTACAGAACAACTACGACGAAACCAACAGCAGCTCCCAAAACTCCAGCGGTAAGTGGCCGAATCGCGGATCGGGACCCGGGGGGGGGGTCATCCAACGCAACCCCCTGGGAGGCATCTCGAACCCACAACCGCCAGTCCCCTAACTGTCAAACTTGAGTTTCGGCGGGTCGCGGTTTCCCCCAAGCTCTTCGGGAGACCCCCAGGGGTCACCTGGGGTGCATGCCTTGAACCCACAACCCGGGATCTCGAACCCACAACCCCCAGTCTCCTAACTGGGAAATGCCAAGCTTGGGTCACAATTCCCCCCCAAGCTCTCTAGGACCACTGGGTGCGCGCCTCGAACCAGCAACCCGGGATCTCAAACTCGCAACCCCCTGGCCCCAAAAAGGCCCCGCCTTCCCACCCGGCACGGCCAATCAGCTGCGGGCACCTGCTCGAGAGGGACCCCGGTCCAGCCCCCTTCACGAGGCGGGAAGCTTCCAGCCAGCGTGTGTCTCAAACCCGGAACCTCTCTCTGCTTCACCCCCCCCCAGAGCCCTACACCTGCGGCGCTTGCGGGATTCAGTTCCAATTCTACAACAACCTCCTGGAGCACATGCAGTCCCACGCAGGTGAGCCGGGCAGGAGAGCGACTCTTCCACTTTTTCTTTCTTTCTCTCACTCCCTTTCTTTTTATTTCCCCCTCTCTCCCTCTCTTTTTCTCCTTCTTTCTCGTTTTCTTTCTCTTCCTCTTTCACTTCCTTTATTTTTCTTTCTCTTTCTTTCTCGCTCTCTTTTCTCTTCCTCTCTCCCCTTCCTCTCTTTTTTCCTCACTTTCTTCCTCTCTTCTCTCTCTTTTTCTGTTTCCCTTTCTTTCTCTCCCTTTCTCTCTATTCGCTTTCTTTCTCCCTCCCCCTTTCTTTCTCTCTTCTTTCTCTCTCTCCCCCTCACTCTCACTTTCTGCCTTTCTCCCGCTCTTTCTTTTTTTCTCCTTCCCTCCTTTCACTTTCTCCCTCCCGCTTTCTCCTCTCTCCCCCTCACTTTCACTTTCCGCATCTTTCCCCCCCCACTCTCCCTCCCAGCACGCCCAATTCGCACCCGGACCTCCTTCTCTTTCTCTCGCCCCCTCCCCCGCAGCCGACAATGAAAACAGCATGGCCTCCCACCAGCCCCGCTCCCCGCCGCCTGCCGCCCCGGAGGAGAAGTGGAAGCCGCCACCGGCGCAACGGGACGCCGCTGACAATGGTAGGGCCCCCTCCTCCCTCCCACCCCAGGTTCAAAACCCGGAGACACTAAACGGCCGCCTCTCCGTTTCCCCCCCCCACAGCGCTTCCCAGCGGCGCCGTCCCGGAAAAGGAGCGCCAGTGCATCGCCGAGCGTCTCCTCCGCCTGCTGTGCGCCGAGCCGGCGTCCCTGAGCGCCGTGAGCGGCCCCGAATTCCTCAAGCTGGCACAGGCGTTGGTGGACAGCGGCGCGCGCCACGGAGCCTTCCCCGCCACTGAGCACCTCGGGAACCTTAGCGCACTGGCCTTGCAGCAGCTGCCACGCATGTACAACCAGGCCAAGGTGAAGGTGACCTGCGCCCTGGGGACCGGCACCTGCCGGGGGATCGGCGTCACCTGCCACGCCCAGGGTGCCGGCACCGACACCTGTCACGTCTTGACGGCGCACCGGGCCGAGGCCGGGCGCATCCGCAGCTATGTCCTGGCCGTCCGTGGCGCCGGTGACGAGCCGGTCCACCGCTGGGCCCAGAACGTCCTCTCCGAGTTTGTGACCCCGGAGACCCGCGCCGCCTACGTCACCGACGGCGCCGGACCCGCCTTCTCCAAAGCTGGTCTCTGCCTCCGCTGCGCCGCCTGTGCCCTCAACGCCGCCGTCCGTGGCGTGCTCAGCCAGCGGGCGCTGCAAGCCCGCGGTATGCCGGAAGTCGCCGAGCTACTGGGGGTCTGCCAGGACCTGGCTGGCTCGCCAGGCGCAGCAGCCGAGGCCTTTGGCGCACCGGCGCCGCCCTGCTGGGACTCGCCGGCCGACGCCCTGCTGGCCGTTCATGAGCGCTACGAGCAGATCTGCGAGTTCTACGGGCGCGGGATGGAATCTGGCTCCGCCAACCCGGCGCATGGCCTCAACCGCCCGCTGCTGGCGAACCTGGCGGCGCTGCTGGCGCCCGTCAAGCAAGCCGTCTCGGAGCTGGGTGCCGAGGGCCGGCCCACCCTTCAGCTGGTGCTGCCCACCTACGTCCGGCTGGAGAAGCTCTTCACGGCCAAGGCGGGTGACGCCGGACCGGTCAGCAAGCTCTGCCACCTCTTCCTGGAGGCCCTGAAGGAGAACTTCAAGCTGCACGCTGCCCACAAGGTGGCAATGGTCTTGGACCCGCGCCAAAAGCTGCGCCCCGTGCCCCCCTACCAGCATGAGGAGATCGTCGCCAAGGTGTGCCAGCTGCTGGGCTTCTCCGACGAGGCGGAATCCGAACCCGCCGTCGCCAAGAAGCCCCGGCCCGAGGCCGAGGCGGCCCCCGACGAAGCCGAGATCTATGGCTACCTGCAGGAGCCGCTGGCCACGGCCGCCCCTGATCTCTTCCAGTACTGGTCGGGCGCGCAGCACCCCCGGCTGGCCAAGCTGGCCTTCTGGCTGCTGGCCGTGCCCGCCGTGGGCGCCCGCGCCAGCTGTGCCCGGCTGTGCGAGCAGGCCGTCCTGATCCGCCGGCGGCGGCTGCTGGGCCCCGAAGACGCCAACAAGCTCATCTTCCTGAAGGCCAACATGCCTTAAGTGGGTGGGGAAGGGCGGGGGGCCATATTCCTATGTGTATATATGTATATATATCTATATATATATATATAAAAGGGCATTTGTGGAGGGCGGGGGTCCCCGTTCCCACCAATCCCCTTCTTCCCTGTGGATGCGCCCAACTCGAACTCGGGGCTGAACCTGAACTCTGGGCCGAACTCAGGGCCGATCTTGAACTCGGGGCTGAACCCGAACTCAGGGCCGATACAGAGTTCCTCCAGGCAGCTTGGCTACTCCGCCGACTTGAACTCCCTCTCTGGTTTTCGGTAAGTCGTTTCTCCGCCCCGTCGGACCCCCCCCCCGCTTTCGGGATCGGGGAGCAGGAAAGGGCGGCGCCGAGGAATCAAAGGTCACTTCCTGTCAAAGCCCCTGGCTTTCTCCCTCACTCCTGGCCGTCCCGTGGCCACCATCCTATCTGGGGTGCTGATTTCCTGCCGATTTCCCAGATTTTCCTTCTCGGGTTTCCCAGGATTCCTTTTTTCCCGCCTGGAGTCCTGGGATAACCAATCGGGGCGGGTTTCCGTGGGACCGCCTTCTCTCCCTGTAGATTCCCCCACCTGTTTGGGGGGTGTCGAGATCGGGGTTCGCTTCTGAATACTCTGGAAAATGATTTCCACGGAAAAACGCCTCTCGAACTCCGAGGTTTCCTGCCAGTCTAAGGAAAAGGATAATAATAATAATAATTTCAATATCTATTATTATTATTATTTCAATATACAATATTTCAATAAATAATATTAATAATATTAATAATAATAATAATAGATATTGAAATAAATATTTATTATTGGTACAGTGGAACCTCGACTTATGAAGTTAATGCGTTCCGAATGCACATTCAGAAGTCGAAACACTCGTAAGTCGAAACGCGATTTCCCATAGGAATGCATTAAAAACGGATTCGTGCGCTCCTATGGGAAGAGAAATCGAGGGTCACTTACCTTGTCGATGTGGACGGGCAGGCTCCCGCAGCTCTCCTTTTCTTGCAGGCGGCTCTGAGGGGTGCTCGCCACCGCCGCGCAAAAAAAAAAAAGGTGAAAAAGCGGCCGGCCGCCAGAAAAAAAAGCGCCGCCATGGCGAGTGGGAAAAAAAAACTGAAAAAGCGGCTGCGGAGCCACCCGCCTCCCCCCCCCCACTGCCATGGCGAGCGGAAAAAACCGAAAAAAAAACCTGGAAAAAGCGGCGCTGCCGCAGGCAGTGGAGCTGCCCGTCTCCAGCCATGGCGAGCGGGGACAAAAAGCGCCACCATGGCGAGCGGAAAAACCGAAAAAAAACCCGGGAAAGAACCCGGAAAAAACCCGGAAAAAGCGGCGCTGCTGCAAGCAGCGGAGCCGCCCGCCTCCAGCCATGACGAGCGCGGGGGGGGGGGAAGCGCCGCAATGGCGAGCGGAAAACCCGGAAAAAACCCGGGGGGGAAAGCGCGGGGAAAGGGGGGAGCGAAGGAAGGTGAGCGAAGGCTCCGCTCGCAACCAAAATGGCCGCTCGAGCGAAGTCCCGTCTTCTCTTCCCTTCCATGTGACCTACCTAAAAAAAAAAAAACCAGTAGAACCTCGACTTCCGATTCGGAAGTCGAAGAATTCGTAAGCGCCCGGCCAGATTCTTCCCTTCATAACTCGAAAAATACGTAAGTCGAGTTACTCGTAAGTCGAGGTTCTACTGTATTCATATTATTTATTGAAATATTGTTTATGAAATTTCCCTCTATAATACAATCAAGAATATTTTAATAATCATAATCAATATTCCCTTTAAATAGGGAATTTTACGGGGTGGGAAGCAAGCGGGGTAATATCTTGGAATTATAGGGCCCTCCGGATGTTTTGGACTTCAATTCCCATCATCCCTCACCACTGGTCCTGTTAGCTAAGGATCCTGGGAATTTTAGTCCCAAAACAAACTGGCCCTATTAGTTAAGGATCCTGGGAGTTGTAACTCCAAAAACAACATCTCTGGTTAGCAAAGGATTCTGGGAGTTGTAGTCCCAAAACCATTTGGCCCTGTTAGCTAAAGATCGTGGGAGTTGTAGTTCTGAAACCCACTAGTCCTGTTAGCTAAGGATCCTGGGAGTTGTAGTTCCAAAACCAACCGATCATGTTAGCTAAGGATCCGGGGAGTTGTAGTCCCAAAACATCCGGAGGGTTGCTATACAGCAATGAAATGCACCAGTGATGGAAAAGTTGGGGGGAATTGAGATAAGGAATAATTTCGGGAGAAATGGGAATGAAAAAAAATTCCAGGGTGGATTATTCCTGCATTATTATTATTATTATTATTACTCAGACCGAGTAATAATAATAGTAACCTGTTGGACCGTCTTTTAGTCCATTCATTCCGGTTTTTTGGGGCGCCAATCTCTTCCTTCGAACCGGAGAATCTGGTATTTCTTTTCTTATCCCGAAAAATAATAACCGACCCTGGTGCGAATTTTGAGGGAAGGGGGGGATTTGTGAGAAACCTCGGGAAAGAAATGGCAGAAAAAAGCAGATTTAAATAAAAGTATATACTGGTGGGTGGGGGTGGGGAGAGAGAAAAAAAATGCATATTTTTTAGGCCAGAGATTTTTTCTACAGCTGCGAAGGGATATTTTTCTTAAATCCTCCTGAGTTGTGTTTCCTATTTCTTAATGCCGGTAGCGTTAATTTATACTTTTGTAGCAACACACTATTTTTATAAGGCCACGAGGTTGTCGCGATCGGGGGGCCGGCGGGGGTGGGAAAAAGAATATTGTACTGTATTTAAAAAAGAAAAAAATTATCTACTGTCACGCTTGCTGTGTGTTAATAAAACGAGACTCAAACTCGTCTCCTGGGTGTCCTCTCGTCTCATTGATCACTATTCTGATTATTGGTATTTCATTGGAAGGCGGGCATTCAACGAGGGCATTAAAATCAAAATATTTTATGGATACTTTATTCAAAAAAATTTTTTTAAATGAAATTTTTATTTAAAAAAATCATATCCAAAAATATTTTATGGGTGTTTTATTTTAAAAATTTAAAAACATTGATATTTTATTCAACATGTTTTATACAACCTTTAGTCCAAAATTTATACTTTATTTTTTTAAAAAATGATATCCAAAAATATTTTATGGATATTTTATTCAATTTTTTAAAATGATATTTTATTCAACAATAGTGAATTTAGCCCGTTAAAAACGGGCTCTAGGAGCCGGAGCAGCAGGAGCCAGGGGACCGGGAGGCTTCGGCGGGGGCGACCGGCTGGCCCGTCAGCGGAGGCCGCCTCGCCTCGGACCCCCGCCGGCTGGGCAGCGCGCAGGGAAGGGCGCGGGCCGGATGGGGGGCCTCCTTCTCTGGCGGCTTCTCGGCCACGGCCTCCTGGGGGGGCGCGGCTCCCGCAGGCCGAGCAAGCGCCGGCCACAGCGGCCGCCATAGGTGGCGGGAGCCTCCATCGGCGGGCGGCGTCGAGCGGCGGCAGCAGGAGCCTCCATCGACGGGCGGGCGGGAGCGGGAGCGGCGGCGCAGTTTCGCCCGGCCGGAAGTGGCAATGGCGGCGGCGCAGTTTCGCCCGGCCGGAAGTGTCTCTGCGTCGTCCCGCCCCCCTCTCCGCCCCCTCCAATCCCTGCGTCCGTCTGTGCCATGCACAGAATTTACTTCCGTGACACACAGAAAATTGCAGGTGGACGCAGGGACACTTGAAGATTATAATATAGGATATTTTACGGATATTTTATTCAACTTTTACTCCAAAATTGATACATTATTTTCATTTAATAAGGGGCAAATATTGGGTTTTTTAAAGAAAAATTGATGTTTTATTCAAAACTAGTTGAAGGTAGCCCGTTACATTAACGGGGCGGCGAGGGAGACATCCGTGCGAGGCGGTGGCGCTGTCGCAACTGACAACGCGCGTGCGCTGCCGCTGCCTCCCGGACACGCCCCCCTTTCCGGCCGCTCCAATGCCTGCGTCCCTGTTGGGGGGGGAAGTCGAGCTCTCCAATCCGTGCGTCCCTGTGGGACATGCGCACTCGCGCAGTTCCACTGACACACAGTGGACGCAGGGACACTTGAACATTATTATATGTGATGTTTTATTCAAATTGTATTCAAAAAATGGTTTTCAGTTCACGAGGGGTGAAAAGCGGCAAAAAAATGGAATTTAAAAAAAGAATTGTTATCTCATTCAGACTTCCATTTAACAAGTGGCCCCAAAGTGGGGGAAGGGGAATGCTTTTTTAAATTGATACTTTATTCAAAGAATACCCTTTAATTAGTGGGGGAAAGGGAAAATGGGAATGAAAATGGAATTTTAAAAAATGGATATTTTATTTCAAGAATTTCATTTAATGAGTGGCGAAAGGGGGGGGGGAATGAAAATGGGTTAGTTTTCTTTTGCCTCCCATTCATATTTTATTCAAATAATTCGGGCGAAAAGCTTTATTCTGGACATTGGAAGAAGTTCTGCTGTTTGAAAAATAAAATAAAATACCAGATCGGAGAAGCCTGGAAACGCCGCCTAGGAATACATATACAGAATTGATCCATAAATAGAACAGTACATATAGATACATAGATCGATCCTTAAATCGATAAATACATAAATGCCAAGGTACGCTCAGAAATACATAGATACATCAACCAATCAATACATACATACATAGATAGATCCATTAAAAATAGATAGATATAGATACCTCTATCTATAGATAGATTCATAGATTGATAGATACAAAAAACATATAGATACAAACATGCATACAAGATAGATGATAGATAGAGAAATAGAGACATAGATAGATCCATAGACCGATACATAAATTGATGACATGATAGAAAGACAGACGATAGATAGATATGTCTACTCATAGATTGATAGATACATAAAGAATATAGATACATACTAGATCGATAGGTAGATAAATAGATACCTAGATAGATACATACAGATCCATAGATACATAAACTGATAGAGATATGTCTATAGATAGATTCATAGATTGATAGATACATAAAACATAGATACAAACATACAAGATAAGTAAATAGATCCATAGATAGATACCGGTAGATAGATCCATAGAAAGATACATAAATTGATAACATAGATAGATAGATAGATAGATAGATAGATAGATAGATAGATAGATAGATAGATACATCTATAGATAGATTCATAGATACATAAAAATATACATACATACTAGATAGATGATAGATAAACTATAGATACATAGATTGATAGATACATAAAAAATATAGATACATACATACATATATGTATCTATCTATCAGATAGATAAATAGATAAGTAAAGATATCCATAGACAGATACATAAAGTGATCCATAGACAGATATATAAATTGATAAGATAGATAGAAAAGTATAGATATGTCTATAGATAGATTCATTGATACATAAAACATATAAACCTATACATACAAGATAGATAAGCACATAGATCCATAGATAGATAGATCCATAGAAAGATACATAAATTGATAACATAGATATAGAACATAGATATCATAGATATAGATACGTCTATAGATCGATTCATAGATTGATAGATACATAAAGAATATACATACATACATACATACTAGATAGGTAGGTAAATAGATCCATAGACAGATACATAAATTGATAACATAGATAGATGATATAGATATAGATACGTCTATAGATAGATTCATAAATTGATTGATACATAAAACATATAGATACCGTAGATAGATAGTTGTGTGTCGAGACCCCGCAAACCCCCCCCCTCGGAGATGAATAGGACACAGAATATTTGGTTAATGTTCTCGGGCCAAATTTGACCACAACTTTATTGGTTACAGAATGTGAGCGGTATTGGCTTAGGCATTGAGTAGACCCGACTATATCTGACTCCTGCCCGTTGCGCAGGGAGTCGGGTAAGGGTCAGCCACCAATAGGGGGAGCCCCGTCGATGGAAACCAACTCGAGCTCCCCCTAGGTTCCCGAAGGGGGTCGCGGCATGGCCCTAGCCCCGCCCCGGATTCCTTTCTCGGGGAAACCCAGCCATTCTTTTCATTCTGATTCTTAATATTATTGTGTATGCCATCAAATGCCAACAGTGCCCTTCAGCTCTCTATATTGGTCAAACAGGCCAAACCCTTAAACAACTCCTCACCCACATCAATACTACAACCAGACTTAACACGGACACTGGCACCAGAGCCTGCAATAAACCCAGATGCCAACTTTGCTGCCACATACACCCGGACAACACCATTACTGGCCCCGACAACATCAAACATACCATCTCAGGAGTACTTAATTGCTCCTAGTCTAACATTGTGTATGCCATCAAATGCCAACAGTGCCCTTCAGCTCTCTATATTGGACAAACAGGCCAAACCCTACGCCAAAGGATAAATGGACATAAATCTGACATCAGGAATCACAAGACAGAGAAACCAGTAGGAGAGCACTTCAATCTCCCAGGACACTCTATACAAGATCTCCAAGTAGCTGTCTTATTGCAAAGGAATTTCAGAAATAGACTGGAAAGAGAAGTTGCTGAATTGCAACTCATTACCAAGCTTAAAACCATGGAGAGACCTGGTCTGAACAAAGACATTGGATTCTTATCTCATTATACATGACAAAGCTTTTTTCACCTTCTCACCCCTTGCTTTTTCCTGTAAGACTAATTGCGGTCGTTAACAGTCGTCAACAGGTTTACCACAGCTATCAGCCTTTCACCCATTCCCACCACCCCTCTGAGTAATACCCCTCCCCACCCTCTCCCTATATATCAGGGTCTGGTGACTTCTGTTTCAGTGTATCTGAAGTAGTGTGCATGCACACGAGAGCTCATACCAAGGACAAACTGAGTTGGTCTCTAAGGTGCTACTGGATGGGATTTTTTTATTTTTTTATTTTGTTTTGACTACGGCAGACCAACACGGCTACCTACCTGTAACTTAATATTATTCTCATTCTTCTAATTCTCAATCTGATTCTCATTCTGATTATTCTCATTCTTATTAATCGGCGGCCTTTGCATTCCTGCAAACCACCATCTGTTCGTTTTTTTCCCTTTCTCCCCCCCCCCAAAGCGCATCTGAGGAATGTGGGACACGGCCCCCGTTGCCATGGCGACATGGTCTTTTTTTGGAAAAAATAAAACGTCAGCAGGGATCAATATGCAGGCCTTCGAAGGTGGAGCAGGAGAGAGGAATTGTTCTTGCAGCTGTTTGCAAACAGAAAATGCAATGGAGGTCCTGTTGCAATGAAGTTATTCCATCCCATTGCAGACCAATATGTTCTCAACATTTGCAGACTGGCAGCTGTTTGCAAACAATAAATGCAATGGAGGTCCAGTTGCAATGAAGTTATTCCATCCCATTGCAGACCAATATGTTCTCAACATTTGCAGACTGGCAGCAGTTTGCAAACAGAAAATGCAATGGAGGTCCTGTTGCAATGAAGTTATTCCATCCCATTGCAGACCAATATGTTCTCAACATTTGCAGACTGGCAGCTGTTTGCAAACAATAAATGCAATGGAGGTCCAGTTGCAATGAAGTTATTCCATCCCATTGCAGACCAATATGTTCTCAACATTTGCAGACTGGCAGCAGTTTGCAAACAGAAAATGCAATGGAGGTCCTGTTGCAATGAAGTTATTCCATCCCATTGCAGACCAATATGTTCTCAACATTTGCAGACTGGCAGCTGTTTGCAAACAATAAATGCAATGGAGGTCCAGTTGCAATGAAGTTATTCCATCCCATTGCAGACCAATATGTTCTCAACATCTGCAGACTGGCAGCAGTTTGCAAACAGAAAATGCAATGGAGGTCCTGTTGCAATGAAGTTATTCCATCCCATTGCAAGCCAATATGTTCTCGACATTTGCAGACAACAGGACCTGCATTGCATTTTCTGTTTGCAAACCAGGTTTCTTCTTGACATTTGCAGATTATTATTATTATTACTATTAGAAACTAATATATTATTATTATTATTATTATTATTATTATTATTATTATTATTACTCCCATTCACCTCCTTTCCTTGCCCATTTCCATAGGGCTGAGTGTTTTATGGGTCAAGCGGGGGGGGGGGGTGCAGAACCTCAGATTTGTATCAATTTCCATTGATTTATATTAATTCAGGGGGGACCATCTTATCCCCCACCCCCTGCAATCGATTGAAATCCATACGGATCTCTCTTTATCTTGCTTAAATGTCCCACGGAATTGACGATATTCTAGCCATCCCGAGAGCTGATCTTTTATTTCCTCCCAACTTCTAGGATTTTCTCGGTTACCATCATCTACCAATAAATAATCGTATGCTAGCCAGCTTCCTTTCGTATTTTTCTTCTTTACGGCCTTTGCCGTATTCCTCCCCCCCCCCCTTCCCATTTTTATTCCAAAATGTGAAAATGTCTAAGAGTCACTTACGGAAATATAATAATAGTGGTTTAATATCTATGGCAGCGTTCAAAGGACCCTTGTCAAAAGTGACAGCTAGAAGGTGGTAAGGATGTATTTGAAAATACAGGAAGAAAGGGAAAGGCTTCTGGGAAATGATAAATAAAGAGATCCAGAGACAGATACATAAACTGATAACATAGATAGATAGGTAGATAGATAGATAGATGATAGATAGACATAGACGTCTATAGATAGATACATACATACATACATACATACAAACAAGGTAGGTAGGTAGGTAGGTAGGTAGGTAGGTAGGTAGGTAAATAGATACATAGATACAGAAATAGATCCACAGACAGATATATAAATTGATAACATAGATAGATGATAGATAGATAGACATAGACGTCTATAGATACATACATACATACAAGGTAGGTAGGTAGGTAGGTAGGTAAATAGATACATAGATACAGAAATAGATCCACAGACAGATATATAAATTGATAACATAGATAGATGATAGATAGATAGACATAGACGTCTATAGATACATACATACATACAAGGTAGGTAGGTAGGTAAATAGATACATAGATACAGAAATAGATCCACAGACAGATATATAAATTGATAACATAGATAGATGATAGATAGATACGTCTATAGATTCATAGATACAAAGAAAATATACATACCGTACATACATACAATATAGATACCGATAGATAGATAGGTAGATAGATAGATAGACAGACAGACATCTAGATTGATAGATACATAAAGAATATACATACATACATGATAACATACATACATGATAAATTGATAACATAGATGATAGATAGATAGATAGATAGATATAGATACGTCTATAGATAGATTCATAGATAGATCCATAGACACATACATAAATTGATAACATAGATGATAGATATATACATAGATTCATAGATACATAAAGTACATACATACATACATACAAGATAGATAGATCCATAGATCCATAAATTGATAAGATAGATAGATAGACAGACGTCTGTCTATAGATAGATTCATCGATTGATAGAGACATAAAGAATATAGATACATCCATACAAGATATTGAAATGAGAGCTGATCTTGTATTTCCTCCTAACTTCTCAGGTTTCCTCGCTGACCATCATCTACCAACAAGGAATTGTATGTTAGCCAGCTTCCTTTCGTATTTTTCTTCTTTACGGCCTTTGCCGTATTTCCCCCGCCCCCCCCGCCCCCGTTTCTATTTTTATTCAAAAATGGGGAATTTGTAAGAGTCACTTACAGAAATATAATAGTAGCAGTTTAATATCTATGGCAGGACCCTTGTTTAAAGTGACAGCTAAGAGAAAAGGCGAAGGGTACAAACTGTAATAATAATAATAATAATTTATTGCATTGCATTGCATTGCATTGCATTGCATTGCATGAGGCAGGAGCTCCCCACTCTGAGAAACCTAGCTCCTGAAACTATTTTTTACTGCATTGCATTGCATTGTACGAGGCAGGCGCTTCCCACTCTGAGAAACCTAGCTCCTGAAGCTAATTTTTTACTGCATTGCATTGTACGAGGTGGGTGCTCCCCACTCTGAGAAACCTAGCTCCTGAAGCTATTTTTTACTGCATTGCATTGCATTGTACGAGGCGGGCGCTCCCCGCTCTGAGAAACCTAGCTCCTATGCAAGAAATGTATTATTTGTACCCCGTCCATCTGGCTGGATCTCCCCAGCCACTCTGGGCGGCTTCCAACAAAGATTAAAAATACATTAAAATGTCGCACATTAAAAACTTCCCTAAGCTGGATGTATTAGAAAATACAGGAAGGAAGGGAAAGGCTTCTGGAAAATGATTTAAAACAAGATGAAAAAGATGTTGAAATCTACATTTATTTAAAAAACAAAACAAAAAACCAGAAGCATTTTTCACTTGGCGTTGTGGGCGCTGACATTAAAAGACAAGAAGCTTTTAATGTTTAACAGATATTATTATTATTATTATTATTATTATTATTATTTAAGAAGGTGAAGGGTACAAACTGTTGTAAGGATGTACCGGTATTAGAAAACACAGGAAGAAAGTGAAAGGCTTCAGGGAAAGGATTTAGAACGAGATGAAAAAGATGAACGAGATGAAAAACCAGAAGCATTTGTTATAAATACAAAGAAAACAAAGGCGCTTGTGGTGGACTTCAGGAGAAAGAAGAACGATGTCCAGCCACTTTTGATTGATGGAATCTGTGTGGAGAGGGTAACAATGTTCAGATTTCTGGGCATTGAATGACAGGGGATCTGTCCTGGAGTGCAAACATAAGGGGGCATGTGAAGGAGGAGCAGCAGAGACTGGACTTCCTGAGAGTTCTAAGGAAAAACCATCTTCCGCAAAAGCTGCTGCTTGCCTTCTATCCCTGTGCCATTGAGAGCGTGCTCACTTATGGCTTATGTGTGTGGTACGGAAGCTGTACTACCCAGGACAGGATGGGGTTGTGCCGAGTTGTTAAGGCAGCAGAGAGCATTGTTGGCTGCTCGCTCTCCACCTTAGAGCAGATTTATGCCATGAGGTGCCACAGAAAGGCACTGGACATAGTGAAAGATCCATCACATCCTGGTTACTGTCTCTTTGAACTTTTGCCATCGGGACGGAGATACAGGACGATGACAACAAGAACAAGCCGTCTTAGAAACAGCTGCTTCTGCAGAGCGATCGCGGCCTTGAATGGGAAGCCTGGACTTTGAAGTCATCTAATCTTACCTGTTATGTTTTATCCTTGTATGGTTTTAATCAGTGTTTTTGTAGTTGTTTTGTTTTTGTGTGGAGTGCCCTATCTGGGTATATGGAGCAGCCAAGTAATTTTGTTGTCCCCAAAGGGGACAATGACAATAAAATATATTCTATTTTATTCTATTCTATTCTTACTTGGCGTTGTAGGCGCTGACATTAAAAGACAAGAAGCATTTAATATTTAACAGATTATTGTATTTTCATATTTTGTTCGAAGCCAGACAGAGTCACTGGGGAAACCCAGCCAGATGGGCGGGGAGGAACAACAACAACAACAACAACAACAACAACAACAATTATTATTATTATTATTATTATTATTATTATTATTATTATCATCATCATCATTATTATCATCATCATCATTATCTGCCCCATCTCCTCCTTCTCAGGCCCTCTTTTCCCCCCTGGGGGGCAGTCTCGACCCTCCCTCCCTCTGCCCTCTGCACCCCTCCCTCCCTCTCTGCCCCATCTCCTCCTTCCCAGGCCCTCTTTTTTCTCCTGGGGGGCAGCCTCGACCCACCCTCCCTCTGCCCCCCTGCCCCCCCTCTCTGCACCATCTCCTCCTTCCCAGGCCCTCTTTTTCCCCTTGGGGGGGCAGCCTGGACCCTCCCCTGCCCCGCTGCCCCCCTCCCTGCCCTAATCCTCCATCCTCTCCCGCCCCCTCTCCTTCCCCAACAGAGCATCTCTCCCCCCGCAAGCGGAGAAGTGGGGGGGGGGGAGAGAGAAGGATCCTCGCAGCCGGAGGAGAAGGGACAATGCCGGCTTCGCTGCTGGGGAGTCCGGGGCGGGGTTGCTGGAGCGGGTGGGGAGATCCCTTCCTAATCCTGTTTTTTTCCCCTGGCGGGTCCGTAGGGTAGGGGAAAACATTCCGGAAGAGTTGCGGGGGGGGGGGCGAATCTCTTGAGAGGGGAGGTTTGGTTGTATTTGGGGGGGCATAATCGGAAGATTTACGGGGTGGGGGCGAACCTCTTGAGCCCGGAGCTGTGGCTTTCCTCCCCCCCTGCTTTGTATATTGGGGGGCACATTCTATAAAGATTTGGGGGGGCGGATCTCTTGGCTTTCCTCCCCCCTGCTTTGTATATTGGGAGGCACATTCTATAAAGATTTGGGGGGGCGGATCTCTTGGCTTTCCTCCCCCCTGCTTTGTATATTGGGGGGCACATTCTATAAAGATTTGGGGGCGAATCTCTTGGCTTTCCTCCACCCCTGCTTTGCATATTGGGGGGCACCTTCTATAAAGATTTAGAGGACCCCCGAATCTCTTGATTTCTTGAGCCCCCCACCCCGCTTCCATCTCTCCCTCTCTCCCCCTCACCCCAAGCTCTGTCGCCCCCGCCCGATGCGAAGCGCTGCCACATTGGCTGGCCGCCTCCTCGGGTACGCGGGCGCGTGTCCGCGCCTTTGCAGGGGGATTTCGTGCGCCGCCGACAGCGCCATTCCGCGTTCGCGGGGAAGCGGCGGCCCCCCACCCCATTTTTTTTTGCGGGCTGTTTGCAAAGCGGGTGGGCAATTCAGCACCGCGGACAGCGGCGCTTTTTTTTGCCTGGAAAATTCAGCACCGAGGACAGCGGCGTTTCGCAGGGGAAAATTCAGCACCAAGGACAGCGGCGATTTGCGGGGCAATTCAGCATCAGGGACAGTGGCGTTTGCGGGGGGGCGATTGATCACCAAGGATAGCGGCGTTTGCCGGGGCAATTCAGCACCAAGGATAGCGGCGTTTTGCAGGGGGGATTCATCACCAGGGACAGCGGCCGCCTCTCCTTCTCCTTCTTCCGCAGGGCCCGTTGAGGACCACGGACATCGCCTCTCGCGGGGCAACTGACCGCCGCCTGGGGGGCCGCCGGGCCGATGGTGGCGTGACCGCCATGCGCCTCCTCCTGCTGGCCGTGCTGGTGTGCTTCTCGGTGGCGCGGGCGGGCTGCGAGCCCAAGGTGATCAACATCGGGGCCGTGCTGAGCACCAAGAAGCATGAGCAGGTCTTCCGCGAGGCCATCAACCAAGCCAACAAGCGCCATGGCACCTGGAAGATCCAGCTCAACGCCACCTCCGTCACCCACAAGCCCAACGCCATCCAGATGGCCCTCTCCGTCTGCGAGGACCTCATCTCCAGCCAGGTAGGCGACGACGCTCGGCCCTAGAGACCAACCTTGGGACCCTATTCCAGTCCTAAAGAATTAGCCTAGGGGTCTCCTTGACCTGATGGGCCAAGCTCCTGGCTTGGGGCACCAGCCCAGGGACCCCTTGGATTTTAGAAGCCAACCTAGGGGACCTTCAGCCCTAAGAGACTAGCTGAGAGACCCCTTGGCCCTACTAAGGACCGTCCAGTGACCCTATGGGTCAGGCTCTTGGCATGGAGGGCCAGCCTAGGGACCCTTGGCCCTAGGAACCAACCTCGGAAACCTTCAGTCCTAAGGACCGACCTAGGGACTTATTGACCCTACTAAGGAACTGGCCAACGACCCCTTGACCCTATGGGCCAGCCTCTTGGCTTGCGGCACGACCCTAGGGTTGTTTAGTCGCATCCGACTCTTCGTGACCCCATGGACCAGAGCACGCCAGGCACTCCTGTCTTCCACTGCCTATCTATATCTATCTATCTATCTATCTATCTATCTATCTATCTATCTATCTATCTGCCTGTTGTTGTTGCTGTTTAGTCGTTTAGTCACGTCCGACTCTTCGTGACTCCCTGGACCAGAGCACGCCAGGCCCTCCTATCTTCCCCTGCCTCCCACAGTTTGGTCAGACTCATGTTGGCAGCTTCGAGAACACTGTCCCACCATCTCGTCCTCTGTCGTCCCCTTCTCCTTGTGCCCTCCATCTTCCCCAACATCAGGGTCTTTTCCAGGGAGTCTTCTCTTCTCCTGAGGTGGCCCGAGTCTTGGAGCCTCAGCTTCAGGATCTGTCCTTCCAGGGAGCCTCCATCTTCCCCAACATCACGGTCTTTTCCAGGGAGTCTTCTCTTCTCAGGAGGTGGCCAAAGTCTTGGAGCCTCAGCTTCAGGATCTGTCCTTCCAGGGAGTACTCAGGGCTGATTTGGTTGGACCTTCTCACGGTCCATGGGACTCTCAAGAGTCTCCTCCAGCACCAGAATTCAAAAGCACCCATTCTTCGGCAATCAGCCTTTTTGATGGTCCAGCTCTCAATTCCATACAAAACCAACTGGAATAAAATATTGGGATGGGGTGGGGAAATGCGCAGGAGTCAAGCAAGGCTTAATTTCAATTTGGCAACCCCCCGCCAGGATGGGAGACTCAATGGTGTCACTCTGGAGGCAAAAAAAATCCCAGGATTATTTTTTTCGGGGGGGGAGGCTTTTATTGGGGTTTCCCCCCCCTAACCTCAGGTTTGCGTTGGTTCTTAATGGTTTTATTGCTTTCAAAAATGACTTTTAATTGTTTTTATGGGGTTTTAAATTTGGTTTCATTTGGGGTTTCTTGCTTTTAAAAATTGCTTTTATTGGGGTTTTTAACATTGGTTTCTTCTTGGTTTTAACGGGGTTTTAAAATTGTTTCTTATTGGTTTTATTGGGGTTTTAAAAATGGGTTTCCTATTTTAGTTCTTTTAATTGATTGTGCTTTTTTTAAAAATCAAAATCAATAGAAATCGATGCAAATATGGATTGCCTCTCCTACCGCCCCTGCTTTTTCTTTGCGGGGTTGGGGAGAAAAAAGCCTTTGCTTGCTGCCCCCACCCCATCCCTCACTCGCCCCCTTTGGGGAAAACCGGGAGCGCTGAATCCGGATCGAATCCAGAGCATAGACTGCAGCAAAGCGGGCACGAGCAGGGGACGTGCAAGGGGGAGGGCTCTCTCTTTTTGCGGGGGCTTTGCAGGGGGAGGAAAGAGAGACGGTGGTGGCGAGGCATCTCTCTCTCTCTCTCTCTCTCTCTCTCTCTCTCTCTCTTGGGTAAAGCCAGGGTTCGTTTTTTTCAGGGCCCACCCAATATGGGCGTAGCAAATAGGAGGGTGGCGGGTGCCCCATTCTAGATCCACAAAAAACGTTCTCTCTCTCTCTCTCTCTCTTTCTCTCCCTCCCTCTGTCTCTCTCTTTCTCTCTTCCGTTCTTTCTCCTTCTCTCCTCCTCTTTTTCTCTCCCTCTCTCCCTCTTTCTTCCTCTTTTTCTCCCTATCCCCCCTCTTTCTTTTTCCTCTCCCTCTCTTTCACTCTCTTTCTCTCTTTATTTCTCTCCCTCTTTCTCTCTTCCTTTCTTTCTCCTTCTCTCCCCTTCTTTTTCTCCCCCCTCTCTCTACCCCCTTTCTTTTTCTTTCTCTCCCTCTCCCTCTCCCTCTCTCTCTCTCGCTCTTTATTTCTCTCCCCACCTCTCTCCCTCTTCTTTTCTTTCTCCTTCTCCCCCTCATTTTCTCTCCCTCTTTCTCCGTCTTTTTCTCCCTCCCTCCCTCCCTCCCCCCTCTCTTTCTCTTCTTCCTTCCTTTCTTTCTCCTTCTCCCCCTCTTTTTCTCTTCCTCTCTCTCTCCCCCTCTATTTCTTTTTCTTTTTCTTTCTCTCTCTCTCTTTCTCTCTTCATTTCTCTCCCCCCCTTTCTCCCCCCTTTCTCCCCCTATTTTTCTCTTCCTCCCTTGCTCCCCCTCTCTTTCTCTCTTTATTTCTTTTCTCTCTCTCTCCCTCCTTTTTCTTTCTCTCCTTCTCTTTCTCTCTTTCCCTCTTTATTTCTCCCCCCTTTCTCTCCCTTTTTTTCTCCTTGTCTCCCTTTCTCCCTCCCCCTCCCTCCCTCTTTCTATCCCTCTCTTTCTCTCTCTCTCTTCCCATCTTTATTTCTCTCCCTGCCTTTCTCCCCCCTCTTTCTCTCCCTTTTTTCTCTCCCTCCCTCGCTCCCCCCTCTCTTCCTCTCTTTATTTTTCCTCTTCTCTCCCTCCCTCCCTCTTACACACCCACCATCATCATCATTTATTAAAACGGTCACAGACCAGCTTCGACTCACACAGCAATCAAATAATAGAACATGTGAAAGATACAAAGAACATTACAAGTAAAACATCAATTTAAAATTTAAGAACCTAAATTAAAATCAGGTGTTTACATGCTCCCACTAGTTTCCTTTAAGAAGTTCTTGTTTCCTGCGTTTAATAGCAGATACACAAAATTTAGCTACATTAATCGTAATTTCAGGATCCTTATCATCTACCAAGGCTCTTAGACATTGGAAATCAGATTCGTTCTTAGACTTTTGTAAAACTGGTGAGATGTAGGTCAACTGTAGATCCTTGTAGAAACTACAGTATAACAGTATGTGTAAATTTGTTTCTACTTCCGACGAGCCACAAGGGCAGATACGTGCCTCATAAGGTTTGCGCTCATACCTGCCCTGCAACAGGGCAGAAGGAAGAACATTGAATCTGACGAGGGTAAATGAGTGTCTATACTTGGGTATATGTATTTTTGACAGATAGTTCGCAGGAGAAAACCCTCTCCCATAGCCTCTTATTACTGCATGTCTGTTCATTTCACTCATATGACATTGCAACTCTACGTCCCAGATACGTTGGCGGACTATATTTCTAGCTTTCTCATATCCTGCCCCTATCAGAGTCTGTGGAGAAAGCCCCAAATTCCTCAGCTTTTCATACAAAGTATCTTTCCAGTTAGTTTGATAGGTATCTAGCAGGGTTAAAGGTGCCAGCCCCACAGGAAAGAAAATAAGTTTTAGCCAATAATGTATCTTTAGTATCCACAGTCGCGCAATGATAGAAATTTGTCCCACTTCTAAGCGGACTGCTATATTGGATACACAAGAGGGAATCCCTAATAAACTGCGAAAAAATTTGGTTTGAAATGCTTCCAGAAGGGCGTTAGCAATGGTATTTTTAATCTGATGGAGCCAGATTAAACCCAGGTATTTAAAGGATGCTACCTGTTCAATTAATTGGCTATCAATTCTCCATTTATGCTTCCTTCTTTTTTTTGAGAACACCATGACTTTCGATTTACTATAATTAATTGTTAGTTGTTCATCATGGCAATAGTTGGTAAGTGATCTCCAGAGTTTCCTTAAACCGACACAGGAAAAAGACATTAAAGCTGCGTCATCTGCATATAAGAGAGCCGGGAGGGACATACCAGCGACCGGTAATTTGGGAGATTACACACCCACATATTGGGACCTTAAAAATATCCAAACACGCCCATTTCTCAAGGAACAAACCGGTCCATCTGATGACACCCAAATGACGTCCCATTTACGTCTCACTTGGGACCTCATTGGAAGCCATCCAAATTGCAAATCTGACATTTCCACACTTCCTTCTTCCCCCCCAAAACCGAGCAGAAAAGGCCATTTATAGGAGAAGCCAGCAAGGGAGGAGGACGTTTCCATGGCAACTGCATCTCAGTTGCTTCGAGAGGGTTGGCTCCTTGCAGATCCTCTCTCCATCGATTGCTCCTCTGCACAGACCATTTCATCACAAATGGTCCCTGGAGGGGAAATGGCATTTAGGCCTTAAATGTGCGGTTAAGGAAATCGGATTATCTTGCATGCTGGCTCGACAGACTTTCCTCTCTCCGCCGGCCGTCAAAAGGCTGGGCATCCGAGGACGTCCATATTTTCAGGGGAGAAACATCGGAGGGGATAGTAGGATGTCCGTAATTTCATGGGATTTCGTAGAACAACAACGACCAGACTTTTAGAAGGCATCTGAAGGCAGCCCTGTTTAGGGATTATTTAGCCCTGTTTGATGGATTATTGTATTTTAATATTTTGTTGGAAGCCGCCCAACAAAATATTATGGGGTGTAAATAAATTATTATTATTATTATTATTATTATTATTATTATTATTATTAAGAGCCAGTGTGGCGTAGTGGTTAAGAGCGGTAGACTTGTATCTGGTGAACCGGGTTCGCGTCTCCGCTCCTCCCCATGCAGCTGCTGGGTGAACTTGGGCTAGTCACACTTCTCTGAAGTCTCTCAGCCCCACTCACCCCACAGAGTGTTTGTTGTGGGGGAGGAAGGGAAAGGAGATTGTTAGCCGCTTGGAGACTCCTTCGGGTAGTGATAAAGCAGGATATCAAATCCAAACTCCTATTATTATTATTATTATTATTATTAGAGAAACGTCAGAGGGGATGGAGGGACGTCCGTAATTTCATGGGAGAAATGTTTCCTACAAGGTTTCCTATGAAGTTGCCTACAAAATGTCCTACAAAGTTTCCTACAAAATTTCCAGGAAGGTCAACGGCGTTTCCGTGCGCTGCTCTGTTTCGCCAGAAGCGGCTTAGTCATGCTGGCCACATGACCTGGAAGCTGTACGCCGGTTCCCTCGGCCAGTAAAGCGAGATGAGGGCCGCAACCCCAGAGTCAGTCACGACTGGACCTAATGGTCAGGGGTCCCTTGACCTTTACCTATTTTCATGGGAGAAATGTCAGAGGGGATGGAAGGTCGCCCGTAATTTCATGGGAGAAGCATCGGAGGGGAATGGTAGGATGTCTGTAATTTCATGGGGGAAATGTCTCTCCCGCAGGTGTACGCCATCCTGGTGAGTCACCCGCCTGCTCCAAACGACCACCTCACACCGACGCCGGTGTCGTACACAGCTGGGTTCTATCGGATCCCGGTCATTGGCTTGACAACGCGGATGTCCATCTATTCGGATAAGGTAAGCCCGCGCCTCGCGCCGGCCGGGATCCATAGTTCTCCTTGACATCTGGCGGGAGAAGGCCTTGATTTCTCCTCTGCCCGGTTCCCCGTGACTTTGCTTCTTGCTTGGAGGGAACCACCAAGAGACCTTCAGAGACGGTGAGTCCAGAATGCCTGGTCCATTAGAGGCATGGTGACCTCATATCAGACCAAGGAGCCCCTCGTGCCTGGCCACCCCCTGCCCCTCAAAAACAGCCATTCGTTCTTCTCAGGAGTCGACATCCGTCCGTCCGTCTTCCGAGCTCCTCCAGACCCACACCACCTTCCCTGGTTGAAAGGACGCTGGGTATTTTCCCCATACTGGTGAGCGCCCAGCCAAAACCTTCTGGTGGAAAAGTAGAGCTTGGCATCTTTCCCATACTGGTGGAAACCCAGCAATCTTCTGGCGATCTTTCCCATTGGCTTCCTAAAGAGACCCTTCCGCTGCACAGGAGGGTCATTGCCCAAACTCGTTTCCAGGTGCCCTTCCAAGGTAGCCCCATGGAGAAAGCAGGGCAGTAGAGCGAGCAGATGGCCAGGTCTGGGATGGAGCTGGTAGAGATGTTCTTCCACCCTGTGGGAGGGTTGTTCCTCAATCTCATCTCCGAGTCATATTCCCATGGAGAAAGCAAGAGATGGACCTCTCTGGAGAGGCAGGTGGGGTCTCAGATGGAGCTGCTATGGGAGGCTCTTTCCACCCCATAGGAGGGATGTTGCCCAAACCCGTTTCCAGGTCCCCTTCCAAGGTAGCGTCATGGAGAAAGCAGGAGATGAGCAGAGCATGGACCTCTCTGGAGAGGCAGGTGGGGTCTCAGATGGAGCTTCTAGAGGTGGAGCTTCCACCCCATAGGAGGGACGGTGCCTTAACCCGGACACCCTTGACACCACCCCTGGCTCCTTGTCTCCCCAGAGTATCCACCTTTCCTTCCTTCGCACTGTGCCCCCTTACTCTCACCAGTCCAATGTCTGGTTCGAGATGATGCGCTTCTACAAATGGAACCACATCATCTTGATCGTCAGCGACGACCATGAGGGCCGGGCGGCCCAGAAGAAGCTGGAGACCCTCCTGGAGGAGAAGGAGTCCAAGGTCAGTAGCTTGAACCGCCACGCTCCTCTTCAAAGTCTCGAGCTTTGTCGTACGTGTGTTAGATTTTATGTCTGTAAAAACACCTTCTCTCTTCTTCCCATTGTTGAACATGACCAACATTATGCTCTAAGCGCCAGAGGTCTAAGGACCTGACCAAAGTTTGTTACTCTTTATTCATTTCATTTGCTTTGCCATGGTCGAAAAAATCTCCTACATAAAAAAAATTTAATTCTGAAATCCAAAACAGCCAAAAAACGGGGAAACGAGGGGAGACGTAAACTGGAGCTTGGCAAAAACCCGTTCCTTCTCGGGGCAGCTGGTAGGAACAGAGCATCTAGGAGAGTAGACTTGGATCATAGAAGGGTAATCCGGTACAACCAAGGCAGGAATCTCAATGTAGAATCATAGAGTTGGAAAGGACCCCCCTGGGTCATCCGGTTCAACCAAGGCAGGTATCTCAACATGGAATCAGAGTTGGAAAGGACCTTGAAAAGTTGTCTGGTCCAACCAAGGCAGGAATCTCAATGTCGAATCATAGAGTTGGAAAAGACCCCCCAAGTGTTTTTCTTGTCCAACCAAGGAGGCATCTCAACATAGAATAATAGAGTTGGAAAGGGCCTGGAAGGGTAATCCAGTCCAACCAAGGCAGGTATCTCAACATGGAATCATAGAGTTGGAAAGGACCTTGAAAGGTCGTCTTGTCCTACCAAGGCTGGAATCTCAACGTAGAATCATAGAGTTGGGAAAGACCATCATGGGTTGTCTGGTCCAGCCAAGGAGGCATCTCAACATGGAATCAGAGTTTTGAAGGAGCCCCAAGAGAGGCTGGTGAGGCAGGGGTACGCAGCTCTCTGTACATGCTTTCTTCCTCATCTCCAAGGAAGCGCATGGTCAACGCAACAATTTGATCAGTAAAAATGATCATAATTTTATCATATATACCCCCATCCGTCGGACTGGGTTGCCCCTGATGCTCCAACATATAGAAGGATACCATAAAATGTCCCATAGCCCACAACTTTTCCCAATCCAAACTTCTCCTGAAGGTCCAGTTCCTTCTCTCCTGGGTTGGGGGGTTCGCAGGATTCCACACCCTCTGACATTTCTCCCACAAAAATGTCCAGCTGCCCCCAGAAACTCGCAAGGGACATTCACCCATTTAAAGGAGAGGGAGAACTTGCAGGAACCCCGGTAGGAAACATTGTAGGAAACCCCCATAGGAGATATTGTAGGACCCCCCCCCCCTAGGAAACCTTGTCAGGAACCCCCATCGGAAATAGGAAACTTTGTAGGAAATTTTGTAGGAAACTTAATAGGAAACTTTGTAGGAAATTTAATAGGAAACTTTGTAGGAAATTTAATAGGAAACTTTGTAGGAAATTTAATAGGAAACTTTGTAGGGAATTTAGGAAATTTCATATGAAAGTTTGTAGGAAATTTAGTAGGAAATTTAATAGGAAACTTTGTAGGAAACTTAATAGGAAACTTTGTAGGAAATTTAATAGGAAACTTTGTAGGAAATTTAATAGGAAACTTTGTAGGAAACTTAATAGGAAACTTTGTAGGAAATTTCATAGGAAACTTTGTAGGAAATTTAATAGGAAACTTTGTAGGAAACTTAATAGGAAACTTTGTAGGAAATTTAGTAGGAAATTTAATAGGAAACTTTGTAGGAAATTTAATAGGAAATTTCATTGGAAAGTTTGTAGGAAATTTAGTAGGAAATTTAATAGGAAACTTTGTAGGAAACTTAATAGGAAACTTTGTAGGAAATTTAATAGGAAACTTTGTAGGAAATTTAATAGGAAACTTTGTAGGAAATTTAATAGGAAACTTTGTAGGAAAGTTCATAGGAAAGTTTGTAGGAAATTTAGTAGGAAATTTAATAGGAAACTTTGTAGGAAACATAATAGGAAACTGTAGAAAACTTTGTAGGAAATTTAATAGGAAAGTTTGTAGGAAATTTAATAGGAATCTTTATAGGAAACCTTGTAGAAAATTTAACAGGAAACTTTGTAGGAAACTTTGTAGGAAACTTACCGTAATAGGAAACTTTGTAGGAAATATTGTAGGAAACTTAATAGGAAACTTTGTAGGATTTTTTTGTAGGAAACTTTTAGGAAACGTAATAGGAAACCTTGTAGGAAACTGGCTTTCCCCCTGCTCCTCTGTTACGGCGCCCCCCGTCCCCCCTCCCCGGATCAGGAAGGAGTTTGGATATGGAATTTGCTTTGAGTGCCCGTCTTTCTTTTTTCAACTGTTTATAATCTTCTTCTGTGTCTGCATATTTTCTCTGTGCACATTACCCATCAGAGTAAAAAAAGGAGCTATGACAGCCTCGAACAGCTATCCTTTGAGAACAAGCGAGGACCCAAGGTATCTTTGCATGGAAATGCACGCCGCCCACCAAACCTAACGAGCCAAAAAAATAAAAAATAAGAAATTAATAAACTGGGCCGCCTGGGCCCATGGGCACCCCACAAAAAATAAGAATAAATTTTAGATATATATATATATATATTTAAAGGGAAAAAATTAAAAAATATCTCTTGAGCCAGCGAGCAGACTCCATGTTGTGTTTTTTTTGGGTCGCACGTTTTTTTCTGTTGGGATCTGCTTGGTTTGACCTTAAACTTGAGGAGCAAGCCAACATTGGACATCTTTCTCCGGGAGACCATGCATGTGCAGCCAGAGCGAATTTGCAAGTTTCTTCCCCCCCCTGTTTCCTCCTGGGACCATCCGATCCCCCCCCTTCCTGCTCTCGTCTTCCTGCTCCGCCCCTTCCTGTCCTGACAGAAAACATGAGATGCTCACTCCGACTCCTTTTCCCGCGCCTCGGAAGGCGGACCCCTTGCGTGTTTTCCTCCCCTTTTCCTGTTTTTTTTTTTTTAATTTTAAGTTTAATTTTATTTTTTGGAAAAGCAACAGTCGTTTGAGGGGTCAACTGCATCGCAAAACCAGCCAGCCGATCGATATATGGATATATGCAGTCGCCGCCGGAGGAGCTCCCTCGCCGTCGCAAAGCCGACGGCGCTGGGGCAAAAAAGGCAGTTCGGCAATTCACTCCTCACGAGACAGAGGGGATTCTGCAAATTTTGCAAAAAAAAAAAAGGTGTTTTTTTTTTTTTTGCAAATTTTGCAAAAAAAATAGCTGTTGCAAATTTTGCAAAAAAAGTTTGCAAGTTTTGCAAAAAATAACTGCAAATTTTGCCAAAAAAAAAGTTTTTGCAAATGTTGCAATAAATAATTTTCTTGCAAATTTTGCACACACAAAAAAACAACCGCGAGAAATCAATTTGCCACGGCGGGTGGAATTATTTCGGCGGCCGTTGTGTATCTCTATATATGCCTTTTTTTCCTCTTTCCTGTACCAATGCACGATCTTCTTTTGGGGATGGAGTGACTTCTGTTTGCATGCCCAGTGCAACAACAAAGAAAAATGATGATTTTTTTTGAAATAGAAAAAAAAATAAAAAAAAAAATTTTTTTTAAGGGGGGTGGAGGAAATGAACCCCAGCAGGAAGAAAAAAAGAAAAAATAACTGGGGTGGGGGGGGGGAAATCTGATAAAAAAAGAAATGAGAAACGACCTTTCCAGGTAGACCTTGGAAAGAGAGGAGGAAGTATCTTTCTGAGGAAAGCATGGCTCTCGCATGTGGGATCGGGGCCAGGCCGACTGACCCAATATGCTCGCGCCAACCTTGCAGGCGGAGAAAGTCCTTCAGTTTGAGCCGGGCACCAAGAACGTGACGTCTCTTCTCCTGGAAGCCAAGGAACTGGAGGCCAGGGTCATCATCTTGTCTGCCAGGTAAGGGCCGGCCGGGCGAGGTTCGGGTCAGGTGAGTGGAGGCGACCTAGATTGTCCCCTGTTCGAATCCCCGTGACGGGGGGAGCTCCCGTTGCTCGGTCCCTGCTCCTGCCAACCTAGCAGTTCGAAAGCACGTCAAAGTGCAAGTGGATCAATAGGTCCCGCTCCGGCGGGAAGGTAAATGGTGTTTCCATGTGCTGCTCTGGTTCGCCGGAAGCGGGTTAGTCCTGACCCGGAAGCTGGACGCCGGCTCCCTCAGCCAGTAAAGCGAGATGAGCGCCGCAACCCCAGAGTTGTCCGCGACCGGACCTAACGGTCAGGGGTTCCTTTACCTTTTTACCATCCCCTCTGACATTTCTCCCATGAAAATAGGGACGTCCTATTCCATCCCTTCCAGAATTCATCCCCTTCAAATAGGGACTTCGGCCATCCCTCTGATGTTCCTACCATGAAAATATGGACCTCCTACCATCCCAACAGGGACGCGGGTGGCGCTGTGGGTTAAACCACAGAGCCTAGGGCTTGCCAATCGGAAGGTCGGCGGTTCGAATCCCTGCGACGGGGTGAGCTCCCGTTGCTCGGTCCCTGCTCCTGCCCACCTAGCAGTTCGAAAGCACGTCAAAGTGCAAGTAGATAAATAGGCACCGCTCCGGTGGGAAGGCAAACGGCATTTCCGTGCGCTGCTCTGGTTCGCCAGAAGTGGCTTAGTCCTGCTGGCCACATGACCCCGAAGCTGTACGCCGGCTCTCGGCCAATAAAGCGAGATGAGCGCTGCAACCCCAGAGTCGGACACGACTGGACCTAACGGTCAGGGGTCCCTTTACCTTTTTACCATCCCCTCTGACATTTATCCTATGAAAATAGTCGTCGTTTAGTCGTTTAGTCGTGTCCGACTCTTCGTGACCCCATGGACCAGAGCATGCCAGGCCCTCCTGTCTTCCCCTGCCTCCCGCAGTTTGGTCAGACTCATGTTGGTAGCTTCGAGAACACTGTCCAACCATCTTGTCCTCTGTCGCCCCCTTTTCCTTGTGCCCTCCATCTTTCCCAACACCAGGGTCTTTTCCAGGGAGTCTTCTCTTCTCATGAGGTGGCCAAAGTCTTGGAGCCTCAGCTTCAGGATCTGTCCTTCCAGTGAGCACTCGGGGCTGATTATCCCATGAAAATAGGGACCTCCTATTCCATCCCTTCCAGAATTCATCCCCTTAAAATAGGGACTTCGGCCATCCCTCTGATGTTCCTACCATGAAAAGATGGACCTCCTACCATCCCAACAGCCTTCTTCTCTTTCTCCAGTGAGGACGACGCCACCACCGTGTACACGGCTGCCGCCAAAGAAAACATGACCGGTCCCGGCTACGTCTGGCTGGTGGGCGAACGGGAGATCTCCGGGAACGCCCTACGGAATGCGCCAGAAGGTAACATGCAAGGTCCAGTTGCCCCATGGTTTATCGCCCGGCGGTCCTCTCCTTCCGTTCTCTAAATCCATCTGGTTGGCCTTTGGGGTCCCAGCCAACCCGGTTGTCTGTTTCTCCCCACCCCACTCGTTCCAGGTCTCATTGGTCTGCAGCTCATGAACGGCAAGAATGAGTCAGCTCACATCCGCGACGCCGTGGCCATGGTCGCCCAGGCGGTCCACGACTTGTTTGAGAAGGAGAACATCACCGACCCGCCCAGGGGGTGCGTGGGGAACACCAACATTTGGAAGACGGGGCCTCTCTTCAAGAGGTAAGAGCGTTCTGGTCACCTAGGACCTGGGTTCTTTTTTGGGGGGGTAGGGTGTCTGTAATTTCGTGGGGGGGACGTCGGAGGGGACAGAAGGACGTCCGTAATTTCGTTGGAGACATTTCCAGAGCTCCGCATCCCGGTCAATCCGCCAGTGTAATGTAGTGGTTAAGAGCGGTAGACTCGTAATCTGGTGAACTGGGTTCGCGTCTCCGCTCCTCCACATGCAGCTGCTGGGTGACCTCGGGCTAGTCACACTTCTCTGAAGTCTCTCAGCCCCACTCGCCTCACAGAGGGTTTGTTGTGGGGCAGGAAGGGAAAGGAGAATGTGAGCCGCTTGGAGACTCCTTCGGGTAGTGAGAAAGCGGGAGATCAGATCCAAACTCTTCTTCTTCTCCCCAGGGTGCTGATGCAGACGAAGTACGCTGATGGTGTGACGGGCAGGGTGGAGTTCAACGAGGACGGGGACCGCAAGTACGCCAACTACAGCGTCATGAACCTGCAAAACAACAAGCTGGTGCAGGTTGGCGTCTACAACGGCAGCCACGTAAGTCTCCCTGGGGGAGCCTTGCCTGGGGGTCGGACTGGATGACCCACGGGGGTCCCATTCCGACTCTATGGCCATCTAACCGGGAAGGCTGGTAGAGAAGGTCTGGTCACAACCCTTCTCTCCTCCCCTCCGCAGTTTCTGCCCAACGACCGCAAGATCATCTGGCCTGGAGGAGAAACCGAGACGCCGCAGGGCTACGAGATGTCTACAAAGCTCAAGGTATCATCTCTGCTCCACCTTCCTCTCTCACTAAGGTCAGCCTGGTGAGGAACGGTTGAAGGAGCTGGAGAAGAGGAGGCCAAGGAGATATGAGAGCCACCTTCGAACATCTCAAGATGATGGAGGGCCTAGAAGCCAAGCCTTAGGAGGAAAGGTTGAAGGAGTTAGGAATACTTAGTATGAGAAAAGAGGAGCCTGAGAGGAGATGTTAGGGCCACCTTCAAACATCTCAAGATGATGGAGGGTCTAGAAGCCGAGCCTTCGGAGGAACGGTTGAAGGAGATAGGAATACTTAGTATGAGAAAAGAGGAGGCTGAGAGGAGATGTTAGGGCCACCTTCAAACATCTCAAGATGATTGAGGGCCTAGAAGCCAAGCCTTAGGAGGAACGGTTGAAGGATATAGGAATACTTAGTATGAGAAAAGAGGAGGCTGAGAGGAGATGTTAGGACCACCTTCAAACATCTCAAGATGATGGAGGGTCTAGAAGCCGAGCCTTCGGAGGAACGGTTGAAGGAGATAGGAATACTTAGTATGAGAAAAGAGGAGGCTGAGAGGAGATGTTAGGACCACCTTCAAACATCTCAAGATTGAAGCCAACCAACATCTCCCAGCCAACATCTCAACGGTTGAAGGAGATAGGAATACTTAGTCTGAGGCAGAGGTCATATGAGAGCCATCTTCAAATATCTCAAGGGCTTTGGCCTGGAAGAGGGAACAAGTGTGTTTTCTCCCACTCCAGAGCGTAGGACTCAAACCCATGGCTTCCAGCTCCAAGAAAGGAGAGCCGCCCAGCCTGACATCAATAAGAAATTTGCATCCGGCCGCGGGGTGCAAGCAAGCGGGCTCTCCTTCCTTGGATGTTTCCAAGCAGACTTTGGATGGGTGCTTGAGTGGAGATGGTTGCATCGCAGGGAGGGTTGGTGTAGATGACATTCCTGAATTCCATGTCGAGATCCCTGCACCCAACTCTCCCATTCCAGGAGAAGGTAGCAGAGGGATTGATCAGCCGGTCTGGCTTGGAGGGGGACTGTGTGCCACTTTCTAACTTTTGGGGGGTGTCTCCCTCCACAGATTGTCACCATCCACCAAGAGCCATTCGTCTACGTCAAACAGACCCTCGCCGACGGCAAATGCAAAGCCCTCACCAACAGCACCGGCGGCTTGGTGCAGCAAGTCCTCTGCACGGGGCCCAACGAGACAATGCCAGGTAAGTCTCAAACCTAGAGCTGGGCCGTCGGGTCGGAAGCTCTCCCGCCAACTGTCTCCATCAGGCTCTCCTTCCTGGGAGGTTCTTTCTGTCCTGGATGCCTGAGATGAGACCCTGTCCTTCAAGCGAGGTTAGTCTAGATCAGGCTTCCTCAAGATGTTTTGGGCCTACAGCTCCCATGATCCCTAGCTAGCAGCATGAGTAGTCAGGGATGGTGGGGAGCCATTCCCCATTGATAAATTTGGCTTCCAGCCTGCTGAGCTGGATTAGTTCCAGATCATATATGGAATGGAATCACCTGGAGGGCCGAGGTTGAGGAAGCCTGCTCTAGAAGGGTCCCCTTCAGATGATTCCATTCCATCTATGATCAGGAACGAATCCAGCTCAGCAGGCTGGAAGCCAAATGGATCGACGGGGAACAGATCGGATCTCAACCGGGAAGCCATCAACATGGGGCCGGATGACATGGTATCTGCTAAACGGATTGGCCTGGAGGTGGAGCGATTCAGAAGGTCCCTTCCGTCGGGCACCTTCTCTTAATCGGCCTCCTTGGTCCTCGTTTCTCCTGCCAACCCAGGCCGCCCCAGCGTGATGCTCTGCTGCTACGGCTTCTGCATCGACCTCCTGATCAAGCTGGCCAAGACCATGAACTTCACCTACGAGGTCCACCTGGTGGGCGACGGGAAGTTCGGCACCCAAGAGCGGGTGAGTGGGTCTTGGGAAGGCCAGCCGGGAAACCCGGTTCTACCATCATCTCTGACACTCATCCCATGAAAATACAGAGGTTCTACCATCATCTCCGACATTCATCCCATGAAGATACGGAGGTTCTGCCATCATCTCTGACATTCATCCCATGAAGATACGGAGGTTCTACCATCATCTCCGACATTCATCCCATGAAAATACGGAGGTTCTACCATCATCTCCAATGCTCATCCCATTAAAATATGGAGGTTCTACCATCATCTCCGACATTCATCCCATGAAGATACGGAGGTTCTGCCATCATCTCTGACATTCATCCCATGAAGATACGGAGGTTCTACCATCATCTCTGACATTCATCCCATGAAAATATGGAGGTTCTACCATCATATCCGACATTCATCCCATGAAAATACGGAGGTTCCACCATCACGACATTCATCCCATGAAGATACGGAGGTTCTGCCATCATCTCTGACATTCATCCCATGAAGATACGGAGGTTCTACCATCATCTCCGACATTCATCCCATGAAAATACGGAGGTTCTACCATCATCTCCAATGCTCATCCCATTAAAATATGGAGGTTCTACCATCATCTCCGACATTCATCCCATGAAGATACGGAGGTTCTGCCATCATCTCTGACATTCATCCCATGAAGATACGGAGGTTCTACCATCATCTCTGACATTCATCCCATGAAAATATGGAGGTTCTACCATCATATCCGACATTCATCCCATGAAAATACGGAGGTTCCACCATCACGACATTCATCCCATGAAAATATGGAAGTTCTACCATCATCTCCGACATTCATTCCATGAACATACGCACCTCCTTACTCTTCTCACACCGGCTCTGTCTCGCTGCAGGTGAACAACAGCAACAAGAAGGAGTGGAACGGCATGATGGGTGAGCTCTTGAGCGGCCAGGCCGACATGATCGTGGCTCCTCTGACCATCAACAATGAGAGGGCACAGTACATCGAGTTCTCCAAGCCTTTCAAGTACCAGGGACTCACCATCCTGGTGAAAAAGGTAGGTAGACATGGCAAACGACCACTAGGCATCACTACTGCCCTCCAGAGGGCTTGCTCCAAAACGGTGGCCATGCTCTGCTTTGGTCAAGTCCTTCCCTGCACAAAATCCCAGCGGAATTTATCGCTGATATAATACGGCCAGCATCGATTAACAACATAACGTAGGGGCGTTTTATGATGGCCCACCCTTGAAGCGCCGGAGGAGGAGGAGGAGAGAACCGTCCTCTTTCCGTGATCTCCTCAATCTCCGTGAGGAACCTGCTGCCGCCGGGGTCTGCACCCGGCCGCTGAACGCCCGTTTCCGCTTCTCCGTTTCAGGAAATCCCCCGAAGCACCTTGGACTCGTTTATGCAGCCGTTCCAGAGCACCCTGTGGCTTCTGGTGGGCCTCTCGGTCCACGTGGTGGCTGTGATGCTGTATCTACTGGACCGCTTCAGGTAACTGCGGCTACCCCTTGGTCTTCCTGGTCTCCTCCTCCTTCCTCCTTCTCCTCCTTCTCCTCCTTCCTGGTCTCCCCCTCCTCCCCCTCCCTCCTCCTCCTTCCTCTACCCCTTGGTCTTCCTGGTCTCCTCCTCCTCCTTCTTCTACCCCTTGGTCTTCCTGGTCTCCTCCTTCCTCCTCCTCCTCCCCCTCTACCCCTTGGTCTTCCTGGTCTCCCCATCCTCCTCTTCCTCCTCCCTCCTCCTCCTCCTTCCTCTACCCCTTGGTCTTCCTGGTCTCCTCCTCCTCCTCCCTCTACCCCATGGTCTTCCTGGTCTCCTCCTCCTCTTCTTCCTCCCTCTTCTTCTTATCTGTCCTCTCTCTCCCTTCCCCAGTGGAGAACATGGGGAGACTTCACAAGCGACCCCCCAGTAGAGTTGGGAAGGAGCCCACTGCTGTCATTCCATCCAACTTTATTCGATGTAGGAATCTCAACCTAGAACCGTAGGGTGGTGTTGGGACCCCAAATGTGATCCAGGCCAGCCCCATGCAAGGCAGGATGGGGAGACCAGAGGAGCAAGGAGAAGTTATTCAGCTCTGTTTCCTCCCACCCATGAATGGGCGCAGGGACAAGGAACTGGATGGGCTATTCCTCAAGATGCCACCAAATTACGTCCCCATCAATGATGGAAAGGGACCTCTGTCCATTGGCTTTGCATAACTTATTCCACCTGCAAACCACACGAAGGAAACCTAGGAGTTATTGAAGCTCTGCCCGCCCCGGACTTCTGGAGTTCCTCGCACCCGTGAGGTCCAGAAACTTCTTTTCCATGGGGCATCTTCCAAGGCCTGCTCCCCCGGCCGACAGCTGACCGCTCGCCCGCTTGCTCTCTTGCAGCCCCTTCGGCCGCTTCAAAGTCAACAGCGAGGAAGAGGAAGAGGATGCCCTGACGCTGTCATCGGCCATGTGGTTCTCCTGGGGAGTCTTGCTCAACTCTGGCATCGGAGAAGGTGAGTCTCTCCGGTGGGAACCATCCGGACGGGTCCATCCGTAGAGGCTGCCAAGCAAAGGCTGATGCTGTCGACCCCATCTCATCTTCTCTGACATTTCTCCCATGGAAATAGGGACGTCCACCTCAGCTTCATCCTCTCTGGGTTCTTCTCCAGTTAGATGGTCTTCTTGAGGGGTGGCACTAGAGAGCTTGGGTGAGGTCTATTTCCCCCAGCTTTCAGTCCTTCAGACTCTCGAGGACCTTCCCAACCTGCCCTTTCTCTTCCAGGCGCTCCCCGGAGCTTCTCCGCTCGGATCCTGGGGATGGTGTGGGCCGGATTCGCCATGATCATCGTGGCCTCTTACACAGCCAACTTGGCTGCCTTCCTGGTGTTGGACAGACCCGAGGAACGGATCACAGGCATCAACGATCCCAGGGTAAGCAGGGAAGGGGAACATCAACCCTCGGATGTTTCTCCTGTGAGAATAGGGACGCCCGACCATCCGCTCTAACATTTCTCCCACCAAAATACGGATGTCCGACCATCTCCTCTAACATCTCTCCCATGAGAATACGGACGTTCTACCACCCCTTCCAACATTTCTCCCATGAAAATACAGACGTTCTACCATATCCTCTAACATTTTCCCCATGAGAATATGGACGTCCTACCATCTCCTCTAACATTTCTCCCATGAAAATATGGACGTCCTATTCCATCATCTCCAGAATTTATCAAATGAAAATAGGGACTTCTACCATCCCTCGGATGTTCCTACCAGCCCCTCCAACATTTATCCCATGAGAATACGGACATCCTACTATCCCCTCCGACATTTCTCCCATGAGAATACGGACCTTCTACCTCCCCTTTCCTAGTTGCGCAACCCGTCTGACAAATTCATCTACGCTACCGTCAAGCAGAGCTCGGTGGACATCTACTTCCGCCGCCAGGTGGAGCTCAGCACCATGTACCGGCACATGGAGAAGCACAACTACGAAAGTGCGGCAGAAGCTATCCAGGCCGTCCGGGACAAGTGAGCTGGACCCCCTACGACTTTTCCGGGTGGGCGGGCTGGCAGGACATGCTGGACTAATGGGTGAAGAGGCGTTGGATGGTGGGATTCCATTTATTTATTTATTTTGGCCCATTCATTTCCATTGTTGTTGTTGTTCAGTCGTTCAGTCATGTCCGACTCTACGTGACCCCATGGACCAGAGCACGCCAGGCCCTCCTGTCTTCCCCTGCCTATCTATCTGTCTATCTATCTATCTATGTTTAGTCGTTCAGTCGTGTCCGACTCTTCGTGACCCCATGGACCAGAGCACGCCAGGCCCTCCTGTCTTCCACTGCCTATCTATCTATCTATCTATCTATCATCTATCTATCTATGTTTAGTCGTTCAGTCGTGTCCGACTCTTCGTGACCCCATGGACCAGAGCACGCCAGGCCCTCCTGTCTTCCCCTGCCAATCTATCTATCTATCTATCTATCTATCTATCTATCTATCTATCTATCATCTATCTATCTATGTTTAGTCGTTCAGTCGTGTCCGACTCTTCGTGACCCCATGGACCAGAGCACGCCAGGCCCTCCTGTCTTCCCCTGCCAATCTATCTATCTATCTATCTATCTATCTATCTATCTATCTATCTATGTTTAGTCGTTCAGTCGTGTCCGACTCTTCGTGACCCCATGGACCAGAGCACGCCAGGCCCTCCTGTCTTCCACTGCCTATCTATCTATCTATCTATCTATCATCTATCTATCTATGTTTAGTCGTTCAGTCGTGTCCGACTCTTCGTGACCCCATGGACCAGAGCATGCCAGGCCCTCCTGTCTTCCCCTGCCTATCTATCCATCTATCTATCTATCTATCTATCTATCTATCTATCTATCTATCTATCTATGTTTAGTCGTTCAGTCGTGTCCGACTCTTTGTGACCCCATGGACCAGAGCACGCCAGGCACACCTGTCTTCCCCTGCCTATCTATCTGTCTATCTATCTATCTATCCATCTATGTTTAGTCGTTCAGTCATGTCCACCTCTTCGTGACCCCATGGACCAGAGCACGCCAGGCACTCCTGTCTTCCCTTGCCTCCCGCAGTTTGGTCAGACTCATATTGGTCGCTTCGAGAACACTGTCCCACCATCTCATCTTCTGTCGTCCCCTTCTCCTTGTGCCCTCCATCTTTCCCAACATCAGGGTCTTTTCTAGGGAGTCTTCTCTTCTCATGAGGTGGCCAAAGTACTGGAGCCTTAACCTCAGGATCTGTCCTTCTAGTGAGCACTCAGGGCTGATTTCTTTAAGAATGGATAGGTTTGATCTTCTTGCAGTCCTTGGGACTCTCAAGAGTCTCCTCCAGCACCAGAATTCAAAAGCATCCATTCTTCGGCGATCAGCCTTCTTTATGGTCCAGCTCTCACTTCCGTACATTACTACTGGGAAAACCATAGCTTTAACTATACGGACCTTTGTTGGCAAGGTGATGTCTTTGCTTTTTAAGATGCTATTTAGGTTTGTCATTGCTTTTCTCCCAAGAAGCAGGCGTCTTCTAATTTCGTGACTGCTGTCACCATCTGCAGTGATCATGAAACCCAAGAAAGTGAAATCTCTCACTGCCTCCATTTCTTCCCCTTCTATTTGCCAGGAGGTGATGGGACCAGTGGCCATGATCTTAGTTTTGTTGATGTTGAGCTTCAGACCATATTTTGCGCTCTCCTCTTTCACCCTCATTAAAAGGTTCTTTAATTCCTCCTCACTTTCTGCCATTAAGGTTGTGTCATCAGCATATCTGAGGTTGTTGATATTTCTTCCGGCAATCTTGATTCTGGTTTGGGATTCATCCAGTCCAGCCTTTCGCATACTGAATTCTGTATATAAGTTAAATAAGCAGGGAGATAATATACAGCCTTGTCGTACTCCTTTCCCAATTTTGAACCAATCAGTTATTCCATATCCAGTTCTAACTGTAGCTTCTTGTCCCACATAGAGATTTCTCATTTCCATTAATCTGGAGCAATTAACAACCCACTGATTTGAAGCCCACCCAAATGCGAAGAAATTTGGCTGGGATTTCTAATAAATTATTATGGGATTTCTAATAAATTATTATGGGATTTCTAAGAAATTGTTTGGGTGAGATTTCTAAGAAATGTTGCTGGGATTTCTAAGAAATTTGGCTGGGATTTCTAAGAAATTGTTTGGCTGGGATTTCTAAACAAAATGTTCTGCGGGAATTTATAATAAATTGTTTTGCAGAAATACGTAAGACATTTTGCTGGAATTTCTAATAAAATGTTTGGCTGGGATTTCTAATCAATGATTTTGCAGGAATTTCAAAGGAAAGCTTTGTGGGAATTTTTCAGAAATGGTTTGGTGGGAATCTGTAAGAATTGGTTTTGGGAAAATTTATAAGAAATGGTTTTGGGGAAATTTATAATAAACGGTTTTGTGGGAATTTCTAATAAATGGTTTTGCGGGAATTTATAAGAAAAGGTTTTGTGGGAATTTCTAAGAAATTTGGCTGAGATTTCTAATAAATTGTTTGGCTGGGATTTCTAATAAATTGTTTGGCTGGGATTTCTCAGAAATGGTTTTGTGGGAATTTATAATAAACGGTTTTGTGGGAATTTCTAATAAATGGTTTTGCGGGAATTTATAAGAAAAGGTTTTGTGGGAATTTCTAAGAAATTTGGCTGAGATTTCTAATAAATTGTTTGGCTGGGATTTCTAATAAATTGTTTGGCTGGGATTTCTCAGAAATGGTTTTGTGGGAATTTATAATAAACGGTTTTGTGGGAATTTATAAGAAATTGTTTTGCGGGAATTTCTAAGCAAAGGTTTTGGTGGGAATTTCTAAGGAATGGTTTTGCCAGGATTTCTGACCATGTCCTTTTGGGATCACTTTATACTGGGGGAATTCTCAGTCGGAAGAGGGGGGAGGGAAGGATTATAGAATTCGCCGGGAGACCCCTTTCCCCATTGACCCTTCCCGCCTGTGTCTCCCCCCCACCCCAGCAAGCTCCACGCCTTCATCTGGGACTCGGCTGTGCTGGAGTTTGAAGCTTCCCAGAAGTGTGACCTGGTGACCACCGGAGAGCTCTTTTTCCGTTCGGGATTCGGCATTGGCATGCGGAAGGACAGCCCCTGGAAGCAGAACGTCTCGCTGGCCATCCTGAAGTCGGTACCCCCTCCCCGCGGGAACGCGGCGCTCCGGGGGGGAGGATTGGGTGGAGAACGCTGGGCCCATCCCCAATCCCATCCCTGATTGATCCCGGAAGGTCCCTCTTTTCACGGGAGAAAGGTCCGGGCATCCCCTCCGACGGAAATCGGGGAAAAAACAGAGTTCAAACCGGAAACCTCCCCTCCCCCGGAATTGGGATATTCCGGGATCAAATCCGGAAGGATAAAAGAGGGAGTCCGGTTGGGCCTGACCTCCTCTGGATCTGTCAAAGATGGCCGACGAGCCTTCTGGGTCAAGTTCCCGATTGGTGCTCCTGGAAGTTGTCCAGGAAGCAGGAAGTGGCCTTTTCCGGGACTCCCTTGGGTCACCCGTCAGAGATTTGAGGGTGGCAGGGCAGGGCTTCCCCTGGCCTTCAAGATGGCGGGACCCCCCTGCTCCAGCTCTCTCCTCCCGCCCGCAGCCTCCACGAAAATGGCTTCATGGAAGAGCTGGACAAGACCTGGGTGAGGTACCAGGAGTGCGACTCGCGAAGCAACGCCCCGGCCACCCTCACCTTTGAGAACATGGCAGGTGGGTTCCTGGCCGTCCCCGTCCCGGAGCTCCCTTCCCACAGGGATCGGAGAAGAAGGGGCGATAGAGACACCACCGCCCCCGGGGGTCATCCAGTCCAACCCCCAGCAAGGCACAGGTCTTGGCTCGAGTATCCAGTGCTTAGGCTGGCTTTTAAGACTATTGAGATGATGGTGACAGGTGATGGGTGATGATGATGAGTACCAAACTTAGATTCACAAAATGTTTAGGCCCAGGTATGCAAGATCAAAACCAAGATCATGGCCACTGGTCCCATCACCTCCTGGCAAATAGAAGGGGAAGAAATGGAGGCAGTGAGAGATTTCACTTTCTTGGGTTCCATGATCACTGCAGATGGTGACAGCAGTCACGAAATTAGAAGACGCCTGCTTCTTGGAAGAAAAGCAATGACAAACCTAGACAGCATCTTAAAAAGCAAAGACATCACCTTGCCGACAGAGGTCCGTATAGTTAAAGCTATGGTTTTCCCAGTAGTAATGTATGGAAGTGAGAGCTGGACCATAAAGAAGGCTGATCGCTGAAGAATGGATGCTTTTGAATGATGGTGCTGGGGGAGACTCTTGAGAGTCCCATGGACTGCAAGAAGATCAAACCTATCCATTCTTAAAGAAATCAGCCCTGCGTGCTCACTAGAAGGACAGATCCTGAAGTTGAGGCTCCAGTACTTGGGCCACCTCATGAGAAGAGAAGACTCCCTGGAGAAGATCCTGATGTTGGGAAAGATGGAGGGCACAAGGAGAAGGGGGCGACAGAGGACGAGATGGTTGGACACTAGTGTTCTCGAAGCTACTAACATGAGTTTGGCCAAACTGCGAGAGGCAGTGAAGGATAGGCGTGCCTGGCGTGCTCTGGTCCATGGGGTCACGAAGAGTCGGACACGACTGAACGACTGAACAACAACAACAATGCATCCCTCCACAAAAAAAAGCACTGACGATGATGATGATGACGACGTCGACTGCTACTGCTGCTATACCCCACCCATCTGGCTGGGTTTCCTCAGCCACTCTTGATCATCTATCTCTATACCTATACCAAATCTATTCCTATATCTTTATTATTATCTATATATATAAAACCGTTCAAGTTGGATGTTTGTTAACAATGGCCTTTCTCTGTAACCCCTTGATCGATTCTGTTTAAATTTGGACACAACGTTCCATGCCCATATGGGAGTGATCATATGTACTTACATTGCATAAATACCACACCTTTCCCAGGTAAAAATGTGATTTTCTGCAAAAAAATAGCGCCCTCCAGTGGATGTTAAACAGCACAACACAACACACCTCTTTCTGACCCCTCCTCCTCCTTTCCCGATGTCACTACCACCATCCAATCGACAGACAGACCGCCCACAAACACTAGTGGGACAAAGAACCTCATAGACTAAAATCTATGGGCAAACGGAGAACACATAGACTGAACTTCAACAAGATAAGCTGTAAGTAAACATACGCTTTCTCTTTCATACTGTATCTTACTTTTGCATTTCACCAAATCAGCCACAGCAAGGCGTGGCCGGGTCAGCTAGTTCTTACTATTATTCTTACTATATTCTTACTATTTTTTATTACTTTTCTTACTATTTTTTATTACTTTTCTTACTATTTTTTATTACTTTTCTTACTATTTATTATTATTAAATTACTTATACCCCTCCCATCTGGCTGGGCTTCCTCAGCCACTGTTTATTATCTATATCTATATCTATATCTATATCTATATCTATATCTATATCTATATCTATATCTATATCTATATCTCTTTATTACTATGCCTACTATTATTCTATTCGTCTTCTTAGTTATTATTCTTACTATTGTTATTATTATTAGTATTATTCTTACTCTTCTTACACAACCTTGATGGCAGAAAGTGAGGAGGAATTAAAGAACCTTTTAATGAGGGTGAAAGAGGAGAGCGCAATATATGGTATCAAAAAAACGAAGATCGTGGCCACGGGTCCCATCACCTCCTGGCAAATAGAAGGGAAAGAAATGGAGGCAGGGAGAGATTTGACTTTATTGGGTTCCATGATCACTGCAGATGGTGACAGCAGTCACGAAATTAAAAGACACCTGCTTCTTGGGAGAAAAGCAATGACAAACCTAGACAGCATCTTCAAAAGCAGAGACGTCACCTTGCCGACAAAGCTCCGTATAGTTAAAGCTATGGTTTCCCCAGTAGTGATGGATGGAAGTGAGAGCTGGACCATCAAGAAGGCTGATCGCGGAATAATGGATGCTTTTGAATTCTGGTGCTGGAGGAGACTCTTGAGAGTCCCATGGACCGTGAGAAGATCCAACCTCTCCATTCTGAAGGAAATCAGCCCTGAGTGCTCACTGGAAGGACAGATCCTGAAGCTGAGGCTCCGAGACTTTGGTCACCTCCTGAGAAGAGAAGACTCCGTGGAAAAGACCCTGATGTTGGGAAAGATGGAGGGCACAAGGAGAAGGGGACGAAAGAGGACAAGATGGTTGGACAGTGTTCTCGAAGCCACCAACATGAGTCTGACCAAACTGCGGGAGGCAGTGGAAGACAGGAGTGCCTGGCGTGCTCTGGTCCATGGGGTCACGAAGAGTCGGACATGACTGAATGACTAAACAACAACAACAATTCTTACTATTCTTTTTCTTATTTCATTTATACCCCACCAATCTGGCTAGGTTTCCTCAGCCACTCTTTATTATACAGATATAATATTGTAATATATAGAATATAAATATATACAGTGGGACCTCGACTTACGAAGATAATGCGTTCCGACGCGACCTTCGTAGGTCGAAAACACTCGTAAGTCGAATCCCCATAGGAATGCATTGGGAGGAAAAAATTCGTAAGTCGAAAAAACCGCATCAAAAATTCGTAAGTCGAAAAAATCCTATCTAAACGGCCGCAACTTCCTTACGGAAGTCGAAAAAATTCGGATGCGGCGGCCTTTTTTTTTTTTAGCGGAAGTCACTCGTAACTCGAAAACAACGTAAGTCGAGTTACTCGTAAGTCAAGGTCCCACTGTATATTTACCATATATATATATTACTGTTATTATTACTATTGTGATTTGTAACTACTACCACCACCACCACCACTACTTGTAAGTGTTACTGTTGCTATTACTACTACCATTTGTAAGTATTACTATAATCATTACTATACTATAATCATTTTTACTATTACTATTACTTATTCTTCTTGTTGTTTGTTGTTGTTTGTTATATATCTTACTGTTATTGTTACTATTACCATTTCTAACGACTACCACCACCACCACCACTTGATAGTATTGCTATCGCTATTATTACTACTGCCATTTGTAAGCATTGCTATTGCTATTATTACTACTACCATTTGTAATATTACTTACTATTCCTATTCCTATTATTGCTATTCCTATTCTTCCTATTATGATTGTCATTTGTGATTACAGTCATACCTTGTGTTGCGTACGCTCCGTGTTGCGTACGTTTGGGATACGCACCTCCGCGAACAGGAAGTCCTCCATGGAGTGTGCGCGACGCACAGGTGCGCGCGGGTGCGCAGAAGCGTTCTGCGCACTTTGCGCATGCACAGAAGCGCAAAAAATAGCGAACTTCCGGTTGTTGTTGTTTTTGTATGCGTTCATGTTACACACGCCCGTGTTACGTACAGCACCACCCGGAATGGATCGCGTGCGTAATCCAGGGTTCCACTGTACTATTCTTATCATTTATCACCCATTGCTGGGTCCCAGCTCCTGCCTACCTAGCGGTTCGAAAGCATGTCAAAAAGTGCAAGTAGATCAATAGGTCCCGCTCCGGAGGGAAGGTCAACGGCGTTTCTGTGCGCTGCTCTGGTTCGCCATAAGTGGCTTAGTCCTGCTGGCCACATGACCTGGAAGCTGTATGCCGGCTCCCTTGGCCAGTAAAGCGAGAGGAGCGCCACAACCCCAGAGTCGTCCGCGACTGGGCCTAACGGTCAGGGGTCCCTTTACCTTTATCACCATCATTATTACTATCATTACGATTCCCACCACGATTACTGGATGACCCCCGATGGTGTGTGTGTGTGTGTGTGTGTGTGTGTGTTTGTGTGTGTTTTTCCTTCGAACTCGGCTCTCCGGCCACTCCTACCTTTCGTTCCGGATCCCTCCCAGGTGTCTTCATGCTGGTGGCCGGAGGAATCGTGGCCGGCATCTTCCTGATCTTCATCGAGATCGCCTACAAGAGGCACAAAGACGCCCGTCGGAAGCAGATGCAGCTGGCGTTCGCGGCCGTCAACGTTTGGAGGAAAAACCTGCAGGTAGGACAGGCCGTTTTTGGGGAGCAAAGACCTCCGGGGTGCGGGGGACAATATAACCAATGAAACCATAAAAAAAAACCAACAACCCAAAACAGGTGGATGTCTTTTAATTTCCTTTCTTTTCCGGTGTTCTTTTCTGTTTCCCATCACTTCACCCCACCAGTGACTACCGTGCCGAAGGGGAGTAGAGCAGGGGGGAACCCTTTCCGTGGCCTTCTGGGAGGGGCTCTCGGCCCGGCGGAGGGGTGGTCCGGATGACCCTTGGGGGGGCCCCGCCCCACTCATCCTGGGAAGGCCTTTGAGCGCCCCTCCCTCCTAAATAGGGGGCAAATGCCCCAATGGAAACAGGGACGTCCCATTGAACCCCCTGCAATGGAAACAGGGGGGGTCTGATTCAATCCCATACAAAGGAAATAGGGGCGTTCTATTAAATTCCCTACCATGGAAATTTTGGCATTCCTTTGAACCCCCTACAATGGAAATACAGATGTCCAATTCGATCCCCTACGATGGAAATAGGGGCATCATATTAAATCCCCTACAATGGAAATAGGGGCGTTCCTTTGAATCCCCTACAATGGGAATAGGGGCGTCCCGTTCAATCCCCTACAATGGAAATAGGGGCGTTCCTTTGAATCCCTTACAATGGGAATAGGGGCATCCTATTAAATCCCCTACAATGGAAATAGGGGCGTCCGATTCAATACCCTACAATGGAAATAGGGGTGTCCATTGTTTTTTCATAAAATACCAGGAGACATTGTCAAATGCCTTTTCTGCATCCCCTATAATGGAAGTAGGAAAGTCCCATTCAATCCCCTACAATGGAAATAGGGGCGTCCGATTCAATACCCTACAATGGAAATAGGGGTGTCCATTGTTTTTTCATAAAATACCAGGAGACATTGTCAAATGCCTTTTCTGCATCCCCTATAATGGAAGTAGGAAAGTCCCATTCAATCCCCTACAATGGAAATAGGGGCGTCCTATTAAATCCCCTACAATGGAAATAGAGGCGTCCTGTCAATCGGGATCTGTCCATCCCTTCGCCCCGTCCCCTCCCGCCCCCCAAGCGAGGCAGGCTTGAATTTTGCAGGCGATCCTGAGCACAATAGTCACTGCCATTTTTCACTTGCCAACTTTCTAGAGAGGAGGAACCCTCCCCTTGGGGTGAAGGCGGGTCCGTTCTGGGGTTTTGGGGGGAGGGGCGGGCCGAGATCGGGGCCCCCCGCAGGATTTTTTTTGGGGGGTGGCCGTCGGCTGAGCATGTCCCCCCACCCCATGGCCGACGAGAAAGCTGACGCTCCGGAGATCCGTTTGACAATGTAAGACTTTTCCGCAGGACGAACCCTCCGACCACTAGTACAATGCTAGAAGGTAGGCAAGTGGAAAGATTTCTTTGTTCAATAAATACAAAAAAAAATAAAAATAAAAAATAAAAAAATAAAAAATAAAAAAATTAAAATATTACAAAAAATTATATATATATATATGTATATATATATATATATGTATGTATATATTTATATATATATATCTATTTATTTTATATATCTATATATTTTATATATCTATATATATGTAATATATATATGTATATGTGTATATATATTATAAAAATGGGTGTTTCTTTACAAATTATTATTTGAAATCATGGGCGGGGTATAAATAATAAATTATTATTATTATTATTTGGTTTGGGTCACCCGCCATGGCTGTTTCCGGCGCGACGCCGTGGGAAGTCCCGCGCCGATACATCTCGATCAATATATGTAAATATATATATATATGTGTGTATATATATATATGCGGGTATCTACCCGTCTATATATATTTAGATATAGATATAGATATAAGAGTGGTGTTTCTTTTCAAATTATCATTTGAAATCATGGGCGGGGTAGGAATAATAAATTATATTATTATTATTATTATTATTATTATTATTATTATTTGGTTTTGGTCACCCTTCCGCCACGGCTCTTTCCGGCGCAACGCCGTGGGAAGCCACACCCCGAGATCTCTCGATCAATATATGTAAATATATATATGCGGGCATCTCTCTCTCTCTATATATATATATTTAGATATAGATCATCATCCATTCCATCCTATCGCTGGCTTTTTTCCCCCTGTGCATGCGCCGGGGCGGGGGAAAGGGGAAAAGGGGGGCGGGAGGAGGAAGTGGATCCATTTCCGCTCGGCCCCCCACCCAACCTGGCCCCGGAGGAGCCAGACCTGGTCTCTCTCCCCACCCCACCCCCCAAAAAACCCCAAATCCAATGGGGTTCGGAGGGGGGAGGGTTTCAGAAACGGGGTTCCCCCCGGACCCGGAGGAGCCGGACCTGGTCTCTCTCCCCAAAATCCCCAAAATCCAAAGGGGTTCGGAGGGTTTATTTCCAGAAACGGGGTTCCCCCAAGGATTCAGATCGGGGGGGCGCACCCCCCAAAAAACCCAAAACCAGGTCTGGTTGCCTCGCTCCCCTCAATTCCCTCCCCTTTCCCCCCTCCTCGTTCACCGTCCGCTCCCCCAACACCCCAAACCCCGCCCCAGCTTTGCTTCTCCCCTCCCCCATTGAACCCCCCCACTCTTTGATTTCCGCTTGGGGTCCCCCCCTCGCTCCGGAAAGCAGCCCCGCCCATTTCGGGAGACCCTCTAAGGTTACCAAACGTCCCCATAGAAAACCCACCGATTTTGGGGGTGGGGCAGGAAATCCGGTAACTAGATATCCTTCTAAAATTTATCCTATATCCTTCTTAATTTTTCCTTAATTCTGGTTTTCCTTTCCTTTCTTTTCTTTAAATTCTGATTTTTTTTCTCTCCCCCCCATTTTCTCCCCCCTTTAACATACAATGACCTCCCTTCTCTTCCAATACAGTCTTCTCTCTCTCTCCTGGCCGTAGGATTCACCTTGAGAAAAGGGCCCGATCCTTTTTATTTAGTGGTAGGTGAAAAGCGCCTCTCTCTCTCTCTCTCTCTCTGTGTAGAAGCTCGGAGGAAGGGGGCGCGAGTGACCGGCAGGGACCCCCACTCCCACCCACAGCCCACTTCCTCCCCGAGCTCCCAAGAGCTGCCCAACGTTGCTCTTTTTCCACCTTGGGTCCCCCAGATGTTTTTGGCCTATGGCTCCCATCATCCCTGCTACCTAGGCATGATGGGAGTTCCGGGCCCAAAACATCTGGGGACCCAAGGTGGAGAAAGGCCGTCGTGAAAGGTCCCGGAAAGGTCCCCACATAGTCCAGTTGCCGTCGGAACGATCCTGAAGGAGGCCGTCCCAACAAAGGGACAGGAGGAGATCCTAGCACTCCCGTTGACGTTCCTCCCATGAAAAGATGGGCGTCCTTCCATCCCTCCTGATGTTTCTCCCATGAAATTATGGACGTCCTGACGTTCCTCCCATGAAAAGATGGACGTCCTTCCATCCCTTCTGACGTTCCTCCCATGAAATTATGGGCGTCCCAATGCTCCTCTCATGAAATTATGGACGTCCTGAGGTTCCTCCCATGAAAAGATGGACGTCCTTCCATCCCTTCTGACATTCCACCCGTGAAATTATGGACGTCCTGACGTTTCTCCCATGAAATTATGGATGTCCTGACTTTCCTCCCATGAAATGATGGACATCCTGACGTTCCTCCCATTAAATTATGGACGTCCTTCCATCCCTTTTGACGTTCCTCCCATTAAATTATGGACGTCCTTCCATCCCTTTTGACGTTCCTCCCATTAAATTATGGACGTTCCGATGCTCCTCCCATGAAATTATGGACATCCTGAGGTTCCTCCCATGAAAAGATGGACGTCCTTCCATCCCTTCTGACATTCCTCCCATGAAATTATGGACGTCCTGACGTTCCTCCCATGAAATTATGGATGTCCTGACTTTCCTCCCATGAAATGATGGACGTTCTGACGTTCCTCCCATGAAATTATGGATGTTCTCCCATCCCTTCTGATGTTCCTCCCATGAAATGATGGACGTTCTGACGTTCCTCCCATGAAATTATGGACGTCCTGAGGTTCCTCCCATGAAAAGATGGACGTCCTTCCATCCCTTCTGACATTCCACCCATGAAATTATGGACGTCCTGACTTTCCTCCCATGAAATTATGGATGTCCTGACTTTCCTCCCATGAAATTATGGACGTTCCTCCCATTAAATTATGGATGTTCTCCCATCCCTTCTGATGTTCCTCCCATGAAATGATGGACGTTCTGACGTTCCTCCCATGAAATTATGGACGTCCTGAGGTTCCTCCCATGAAAAGATGGACGTCCTTCCATCCCTTCTGACATTCCACCCATGAAATTATGGACGTCCTGACGTTTCTCCCATGAAATTATGGATGTCTTGACTTTCCTCCCATGAAATTATGGACATCCTGACGTTCCTCCCATTAAATTATGGACGTCCTTCCATCCCTTTTGACGTTCCTCCCATTAAATTATGGACGTTCCGATGCTCCTCCCATGAAATTATGGACGTCCTGAGGTTCCTCCCATGAAAAGATGGACGTCCTTCCATCCCTTCTGACATTCCTCCCATGAAATAATGGACGTCCTGACGTTCCTCCCATGAAATTATGGGTGTCCTGACATTCCTCCCATGAAATTATGGACGTTCTGACGTTCCTCCCATGAAATTATGGATGTTCTCCCATCCCTTCTGATGTTCCTCCCATGAAACTATGGACATCCTGACGTTCCTCCCATTAAATTATGGACGTCCTTCCATCCCTTCTGACATTCCTCCCATTAAATTATGGGCGTCCTGATGCTCCTCTCATGAAATTATGGACGTCCTGAGGTTCCTCCCATGAAAAGATGGACGTCCTTCCATCCCTTCTGACATTCCTCCTATGAAATTATGGACGTCCTGACATTCCTCCCATGAAATTATGGACGTTCTGACGTTCCTCCCATGAAATTATGGACGTTCTGACGTTCCTCCCATGAAATTATGGATGTTCTCCCATCCCTTCTGATGTTCCTCCCATGAAATTATGGACATCCTGACGTTCCTCCCATGAAATTATGGATGTTCTGACGTTCCCCCCATGAAATTATGGACATCCTGACGTTCCTCCCATGAAATTATGGATGTTCTGACGTTCCTCCCATGAAATTATGGATGTTCTCCCATCCCTTCTGATGTTCCTCCCATGAAACTATGGACATCCTGATGTTCCTCCCATTAAATTATGGACATCCTTCCATCCCTTCTGACGTTCCTCCCATTAAATTATGGGCGTCCCAATGCTCCTCTCATGAAATTATGGACGTCCTGAGGTTCCTCCCATGAAAAGATGGACGTCCTTCCATCCCTTCTGACATTCCTCCCATGAAATTATGGACGTCCTGATGTTACTCCCATGAAATGATGAACGTCATGATGTGCCTCCCATGAAATTATGGACTTCCTACCATCCCCTCTGACCGATGCTTAGAGTGCTTCCAACCCGAAACGCAGAGACCAGAGAAGCCCCCAAAGTTGCCCTCTCGGCGGGAATCTACCCGCTTTGCCGCAGGGATGGGATGGTTTGGAGGGCAACTGTACGTACTCTGACATTTCTCCGGGGGGGGGGAAGGGGAGAGGAATGTCCACTTCCACCCTCTTCCGTTAAAAGAGGGGTGTCCTCTCCCTCCCCGCCCCGCCCCGTGGAAACTGGGTACGTCCCGCCCAGCCCTCCGACGTTCTCCCCGTGGATCTGCTCAGAGTCTGGGACGGCTCCCAGGAACGCCCCGGCCCAACCGGGTCGCTCGGAGGGTCAGCGCTCGGCCGCCCCGTAGGGCAGGAGAGGACCAGGCCAGGAAGCCGGCCCAGGAACGCGAGGCGCAGATGTAGAGGCCCAAGCCGCCGGCCAAGAGATCTAATCACTTATATACGTGTTCGTTTTAGGATAGAAAAAGTGCTAGAGCAGAGCCAGACCCTAAAAAGAAAGCCACTTTTAGGTCCATCACCTCCACCCTGGCATCCAGCTTCAAGAGACGTAGGTCCTCCAAAGACACGGTAAGAAGAAGACAACACGGTTATGCCCTCCTCTCTCTCTCTCTCTCTCTCTCTCTCTCTCTCTCTCTCTCTCTCTCTCTCTCCTGCCATCCCATCAACCCATCCCATAGCTGCCATGGCTGCATGTCCGTCCGCCGGTCCGCCTCCACTGTCTGTCCCAAAGATCTTCTTCCTGGCAGCGGCTTCTCCCGTCCGTGGTTCGTTTTCCTTTCTGTTTCGACCCAAAAAAAACCCCGATTTTTCTTTATATATTTCTTTTGAGTCCGTTCCCTTGGGAACCAGTCCTCCCTGTACTGGTTCCCAGCAGAAAACCGGTACGCCGTTTCTCTCGTCCGTCCCACCGTCTCCGTCCCTCTACCTGTGGTCAGTGTATGGCTCCGCAAGGCGGAACTTCCTGCCTTCTCCCCCACGCCGCACTTCCTGTCGAGTTCAGGCAAGGGGCATCGCCTCGCCTGGCACCGTGTCTCTCCTCACCTCCTGTGCCTGTGCTTTCCGTCCGTGGCTTCCTGGAAACAACAAGGCGGGGGGGGAGGGGTCCTCCGTTGTTGGGCGGAGCCCAGGATGGAAATAGGGACCCCCTTCTGGGGGGGTCAGCAAACCAAGGCCCCCCGGGCTGGATCAGGCCCAGCTGGGTCCTCAATCCGGAAGCCGAGATTATTGGCAACAATGATGGGACCAAGAGCGGCGGCTCACCCACTCCAACCCCTGGTTTGCCTCGGTGGCGCTTGATTGGCAGGGATGCCCCGCGCTGTGAACCAGCCGCGGCGTTTGATTGGCCGAGCCGCCGCCGCTTGGCCTCTTCCTCCTGCCTATGGTAAGGTTGCCAGGCGCCCCCGTTTCCCGGGGACAGGCCCCCGGATTTGCAAATCAGCCCCCGTGCAAAATCCATTGAGATGGGAAAGCGTCACTGGATCCGTGGGGGGAAACCCGTTAACTTTATGATGGGCCAGAGAGCGCAGCGGGCGAGCTCGCTCCGCCTACTCATGAGAAGCAGTGGCGGTGGCCCCTGGGAAGATAAACGCAGCGGCTGGGGCCGTGGGCCGGGGAGTGGGGTGGAGGACTATTGGACCCCCCCTTGCCTCTTCTTCCAGCTCCCTCTCCCCGGTACCGCTTCTCCAGCCCGCCACAAGGTCTGAGGGACAGTGGACCAGCCCGCTGCTAGAAAAATTGGCTGAGCCCTGTCCTATTCCATACCAGCCAACATTTCTCCCATGAAAATACGGACTTCCTACCGTCCCCTCTGACATTTCTCCCATGAAATTATGGACATCCTATTCCATACCTGCCAACATTTATCCCATATAAATACTGATTTCATCTCTTCCGACGTTTCTCTAATATAAATATGGACGTCCATACCTGCCAACATTTATCCCATGTAAATACTGATTTCATCTCTTCCGACGTTTCTCTAATATAAATATGGACGTCCTATTCCATACCTGCCACCATTTCTTCAACGTAAAGATGGACGTCCTATTCCATACCCGCCAACATTTATCCCATGTAAAGATGGACGTCCTATTCCATACCAGCCAACGTTTCTCCAATGAAAATACGGACTTCCTACTGTCCCCTCTGACATTTCTCCCATGAAAATACGGACTTCCTACCGTCCCCTCTGACATTTCTCCCATGAAATTATGGACATCCTATTCCATACCTGCCAACATTTATCCCATGTAAATACTGATTTCATCTCTTCCGACATTTCTCTAATATAAATATGGATGTCCTATTCCATACCTGCCAACATTTATCCCATGTAAATACTGATTTCATCTCTTCCGACGTTTCTCTAATATAAATATGGACGTCCTATTCCAGTGATGGCTAACCTTGACACTCCAGATGTTTTGGAACTACAACTCCCATCATCCCTGACCACTGGTCCTGTTAGCTAGGGATGATGGGAGTTGTAGTTCCAAAACATCTGGAGTGTCAAGGTTAGCCACCACTGTCCTATTCCATACCCGCCAACATTTCTCCCACGAAAATATCAGGTCTACCATCTCCTCCAAGATTTTCCCCATGAAAATAGGAAGGTCCTTAAGAAAAGCGGGATCAACCCTGGATCCAATTAGAAACCGCCGCAGCTTCTTCAGGTCTTGGGCCGTCCCTGCAAAATAGGGACCCTGGGTTAGCTGCTCCGTTAGGGTCCCTCGCCCCAATCTGTTGAGAGGCTGGGAATGAGGCCAAGGCGGGACAATCTGAACTTCTGACATCGGCAGGGTTTCTGCTGTTTTCCTAGGTGCAGCCCGTTCCCCAGCCTGATGGGTGGGGTATTGTTTATTTATTTATTTTATTATTTATTATTATTAATTATTATTATCATTGTCATAATTATTTACTATTATTATTAATTACTACTATTATTATTAATTATTATTATCATCATCATTTATTATTATTATAATCATCATTATATTATTTATTATTATTTATTATTATTAATCATCATCATTATATTATTTATTATTATTAATCATCATCATCATTATATTATTTATTATAATTATTTATTGTTATTTATTACTAATTATTATCATTATTATCATTATCATGATCATTATTTACTATTATCATCATCATTATAATTATCATCATCAGGTAGGTAGCCTGATGCAGTAGAATAATAATAATAATAATAATAATAATAATAATAATAATTTTAGATATATATATATTACCACCCCCACCCCCACCACAATTATTGTTGCCAACGAGCCATAAAAATCCCCTCTGACATTTTCCCTTGAAAATACGGGCTTCCGACCATCCCTTCCGACATTTTCCCCAATGAAAATAGGGATTCCAGATCTGGACTACAAAGAAAGGGCAAAATCCCCGCAGAAACGTTTTATTGGCACTTAAACTCACTTGCAGAATGAACGCAGGGGCTGTTGAAAATCACGAAGGATTCACATTATTGTAATCTTTGGAAATGCAGGCGAACTTTGAGATGATTAGGATTCCCTCCAATCTCGAAGCATGGGAAGTCAGCTAAAAAAATCATAATAATTTACAATTAGGCATAATATTATTGGAAATTTTGTATAATTTGGAATATATCATTTGCTTTGATTGGAAATTTTTAATGATGATGATGATGATGATGATGATAATAATAATAATTGTTATTATTATTATTATTTATACCCTGCCCATCTGGCTGGGTTTCCCCAGCCACTCTGGGCGGCTTCCAATGAAATATTAAAATACAGTAAAGGTAAAGGTAAAGGGACCCCTGACCATTAGGTCCAGTCGTGTCCGACTGGGGTTGCGGTGCTCATCTCACTTTATTGGCCGAGAGCCGGCGTACAGCTTCCGGGTCATGTGGCCAGCATGACTAAGCCGCTTCTGGCGAACCAGAGTAGTGCACGGAAGCGCCGTTTACCTTCCCGCCAGAGCGGTACCTATTTATCTACTTGCACTTTGAGGTGCTTTCGAACTGCTAGGTGGGCAGGAGCTGGGACCAAGCAACGGGAGCTCACCCCATCGCAGGGATTCGAACCGCCGACCTTCTGATCAGCAAGCCCTAGGCTCTGTGGTTTAGACCACAGCGCCACCTGGGTTCCTTCAAATACAGTAGTCAAACATTAAAAGCTTCCCTAAACAGGTTGAAGGCAATTTCTGAAATTCCTTTGCAATAAGAAATAGACTGGAAAGAGAAGTTGCTGAATTGCAACTCATGACCAAACTTAAAACCATGGAGAGACCTGGTCTGAATAAATACATTGGATTCTTATCTCATTATACATGACAAAGCTCTTTTTAGCCATCTCACCCCTGGCTTTTTCCTGCAAGACTGATTACAGTCGTTAACAGTCGTCAACACGTTTACCACACCTATCAGCCTATCACGCATTCCCACCACCCTTCTGAGTAATACCCCTCCCACCCTCTCCCTATATATAAGGGTCTGGTGACTTCTGTTTCAGTCTATCTGAAGAAGTGTGCATGCACACGAAAGCTCATACCAAGAACAAACTTAGTTGGTCTCTAAGGTGCTACTGGAAGGAATTTTATTATTATTATATTATTATATTATATTATATTATTATATTATTATGTATCTGAAGAAGTGTGCATGCACACGAAAGCTCATACCAAGAACAAACTTAGTTGGTCTCTAAGGTGCTACTGGAAGGATTTTTTTTTTTATTTTGTTTCAATTACGGCAGACCAACACAGCTACCTACCTGTAATAACAATAACAATAATATTTTACTACTAGTGAATTGAAGCCCGTTGAGATAACGGGCGCTAGCCTGGCAGCACACGCGCGCGCCTTGCAGGGCGGGGGGCACAGCCGCGGCTGCGCTCCTGCCGCCGTGGTGGGAGGAGGCTGAGCGCAGGGAGACCGGGGAGCCCCCCAACCCTGGACGCCCCCTCGGAGGCCGGCACCGCCGCGCGCGCCCAGCTCCCTCGGCGGCTCCGGCCGCGCAGGAGAAGAGCCGGGCAGGAGGGAGGGAGGGAGGGCGGGGGCGCTCACGGACGGGGAAGGAGGGCCAGGGCCTGGGCAGGGCGAGCCCGGCGGCGAGCCGGGGCGCCGCGCATCCCACCGGAGCCGCAGCCAGAGCCTGCCGAGCGGGGGCAGCCTCGGAGGCTGCGGCAGCAGGTGAGCGCAGGCGGACAGGGGCACCCCGGCAGCGCGCTCAGCTCCGTGCGAGGCAGCGGCACTGAGCCAAATGACGACGCGCGTGCGCCGTCGCTGCCTCTCGGACACGCCCCCCTCTCCAATCCCTGCTCCAATCCGTCTGTCAGTGGGGCACATGCCCAGTTGCGAATTCCACTGACACACGGACGGCGCCGCAGGGACATAGGGAATTATTATAGAGGATTTATATCCCGCCCATCTGGCTGGGTTTCCCCAGCCACTCTGGGGGCGGCTTCCAAGAAAATATTAAAATACAGTAATCCATTAAACATTAAAAGCTTCCCTAAACACAGGTTGAAGGCAATAAATAATAATAATAATAATAATAATAATAATAATAATAAGACTGCCACCAACAAACCAGTCTACTAAACGTTGAATATAGACATTTCCAAGTACTATCTAAACCAGCCTTTCAAGTCCCATTATTCCTGACTGCTGGTCCAGAATGGAAATTCCTAGATTTCTCAAACTTCCTCCCAAAGGGCCATTCCATGAAAAATGAGCCTAAGAAAAAAATTATTTTTTTCTTCCATGAAAAAAAATTTCTTCCATGATTCCAAACATGCAGTCTAACCATTTTTTTTAAAGCTAGAGACAAAAGAAGTTTAGTTTATAGACCTTCTTTTCAAAAGTCCACCCACGTAGCCTTCACAGAAGTGTTCAAGTTCAAAGTTTTCTGATGATTGTCCCACCCGTGACAGCATTTTGTTCCTCAATTTTGTATCGTTAAATTTCTTAAACTTAATTTCTGATTGCATAGTTGTAACCAATAAACATGGATTTAAACAGATATGCTGAGTTTATCATTGATTCACCTCCCAACTCACAGAGTTTTTCCATAAATCAAACTGATCTCAAGCTCCGTGTCCTTTTTTTGTCCCACCCGTGACAATACTTTAACATTTAATAAAATTGTCAAAAATATCCATAAACATAATAAAAAAGTAGTAAAATGTTCAGTATCTTATTAAGAACATAGTTTAAATTTTGGTTGTTAATTTTTATGTATATTTACATTGTTACACATGTGTGAATACCAAAAAACATGGTCCAAGTGTCCCACCCATGACAATGGAATGGCCCCAAAGGGACTACACTTCCCATGATCCCCAACCGTTTAAGTCACATTTTAATCAATATTTTATATTTGATGTTAGCCACCCTGAGCCCGGTTTATAAACCGGGAAGGGCGGGGTATAAATAAAAATTATTATTATAATATAATATAATATAATATAATATAATATAATATAATATAATATGATATGATATAATATAATGTTGTTGTTGTTTTGTTGTTGTTGTTGATATATGTGTGTGTGTATTGTTGTTGTTGTTATTATTATTATTATTATTATTATTATTATTATTATTAGAGGTTAATATATTTCTCAAAACCTATCCCATGATTCCGCAAACTTATTCCAAAGGGTGTTGGGCTACAATTTCCTCCTAAAATCCTCCCATATCAGTGCCATGATCACCGTCGAAGCCCACTCCACCCCCCCAAAAAAGCACATTCAAACACCCTTAAATTTTAAGGATGTTTAAATTCAAGATTGTAAAACAGAAAAAAATGTAATTGAAATTATATATATATTTAAAAAGACACAGATGAAAAACCATTAAAAACAATTCTGGTTAACAACAACAACAACCAACAACCAACAATAACAACATTTATTACGGTCCAGAGACCCAACAATTCATTACAAAACAGGACACAATTTCGACAGCCCGCCTTCAGGTTACACAAGCATTTTGTTCAGACTTAGGAATAGGGATCGTTGGTTTTTTGCAACCACCGATAGAAACTTCGCCACTGCTGATGTTTTGTCCTTTGTCCGGTCTTAGAGTAGGAGCCTGACATAGTAAGCCTCTGATTTTCCCAGGAAAGGTACTAGCAAGGGGAATATCAGTTCAGCCCTGGCTTGCTCGAATTTCACACGGTGCAGCAAAACAACAACACATAACAACAACAAAACAATAAATAATAATAACAATAAATAATAACAATAACAATAAATGATAATAATAATAATAAATAACAATAAACAACAACAATAACAGCAACAACTCCTATCCATTCTGCTGAATATCCGTCCATTTATTCCTCCCTCCCATCCATTCTGCTGAATATCCATCCATTCCCTCGTTCTTCCTGCCTCTCCCGCCATTCTTCCTCCTGGTCGGCTCTTTTTGGAGTCCCATCAGAAATTTCTCCTCTCTGTTTCTCGTCCTGCAATTCCTCCTTTCCGCTGTCATCTTCCATATTCCACCCGTTGCTCTTTCGTTGGGAATTTCTCTTTCATTCAATCCTCCGGCCTGTGCAGTTGCAATCCAAACGGTTCGATCCCTGTTTTCCAAGGAGCAATCCGTCAAAATTATTCCACTCCCTTGCAAATCAGGTTTCTGGTCCACATTTGGATAATTCCCGGTTTCCAAGAATATTGCACAAAAGCAACCCACTTTATTTTCAAGGTATTTCCCCAATTGCACATAATAATTTCCGGCACGGTCACCATGTGTGCAAGAAAGTTCCCTCTCCCAACTCCCGGCACATTTTTTAGACCCTCTATTATGCATGTTTGTGAGTCGATGGGCATCGGGTTCAACTTCATCATCCCCTTTTGCATCCTTCTAAACGTCCCAGATATTGAAAGTTCCACCTGGGCCAAAAGCCATCTTCTCGGCCATCTTTGAATTCTTATTTTTTCCTCTCCCCCCCCCCCAAAAGGACATCTGTCGTTAGATATTGGGCGGGTGGTCTTCCAAAAGGGAAAAGGTCTCTGCCAGAAAAGACGGCTTCCCACCTTTCCCCCGCATGACTCTCAGTTTACTCCTCCATTTCGTAACCGCAGGAATTTATAGAAACGTCTCCGCTCCAGTGGTGGGCGTTTGCATAGCCTCCGACGTTTCTCCGATGGAAATGGAGAACGTCCTATTCCATCCCCTCCGATGTTTCTCCCATAAAAATAGGGACGTCCTATTCCATCCCCTCCGACATTTATGCGATGAAGGTAGGGACGTCCAATCCATCCTCTCCAACATTTATGCAATTAAGATAGGGACGTCCAATCCATCCCCTCCAACATTTATGCAATGATAATAGAGGCGTCCTATTCCATCCCCTCCAACATTTCTCCCATGGAAATAGGGACGTCCTATTCTATACCCTTTAAAATGTCTGCAATGAAGATGTTGTTGTTTAGTCGTTTAGTCGTTTAGTCGTGTCCGACTCTTTGTGACCCCATGGAACAGAGCATGCCAGGGACGTCCAATCCATCCCCTCCGACATATCTCCGATTAAATTAGGGACGTCCTATTCCATTACCTCTGACATTTATCCGATGAAAATAGGGACGTCCAATCCATCCCCTCCAACATTTATGCAATGAAGATAGGGACGTCCAATCCATCCCTTCTGACATTTCTCCCATGAAAATAGGGACGTCCAATCCATCCCCTCCAACATTTATGCAATGAAGATAGGGACGTCCAATCCATCCCTTCTGACATTTCTCCCATGAAAATAGGGACGTTCTATTCCATTCCCTCCAACGTTTATGCGATGAAGATAGGGACGTCCGATTCCATCCCCTCCAACATTTATGCGATGAAGATAGGGATGTCCCACGGAACAGTGGGACCTTCCGGGATCCTGGCGGAAAGTGGGGTGGATTCTGCCTAGGGGCGCTAGGAGGGTCTACTTCCTTGGGTGGCATTCCATTCTAGGTATTCCAGCGTGGAGGGCGGTGGGAGGAGGAGGAGGAGGAGGAGGAGGAAACGCAGCTCCGGGTTTGCCGGGGCGGGCCGGGCAGTGTTCCGCTTTTCCGGGGTGGTGGTGGTGGTGGTGTCTCCTGGGCTTTGGTGCCGCGTTCGAAGCTGGCTTTCAATGTAATAGACCATCCCTTTGATGCGCCTGCTCCCTACAGACAGCCCCGCGATGCCAGCACGCCCAGAGTCCGTGAGCTGCAGATAAAGCCCTGTAGAGAATTCCCGGCTTCAGGAGCTGCTCGGCACAGGGTGGGCTCTTGTCGTGAATGTTGATGCACTTTTGTCCTGTATCTAAAGTCCTGTATGGTATTGTGGTGGTGGTGGTGGTGGTGGGGACCGGTTGTCCCATTCCGGAATGTCCCGGGAAAGGGCAGGGGGAGAGAAGTAGGGTGGCCATCTTGGAAAAAGCGACTTATTTTTGAGCACAGTTGCTGAGCTTTTTCTCGGAGGGAAAACGGGAGTTTCTCAGTGACCTTGAAGGGAAAGTAATTGACGTATTTCGAAGGGAATTGACCCGAGTTTGTCAAGCTATCGAAGTTGCCGGGCGATTTCGACCCCGTCTTCATCGGATACAGAGCCCCCGAGAGGAGGGGCAGGCCACCTTGGAAAAAGCGACTTATTTTTGAGCAAAGTTGCTGAGCTTTTTCTCAGAGGGAAAATGGGAGTTTCTCAGCGACCCTGAAGGGAAAGTCGTTGACGTGTTTTGAAGGGAATTGACCTGAGTTTGTCAAGGTATCGAAGTTGCCGGGCGATTTCGAAGGGGATCCGTCCCAAATGGCTGAGCTAGCGGGCGCTGCTTTCCGGGGGTAGGGGCTGCGCTGCGTGGGGGGAGGGGGCCCAGCCCCACGTGGCTGCCTCCCGGCGGAGATCCCTGAGGGACAATGCGCTCCAACCGGGAAGGGGCTGAGCCGAATGGAAACTGGGGGGGGGGGGGCGGGGACGACAGGTCAGGGTTCCTAAAATTGGTAGGGTGGCCCTACGCCAGGGTCCCTAAAACGGGTAGAGTGGCCCTCCATTTGGTTCCGGCCACATTGTGGCACCCCTGCTTTATTTGTGGGAACAGAGCGTATCCCTGGCGCTCGCAGCCTCAAATGCATCCCGGATAGGGGTGGCTGCAGCATCTTCCCTGAGTGGTTTTCCGCCGGGGGGGGGTGCGGCATGCGGCGGCGTGTGTCTCGGCCGCGCCAGCCTGCCTCTGCCTAACCACCACCCCCCGGTCTTGTCTTTTGTCTCCCCTGCAGCAGTACCACCCCACCGACCTCGCGGGGCAGCTCAACCTCTCAGACCCGTCGGTCAGCACCGTGGTGTGAGGGCCGCTGGCTCGGAAAGGGGCAGGGCAGCAGAGACACCTGAGGGGAGACTTGGGGGCCCCCCCATTGCTTCTTTCCTGCCCACCCCCTCTCAGACTCTCCTGGGGCCTCGGGATGGACCAGCTCTTCTTCTTCTTCTTCTTTTTCTTCTTCTTCTACGGACCTCTCTTGGGGACCAGTGCTGAGGAGGTGCCCCCGCCCACCACGCCACGGACAGGCTCTGCCTTCCTTCCTGCGAGCCTCCGGCGCCCGTTTCCCGTTTCCTTGTGCCCCTTTGAAGGACACCCTCCCGATCAAGTCCAGGTCGCCCGCTTTCCGAGAGAGGACGCGACTGGGTGCAACTGGGAGAATCCCATCCGTGTACATTGCTCCTCTTCCAGTTGTCCACATTGGGGCTTGCTTGATTTGGGGGGCCGCCTTCCTTCCTTCCTTCCTTCCTTCCTTCCTTCCTTCCTTCCTTCCTTCCCATCCCTGCCCATGTACATAAACTGCTCTCTTCCTATTGTCCACTTTGGGGATCACTCAATTTTTTGGGGTGTGTGTGACCTCCTTCCTTCCTTCCTTCCTTCCTTCCTTCCTTCCTTCCTTCCTTCCTTCCTTCCTTTTCCCATTTGGTAAGGACATATGTTCAGGAAAGTCAGGCAAGGGACCAAGAGGAAGGTGGAGGGAGACGTTCTCAGACTTTCTGACGTTTCCATTCAACCCCCTGCAAGGAAAACCGGGACTTCCTGTTCCATCCCCCTTCCGTTCCGGCCATTTATGGGATCCTGTTCAAATATCTGTTTCCACCCTGAATATGTCCCTTTAAATCAAAAACTTTTCCAAGACTTCCCAACCGCCCCTTCTCTACTTCCTGCCATTCCCCCAACATTCCTGCCTATTCCCATAGATCCATTGAGTTGACTTTCTCCCTTCTTAGAGTTATTATTATTATTATTGATATTCTTATTCTTATTATTGATATTATTATTGATATTATCGTTGATATTATTATTATTCATATTATTATTGATAATTTTATTATTGATATTATTATTCATATTATTAATAATATTATTATTTATATTATTATTGATAATATTATTATTATTGGTATTATCATTGTTGATATTATTGTTGTTGTTGTTGTTATTGTTATTATTATTATTTACCCGAATCCTGCTAGTGTTTTCACTCGTTTGAAATCATTTCCCACATATTTATCTTACATCTGGAATGGTGGGCTGGAATTTGGCCATCTCTCCCCAAGGATTCTGTGGATTTTATGTGCGATTATTATGACAATAAAATGTGCCATTCCAAATGTTCCCTGGGTTCCTCTGTAAATACTTGCCGTGTGTGTGTGTTGTTGTTGTTTTGCGGGATTTTTTAATTTACGGTACTTTATTTATACTTTTCAAATTGAGACATTCCCATTCGTTTCATAATCCATTGAACATTGCAAATTAGACTCCCTTGGGGGGTATTAGGAAATAAATTGAAATTCATTTAACTTGCTCATCTAGTTCTCTACTTCCGTCCCCCTCTTTCTGTGGTTCCAAAATTTTATTTCCTAATAAATAATTTTATTTCACTTGCTCCTTTCATTATCTAATGAATTTGGATTGCGCGGAAGATATTGGGAAATAAATTTGGGAAACAAATGGAAGGGCAACTAATAATAATAATAATAATAATAATAATAATAGCAACAGATTATTTATATCACAATATCCCTGTATTTGTGGGATTTTTCAACCGGATCCGGGGACGACGGTGAATGATGGAGCAAGTGAAATGATAATTAAAGGAGCAAGTGAAAGGAATTTAAATTTATTTCCTAATATCTTCGGCCGATCCAAATTCATTTAATTTGCTCATTTAATTATCTAATTAATTTGGATAGGTGGAAGGTATTTGGAAAGAAATTGATGGAACCGCAGAAAGAGGGGGAAGGAAGTAGAGAATTAGATGAGCAAGTGAAATTAATTTCGATTTATTTCCCAATATCTTTCGCCAATCCAAATTCATTTAACAGGCTCATCTAATTATCTACTGCAGGCACGTCCGACAGGTAGATCACGATCTACTGGTAGATCACTGGACGTCTGGGGTAGATCACTGGCTCCCCCAAAAAGCTCAACAACTTTGACCCAAACCCCCCAAAAGGGGTAGATCACTGCCAGTCGTTGTGAGTAGTTCGCAGTGTCTTGGGAGTTGGCCACCCCTGATCTACTGTAACTATAAACGGCAGGTTATTACAATAATCCTGTATTTGCGGATTTTTTAACCAGATCCGGTGGTTTTTTAACCCTTATAACCACTTATATGGGTGGCTTCTATAACAGGGTCAGCAACCTTTTCCAGCCGTGGGCTGGTCCACCGTCCCTCAGACCATGTGGGGGCCGGACTATATTTTGGGTGGGGAAATGAACGGATTCCTATGCCTCACAAATAAGCCAGAGATGCATCTATATATATAAAAATGTTCCCATTGCGCGTTTGTCCGAAACACCCTTGCTCCGTAACCGCTGGACCAAATCGCATCAAATTTGGACACAGCGTTTCCATTACCATGGCATACTAATCTGGCGTAATAAAAATTCAGAAAAACCACACCTGTCATACCTAAAATAAGAAAAAACGCAAAAAAAAATTGGCGCGTACATATGACACCACCAGCAAAACAGCGCCCTCTAGCGGCGGCTATACTGGTACTACAGCTACAAAAGCAAGAAATTGGCGCGCACATATGACATCACAGCAAAACCTCGCCCTCTAGCAACGGCAGGCCTGTCTCCATTTTCACTCCCAAACTGACAAACTGTTTCTCTGCAAGGAAGGAGGGGTTGATTGTGTTAGTGCCTTCCTAATACCTGAGTGCCAGACAAGGATGTGATTAAATTGGCTGGGATACAGGGAAATGTAAATATCTCTTTTGTCAAAGGCACGCTGGGAAATGGAGGCCGCTGCCTCTCGCAGTTAACTAGGGCGGACCAGCAAGGCACGCTGGGAAATGGAGTCAAGGCGCCCTGTGGGTGAACTAAGCTCTTTCGCCCAAACCGCAAGGCATGCTGGGAAATGCTGGGCTTATTATCCCAACCAACCGCGCGCTCAAGGCACTCTGGGAAATGGAATCAAATCCTCTCTGTAGAGGGTTACTAGCACTATTCCCCTTGAAAAGGCCACAGGCAAGGCACGCCGGGAAATGGCCACCATGATCGTCCCTCAGTGATCTCCCGATGTGTGTTTTTTATCTGTGCGCTTCCATAGTGCTTTTCCCTCAGACGGCGTCAGAGGCCTCCTTCCTCGGCTTTTTCTGCCACAGGCCGCGAGAGGGCACCTGAGCGCGTGCAGAGTGCACACGACGCCGGCGGGGGTTTATTTTGGCTGCTGCTGCTGCTGATGGTAATAAGCATAAAATGAGCCACAGCAACGTGTGGCCCGGGTCAGCTAGTTTTAAATAAAAGCACACATTCTGCTCATGTCAAAACACCATGCAGGCCCCACAAATAACCCAGCGATGCATTTTAAATAAAAGGACACATTCTACTCATGTCAAAACACGCTGATCCCCAGACCGTCCGCGGGCCGGATTTACCCCTGCCTTATAAAAACAGAATAGAACGTCTCCTAAAAGTTGTGTGGCTTCAAATTATCAGTATGCAGATTTTAATAATAATAATAATAATAATAATAATTTTATTTATTATTAATAAATAAAATAATAATAAATTTTATTTATACCCCGCCCTTCCAGCCGAAACCAGTAAAATTACAATAAAGTATAAAAGAAAACCGTTAATTAAAATACAGGTTATAAAGACAATTTAAATTTACAATGCCACTACATTATTGCCCAAACTCAAAACCAAGGGGAGTCCAACCCAAAGGCCAGGTGGAACAGCTCTGTCTTGCAGGCCTGCGGAAAGATGTCCAATCCCGCAGGGCCCTGGTCTCTTGTGACAGAGCGTTCCACCAAGTTGGGGCCAGTACTGAAAAGGCCCTGGCCCTAGTTGACACCAATCTAACAGCCTTGTGGCTCGGGACCACCAAAAAGTTGTTATTTGTGGACCTTAAGGTCCTCTGTGAGGCATACCGGGAGAGGCGGTCCCGTAGGTAATAATAATGGGCTATTGCAACCATTCGGGCCCTTTCCACCTGAAAGGGAATCAAACTCTATCATGCCTCCTGTGCTGAATATGCAAATCCCACCAATGCAACAGAGAGGCAATCGCAACCGAAAATTATCCCAGCCCCCCCCCCCCGTTGCAAATCCGGCATCTCCTCAACATTTGCACACTTTCCGCTGTTTGCAAGGAAAAGCAAGAGGGATTCAGCTGCAATGCAAATTATTCCTCCTCCATTGCCATATTTGCAGGCCTTCTCGGTGGTGGCGCCCGCCCTGTGGAACGCCCTCCCACCAGATGTCCAAGAGAACAACAACGACCAGACCTTTAGAAGACATCTGAAGGCAGCCCTGTTTAGGGAGGCTTTTAATGTCTAATAGATTATTGCATTTTAATGTTCTGTTGGGGAAGCCCAGCCAGATGGGCGGGGTAAGGTAAAGGTAAAGGTAAAGGGACCCCTGGCCATTTGGTCCAGTCGTGTCCGACTCTGGGGTTGCGGCGCTCATCTCGCTTTATTGGCCGAGAGCCGGCGTACAGCTTCCAGGTCATGTGGCCAGCATGACAAAGCCGCTTCTGGCGAACCAGAGCAGCGCACGGAAACGCCATTGGCCTTCCCGCCGGAGCGGGACCTATGGATCTACTTGCACTTGGACGTGCTTTCGAACTGCTAGGTGGGCAGGAGCAGGGACCGAGCAACGGGAGCTCACCCCGTCGCAGGGATTCGAACCACCGACCTTCTGATCAGCAAGCCCTAGGCTCTGTGGTTTAACCCACAGCGCCACCTGGGTCCCAGATGGGCGGGGTATAAATAATAAATTATTATTATTGTCAGGGTGGATTTGATTTAAATCAAATTGATTTAAATCACGATTTAAATCACGATTTAAATCACTAGTCAGTAAGGCTTGATTTAAATCACTAGTCAGTAAGACTTGATTTAAATATTTTTTTTACAGAAAGACTCATTCTTGCTGGTATAATCTTAATATTTACAACCATATGAAGGTTTCATTTTTGGAATAATAAATTTTCAGAGTAGTTTTTACAGTTATATCAAAAATTACTGATTTGGTTATACTACTAGAAATACATAGACAGATAATTATGAAATTATGGTGAGGTTTAATAAGTTAACTGTTTATATTTGGACAACTTTTCTGCTGTACTTTATTGGAAGGAGAAAAATAATCATTTCCCATTTCCTTAATAACCATTTAAACAATGTATTTAACTAAAACAATAACATGATAGCATATGTATCCATGTTTGTTAACTGATATGGTTAAACATTTTTTTTTAAAAAAAACCTTTGAGTTTTAGCACACTTGATAAACTTAAAACAAATCCTTATTTCCTGATGAATAGCCTTTGGACTACAATGTAACTTAAATAGAAGACTATATTTAGAAAGATTTTTGCTCCAAAAGCATTTTATTTTAAAAATCCGATTTAAATCAAAAAAATCCGATTTAAATCAAAAAAATCCGATTTTTTAAAAAAATCATTGATTTTTATCCACCCTGATTATTGTTATTATTATTATTATTATTATTATTATGATGATGATGATGATGCTGTGTGCACAAAGAGGAGCCACGGAGAGCCAGTTGCGATGCAAACTATCCCAGCCCATTTGCAAACCGGGCTCATTCTCAACCTTTGCAGCCTTCCACCTTTTGGCAAGGAAAAGAAACAGCAACCCGGTTGCAATCTCGCAGCTCGCTTTGGGAGCGAAGCTCCCATCAGCCCTTGCGACCGGGACAAGGGATGCTGGGAGTTGCAGTCTGCAAAGGGCGGAAGGCTTCGCTTCCTGCTCTGCAGACGCCCCGGCGACTGGGGTGCCTGTCTCCCATGGAAGGAACGGGGATCGTCCGCTTGGTGCAACACGAAGCCCAGAGCTTCCTGTGCTATTGCAGCTGCAGCGACGGCTCCCTCCGCTTCCAGTGAGTTGCAAAGGCCTGTTGCAATCGGGAACCATTCCAGCCCCTTTGCTTGCAAATCAGGTTCGGTCTCCACATTTGCAGATTTCCCGCTGTTTGCAATGAGAAGCAACGGTTGCAATCGGAAACCGTTGCAGCCCCCCCCGTTGCCCATCATTTTATTCTCCGCATTTGCATAGTTTCCCCCGCTTGCGATCAGAAGCAACGGCGATGCAGTTGCAATCGGGAATTATTGCAGCTCCCGTTGCCCATCATTTTATTCTCCTTATTTGCATATGTTCCGCTATTTGCAATAAGAAGCAACAGTGTTGCAATCGGAAATTATTGCAGCCCCCGTTGCCCATCATTTTATTCTCCTCATTTGCATATGTTCCGCTATTTGCAATAAGAAGCAACAGTGTTGCAATCGGAAATTATTGCAGCCCCCGTTGCCCATCATTTTATTCTCCTCATTTGCATATGTTCCGCTGTTTGCAATAAGAAGCAACAGTGTTGCAATCGGAAATTATTGCAGCCCCCGTTGCCCATCATTTTATTCTCCTCATTTGCATATGTTCCGCTATTTGCAATAAGAAGCAACAGTGTTGCAATCGGAAATTATTGCAGCCCCCGTTGCCCATCATTTTATTCTCCTCATTTGCATATGTTCCGCTATTTGCAATAAGAAGCAACAGTGTTGCAATCGGAAATTATTGCAGCCCCCGTTGCCCATCATTTTATTCTCCGCATTTGCATAGTTTCCCCCACTTGCGATCAGAAGCAACGGCGATGCAGTTGCAATCGGAAATTATTGCAGCTCCCGTTGCCCATCATTTTATTCTCCTCATTTGCATATGTTCCGCTATTTGCGATAAGAAGCAACAGTGTTGCAATCGGAAATTATTGCAGCCCCCGTTGCCCATCATTTTATTCTCCTCATTTGCATATGTTCCGCTATTTGCAATAAGAAGCAACAGTGTTGCAATCGGAAATTATTGCAGCCCCCGTTGCCCATCATTTTATTCTCCGCATTTGCATAGTTTCCCCCACTTGCGATCAGAAGCAACGGCGATGCAGTTGCAATCGGAAATTATTGCAGCTCCCGTTGCCCATCATTTTATTCTCCTCATTTGCATATGTTCCGCTATTTGCGATAAGAAGCAACAGTGTTGCAATCGGAAATTATTGCAGCCCCCGTTGCCCATCATTTTATTCTCCTCATTTGCATATGTTCCGCTATTTGCAATAAGAAGCAACAGTGTTGCAATCGGAAATTATTGCAGCCCCCGTTGCCCATCATTTTATTCTCCGCATTTGCATAGTTTCCCCCACTTGCGATCAGAAGCAACGGCGATGCAGTTGCAATCGGAAATTATTGCAGCTCCCGTTGCCCATCATTTTATTCTCCTCATTTGCATATGTTCCGCTATTTGCGATAAGAAGCAACAGTGTTGCAATCGGAAATTATTGCAGCTCCTGTTGCCCATCATTTTATTCTCCTCATTTGCATATGTTCCGCTATTTGCAATGAGAAGCAACGGCGATGCAGTTGCAATCGGGAATCATTGCAGCAGAGGCGTAGCAAGCTCAGGTGGTACCCGGGGCGGATTTTTTTTTGTCACCCCCCCCACCACTTTAATTTTAAATTAAAAAAAAAAATTTTTTTTAAAGTGTCAAGAAGTCAAGAAGCCAAGAGGCACCCCCCGGGGGCGGGGCGTCGTGGCGTGTACGTGCGTCATGATGTCATGACGCATGCGCACAGCGCGATGCCCTGCCCCCGGGGATGCCGGGCGGCGGCTTTGGGAATCTCCCGAAGCCGCTGCTCGGCACCTGTTGGTGCGGCAGCTGCTCGTGCCGCCTCACCAAGGGGGGGTCGGGCGGGCAGCGGCTTCGGGACTCCTGAAGCCGCTGCCGGCACCCCCTTGCAGCGCCGGCACGAGCGCCGCCGCTCCAAGGGGGGGTCGGGCGGGCAGCGGCTTCGGGACTCCTGAAGCCGCTGCCGGCACCCCCTTGCAGCGCTGGCACGAGCGCCGCCGCTCCAAGGGGGTGTCGGGTGGGCAGCGGCATGCAGGAGAGGGGCGGGCCAGCAGCTAGGGGGGTGTCACCCCCTCGTGGCTCTGGCCCGCCCCTCTCCTGCATGCCACTCCGCCGCAAGCCAGCCAGCGACGGAGAGGAGGCTATTTTCGGCGCTGCCGGGCGGAGCCGCAGGGGCGGCCAGTGAAGGGGGGTGACACCGCTCCTCGCTGGCCGCCCCTGCGGCACCACCCCGGCAGTGCCGAAAATAGCCTTAAAAATTTTTTTTAAAAAAAATTTAAAAAAAATTTTTTTTAAATTTTTTAGCAGGTTTTGTCACCCCCTGCTGGGTGGTGCCCGGGGCGGCCCGCCCCCCGCCCCCCTTGCTACGCCCCTGGGTGTGGGGGTTTTGTGTGTGTGTGTCTATTATCTTTTTTCCCCAATAAAGTTAAAATAATAATAATAATGTAAAGAAATAAATATAAAAATAAAATAAAAAGTGTCACCCCCCTCTGATGGTGCCACTTTGTGAGGTGGGGGGGTTGTGTGTGTGTGTGTCTATTATCTTTTTCCAATAAAGTTAAAATAAAAAATAATAATAAAAAAATGATAAAAATTATTTTTTTAAAGAAAAAATTAAAAAAATTAAAAAGTGTCACCCCCCTCTGATGGTGCCACTTTGTGAGGTGTGGGGGGTTGTGTGTGTGTGTGTCTATTATCTTTTTCCATTAAAGTTAAAATAAATAATAATAATTAAAAACTGATAAAAATTTTAAAAAATTAGAAAAAATTAAAAAAATTAAAAAGTGTCACCCCCCTCTGATGGTGCCACTTTGTGAGGTGTGGGAGGTTGTGTGTGTGTGTGTCTATTATCTTTTTCCAATAAAGTTAAAATAAAAAATAATAATAAAATGATAAAAATTAGAAAAAATTAGAAAAAATTAAAAAAATTAAAGTGTCTCCCCCCTCTGATGGTGCCACTTTGTGAGGTGTAGGGGGGTTGTGTGTGTGTGTGTGTCTATTATCTTTTTCCAATAAAGTTAAAATAAAAAATAATAATAAAATGATAAAAATTAGAAAAAATTAAAAAAATTAAAAAGTGTCTCCCCCCCCCTCTGATGGTGCCACTTTGTGAGGTGTGGGGGTTGTGTGTGTGTGTCTATTATCTCTTTTTTTCAATGAAGTTAAAATTTAAAAAAAATAAATAAAAAAAAATTAAAAAAAATTTTTTTTAAGTGTCACCCCCCTCTGGGGTGGAACCCGGGGCGACCCGCCCCCCTTGCTACGCCCCTGCATTGCAGCCCCCAAAACACATACTTTTATTCTCCTCATTTGCATATGTTCTGCTGTTTGCAATAAGAAGCAACAGTGATGCAGTTGCAGTCGGAAATTGTACCAACCTTTCCGCTGTTTGCAATAAGAAGCAACAGTGTTGCAATTGGAAATTATTGCAGCCCCCGTTGCCCATAATGTCGTTCTCCGCATTTGCAGACTTTCCGCCGTTTGCAATAAAAAGCAACGGACACCCAGTCAGTCGCAGTGGCAATTGTTCCGCCACCCCCCTGCAAATCCGGCCACAGAGGCAACTTCTCTAGCCTCCCAATACGTTGCAATTTGCAGGTGGATTTGGGGAAAGCATTGTGCAGTTCATTCCAAATGTCGAGAAGGGATCCAATTTGCAATGGGGGGTGGAATCCTTTCGATTGCAATTGGATCTCTCGTTGCATTTGTGAGATTTGCTCCTTGCAATCAGCAAAAAGTTTGCAAACGTCCAGAAGGGACCCGATTTGCAATGGGGGGTGGGGTGGACAGAGGCGTAGGAAGGTCAGGTTGTACCCGGTGCGGAAAATTTATTGTCAACTGATTTTTATTTTATTTTTGCCTGCAAAAATGGTTTTACGTTATTTCATATTTTCTTACAAAGGAATAATAAGAAGTAAAAATAAACTTTTATTTATATCCCGCCCTCCCCGGCCGAAGTCGGGCACAGGGCGGCTAACATCAGATACAGAACATGGATATAAACTCAAAACAATACAGTGGTACCTCGACTTACGAGTAACTCGACTTACGTTGTTTTCGAGTTACGAGTGACTTCCGGTAAAACAAAATGGCAGCCGCATCCGAATTTTTTCGACTTACGAAAAGACGTCGCGGCCGCTTTTAATAGGATTTTTTCGACTTACGAATTTTTGACCCGGATTTTTCGACTTACGAATTTCCCTCCCCCCCCCCAATGCTTCGACTTACGAATTTTTCCGACTTACGAAAATTGCGTCGGAACGCATTATCGTCGTAAGTCGAGGTACCACTGTAATGAAAAAACATGTCAAAATGCGGGGATGGCGAAAACAACGAGACTCTAGGACAGGATGATGATGCGGGAAGGCGACCTCGACTCTTTGTGGGCACCCCCTTTTATTAGGTTTCAACAACATGTTTAAACATTAACCACATTAGCATAACTCTGGTCCCAACAGGGGAAAACTTTGAAACTTTCCACCCCATATATGGCAAAGGGTGACACCCCCAAGCCTCACCCCAAAGCCCCACCATTGTGTACGTGACTGTTTTCCATGCTCTCCCCATGCACCCTCCTCGTGCTCATCTCGTGCTCGCTGGTGTTTTTCCATGTGTCCGCCACTATCCATTGTACTCCATGACACGCGTCCGCCACTCCGACGTTCAGGACGACGTGGCTTGCCAGCACGTCGCCCCCGGCCAGCGCGGAGACACCGTGGTGTGCCAACACAGTGCGCGACGTGTTTGGTGTGCATGGTGTACTGTGTGGGCTCATAGAATCGTCCCAACATCAAAATCCAATTAAAGTCTAATTAGATGGCTTTCCGCAGGGTTAGGGTTGGGAACAGTAAGTGCTCCACTGAATTGAAATTTCAGCCTTCACGACATAGGAAAACGGCCAAGTCAACAGCTATTTTCGTGGAGGAGGGTCAAGATATGAACTGATATGCATGAAAAATTTTTCCTTCCAGTAGCACCTTAGAGACCAACTAAGTTTGTCCTTGGTATGAGCTTTCGTGTGCATGCACACTTCTTCAGATGTGAAGATCTGAAGAAATGTGCATGCACACGAAAGCTCATACCAAGAACAAACTTAGTTGGTCTCTAAGGTGCTACTGGAAGGGAAAAAAAATTATTTTGTTTTGACTATGGCAGACCAACACGGCTATCTACCTGTAACTGATATGCATGAAAGTTCATATCCTATATAATAAAGTCCCTGTGTCTCTGCGTCCAGTCCGTGTGTCAGTGGAATTGCGCTACTGCGCATGAGCCTCACGGACACAGGGATTGGACGACACAGAGACTTCGGGCCTCGGATTGGCCGGGAGCGGATGAGGGCGGGGCTGTGCCTTTCCGGGGTTGGCGGCTCCTCCAGCGCTGTTGCCAGTCGCTCGCTGAGCCGCCCGAGGTTGCGTGTCTGTTCTTGCAGGCGGAGGGCCGCTGAGTTGGCCTCCCTCCTTCCTGCCCCTAACAGCCGCCGCCCCTCCTCTTCCGCGTCGCCTTCTGGCCTCCATGGAGGACGACGATGACGAGGGAGCCCCTCTCCACCCCCCAGCGGCCTGAATCGACCCGCCTCGCGGAGCGCCGGTGCTCCAGAGGCCGAAGAGGGTCGCCGCACACCCGCCGCCGTTGCCGCAGCCGCCCCCGGGGAGTAAGGAGAGGAGGGGGGAACCCCTTCCCACCCCCAGCGCCCCAAACTTCTAGCGCCCGTTAATTTAACGGGCCTACAGTCAACTAGTATCCTATATAATAAAGTGCCTGTGTCCGTGCGTACGTTCCGTGTGTCAGTGGAAATGCGCTACTGCGCATGCGCCCCACTGACGCAGGGATTGGAGCGGGCGGAGAGGGGGGCGTGTCCGAGAGGGCGGCTGTGCGCAGGCACGTCGTCAGTTGGGTCAGTGCCGCCGCCTCGCACGGTCGCCCTCCCGGGCCGCTGAGGGGGCAACCGACCACCGCCGGGCTCACCCTGCCCAGGCACCTCCGCGGACCTGCCGGCTTAGCTAGGGGCGCTTCAGCCCTAGCGGAGCCTCCCTCCTCAACTGGGCGAGGGGGAGACCCGGATGCCGCCCTGGAGCAGACCCGCCCGCCTCGCCTCGCCTCGCCTCACCTGCCCGGTCTGATGCGGCTGCAGCCTCGGACGGGGGAAGCGACCCGAGGAGGATGCCGTGGCTGAGGCGGGATTTGAACCCGGGCCTCCTCGCCTCCTCCTCCTGGGGCTCTGCCTCCTCCTGCCTCCCCCTCCTCTAGCGCCCGTTATTTAACGGGCTAACTTCAACTAGTAGCTATATAATCCCTAGAGAAGACCTTTGGAGCAGGCATTTTCAAAAAGAAAAAAAGTTTTTTATGAACCACCCTAGTAGGGCAGTAATTGTTCCTTGATAAATTGTCACCCCCTCCATGATGGAACCTGGGGCGGCCCACCTCCCCCGCCCTCCACTTCCTATGCCCCTGCCAGTCGCAGGGCCAATTGTTCCACACACACACACCCCGCAAATCCGGCCAGAGAGACAACTTATCTAGCTTCCCAATACGTTGCCTTTGCAGATGGATTTGGGGGAAGCTTTGTGTAGTTCATTCCTTGCAAAACAGTGGAAAATGTCAAGAAGGGACCCGATTTGCAATGGGGGGTGGTGGAATAATTTCAATTGCAATTGGACCTCCCATTGCATTTGTGAGATTTGCTCCTTGCAAATGCCAATCGCTCATATCCTAATGAATTCCAAAATTCCAAATCAGTACAAATTAATTAAAGTGGTTTCCAGCGATCAACGAAGGGCAAACCAATCGATTAGTTAGAGGGGGAATTATTATTATTATTATTATTTTGCTCTTATAAAGCCCCGCCTTTTAAACCTTTCTTCTCCTTTCCCCGCAGCGTCACAAATGCTTGCGATTCCTGGAGCGGCGGCGTGGCTTCGCACGAGTCGGGGGGAAATCAGGTCGATTCTCCAAATCTGCAGGCTTTTTGCAAGGGGCAAATCTCGCAGACGCAAGCGGGCTCCAGTTGCAATTGAAATTATTCTGTCCGGGAAGAAAGATCATTGAAGGAAGCAGGGGGATTTTTTATTTTTAAAAAATGCCTCTGATTGTTTGGCTTGCCTGTTTTTGAACGTCCCTGATTTTTTTTTTTATTAATTTTATTATATATTTATATTTATATTTATTATTTTATATTTATATTATTTATTGTATTATATTATACTAGTAAATTAAGCCCGTTACAAAAACGGGCGCTAGAAAGCTCTGCGGCCCCGAAGCCGCCCCCCGGCCAGCAGAAACCTCAGGGTGGGCAGGCTGCGTTCCTCTTGGCCGCCCGGTTCAGGAGGCCCCGCGGCCGGCGGGCGGAGAGCAGGAAGAGCGGACCGGCGCGGGGAGAGAGCGCCGCGCCCGAGAGGCCGTTTTCTGGCGTGCGCCTCCGGCCCGGCTCCGCTTGGGGGCAACGGGGCCGAGGGAGCGCCCTTCCCCGCCAGGTCCTTCGGGAACTCGGCTGCCTTTGGTCTGCGCAGAGGCGGCCGGCCGCGGCTGCAACGCGCGACCTGGCCGGGCTCTCCTCGCCGCCGCCGCTGCCCCGCAACCTCCTCCGCCTTCTCCTTGCCAGGGAGGGAAGCAGCAGCAGCAGCAGCGTCGGCGAGTGAGCGAGGGAGTGTAAGGCGGCGGCGGGAGCCTCCCGGAACGGGAGGCTCCGCTGGAGGTGCGCGGCCGGCGGCGGCGCTTCGTGCCGCTTCCCCCGCCGCGGCGAGGCCTCGGCGCCGCCGCCACGGCCTGGCCCGGGCTCCTCGTTCTCCTCGCCGCCACTGCCTCCAGGCCGGGCCGGCCGTCCTCCAGCGGGGCTGTGAGGGAGGCGGGCGGGCGGCCGTCACTTCCTGTCCGCTGCCCAATCCCTGCGTCCGCGTCTGTCATGCGCAGTAGCGCACTTCCGTGACACACAGAAAATTGGTGGACGCAGGGACATAGCAAGATTATTATATAGGATTACATTATATGTTATATGTTGTTTTTCTTCTTCTTCTTCTTCCTCTTCTTCCTTCTCTTCCTCTTCTTCTTCTTCCTCTTCCTCCTCCTCCTCCTCTTCTTCTTCCTTCTCTTCCTCCTCCTCCTCCTCTTCTTTCTCCTCTTCCTCTTCTTCCTCTTCCTCCTCCTCTTCCTCTTCTTCCTCTTCCTCTTCTCCTTCTCTTCTTCCTCTTCCTTCTCTTCTTCTTCTTCCTATTCCTTCTCTTCTTCCTCTTCTTCCTCTTCCTTCCCTTCTTCCTCCTCTTCCTCGTCTTCTTTCTCCTCTTCCTCTTCTTCTTCCTCTTCTTCTTCTCCTTCCTCTTTTTCTTCCTCTTCCTCTTCTTCCTCCTCTTCTTCCTCCTCCTCCTCTTCATCCTCTTCTCCTCCTCCTCTTCTTCCCCTTCTTCTTCTTCTTCTTTGGCCCCGATTGTTCAGCTTGCCTGTTTTTTTACATCCCTTTTTTTCTTTATGTCCCTTATTGTTTGGCATGCCTATTTTTTTACGTCCCTGATTTTTATTTTATGTCCCTGATTGTTTGGCATGCCTATTTTTTGACATCTATTATTGTGATTATTATGATTATTAAATATCCCTGGTTGTTTTGCTTTCCTGTTTTTTGACGTCCATTATCATCATAATCTATTATTATTATTATTATCATCATCATCATCATCATCATCATCATTATCATTATTATTAAATGTCCCTGGTTGTTTGACTTGCTTTTTCTGGCAAACAGCGGAAAGTGTGCAAATTTTGAGAATATGTCGGATTTGCAAGGGGGGCCAGGATAATTTCCGGTTGCAATTGTCTCTCTATTGTGCTGGTGGGATTTGCATATTCAGCACAGCAGGCATAAAAGAATTTGATTCCCTTTTGGGTGGAATGGGCCAGAATGGTTGCAATAGCCCATTATTATTATTATTATTACTATTTTATATTATTATATTAGTTATTTATTATTTTTATTATATCATTATTATAATTATTATCATTTTTTATTATAATAATATTATTATATTATAGTTATTTATTTTTATTATTATTCTTATTATTCTTATTTAGTGTCCCTGGTTGTTTGACTTGCTTTTTCTGGCAAACAGCGGAAAGTGCGCAAATGTTGAGAATATGTCGGATTTGCAAGGGGGGCTAGGATAATTTTTGGTTGCAATTGTCTCTTCTTCTTATATCATTATTATCATTATCATTTTATTATTTTATTATTATACTATTATTTTATTATAGTTATTATTTATTATTCTTATATCATTATTATCATTTTATCATATTATTATTATTATTATATAGTTATTTATTATTCTTATTCTTATTATTTGATGTCCCTGATTGTTTAACTTGCCTCTTTTTAAATTTTTATTTTATATATCCCTGCTCATTCAACCTCTCACTCGGCTCCCCAGCTAAGCTTTCCCTCTTTCTTTTCCAGCCGTCTTTGGACAGGCCGGTTTCTTCCGATGATCGGATTTCTCAACTCAAGTGGGTGCTCTCCCTCTATCCCTATTTAAATGCCGGTTCTTCCAGGGGTCTTAGGGTCTTGCTCCCTTCAAAATAACCTTGGAATTTTCAAAAGAAAAGCGTATAAATGCTTTAGATCATGGAAATTATTATTATTATTATTTTTAGAATCTGCCCAGAGTAACTGGGGAAACCCAGCCAGATGGGCGGGGTATAAATAATCTATTATTATTATTATTATTATTATTATTATTACTGGAAGCTGCCCAGAGTGGCTGGGGAAACCCAGCTAGATGGGCGGGGTATAAATAATCTATTATTATTATTATTATTATTATTATTATTATTATTACTGGAAGCTGCCCAGAGTGGCTGGGGAAACCCAGCTAGATGGGCGGGGTATAAATAATCTATTATTATTATTATTATAATTACTGGAAGCTGCCCAGAGTGGCTGGGGAAACCCAGCTAGATGGGCGGGGTATAAATAATCTATTATTATTATTATTATTATTATTATTATTATTATTACTATTACTATAATTACTGGACGCTGCCCAGAGTGACTGGGGAAACCCAGCTAGATGAGCGGGGTATAATTACAATTATTATAATTATAATACAATTAATTCTAATTATGATTATGATTGAATAATTATTTAATTATAATACAATTTATTACCCGAAACAATCCCTGAATAGTAATAGTAATAATTAATTGGGAAACCCATCCAGTTGGGTGGGGTATAAGGAATAGAATTGTTATTGTTGTTGCTGTTATTATTCTTGTTGTTATTAAATTGCTGTTGTTTAGTCATTTAGTCGTGTCTGACTCTTCGTGACCCCATGGACCAGATTAATTAAATTAAATTACTGCTATTATTACTATTAGTAGTAGTAGTAGTAGTATTCAGGGATTGTTTCCAGTAACGAATTGTAACGGGAGGTAATGGGAAACATTTAACCCTGGCTCTGTTTTCCGCAGAGACGCTTTCGAGAGCCAGACTCCCAGTTTATCCGTCCGGGATAGTGAGGCCACCCTGACTTTCCAAGATGGCCGAGAGAGCATGACCTTTGACCTGCACAAAGACCCCGCCTCCGAGGCCCGGGAGCGAGTTCGGGAGCTCGTCTTTGGCTTGGCGGCGCGGGTGCGAGAGCTGGAGAAACGCCTCGGAGGTTCGTTCCTGAAATTTCCCAGGATGGTTGAGGCAGGAAGGGACCCTGGCGGTGGTCTAGCCCAACCCCGGGAGGAGACGGGCAAGAGAACATTCCTGGCCCATGCCATTTCCTCTCAAACTGGTTCCAAAATGGCCGCCCATGTTGGGAAACCCGTCCAGATGGGCGGGGCATAAGGAATTAAATTATTATTGAGAAACCCATCCAGATAAGGAATTATTATTATTATTATTATTATTATTATTATTATTATTAATTGGGAAACCCATCCAGATGGGCAGGGTATAAGGAATAAAATTGTCATCATCACCACCATCATCAATGGAACCAATATCTCCCTTTTCTGCCTCGGGATGACAACTGACGTGATGAAGTAGAAAAGTTACCCTGAACTTTTCCTTTACTTAGGGGAAAAAGTATTATTATTATCGATATCTTAATGGAACTGATACCCCCCCTTTTCTGCCTCGAAATGACAGCCGACGGGATGAAATAGAAAAGGGAATATTATTGTTATTATTATTATTATTATTACTAGTAGACATGAAGCCCGTTAACTTAACGGGCGCTAGAATTTCCATCTCCACCATCAGCTGCTACTGCAGAGGATCCCGACCCCCCCCTTCCGATCTCGCAGGCCTTCATTGTACACACAACACCGCATCTCGCTCGCCCTTCCGCTGCTCTCCGCCCGCTTCCCCGAGCCAGGCGACCAAGCGCCGCCGTCGCCAGCCCCCAGGAGCCAAATGGCAGCGCCGAGGAAGGGCGAGCGCGCAGGACGACGACACGCCGGCCGGACCTCGCTGCCTCCGCTGCTCTCCTCCGCCCACTTCCCCGAGCCAGGCGAGCAAGCGCCGCCGCCGCCAGCCCCCGGGAGCCGAAGGGCAGCGCCGAGGAAGCGGCAAGGTCCGGCCGGATTGTCGTCCTGTGCCCGGAGCGCCACAGAGGAGCAGCCGCGATGAAATCGCTCGCCCTCCGCCACTTGTAACGGCCGCAAGTCCACGTGAGCGTGCAACCGCCGCTTTAGCAGTTTCGGCCGGCCGCTCGAAGTGTCTCTGCGTCAGCCAGGTTCGCAGCCGCTCAGCTTATCCTCCCCAGCTCTGTGCGAGGCGGCGGCGCTGCCCCAACTGACGACGCGCGTGCGCCGCCGCTGCCTCCCGGACACGCCCCCCTCTCTACCCGCTCCAATCCCTGCGTCCATGAGGCTCATGCGCAGTAGCGCAATTCCACTGACACACGGACTGGACGCAGGGACACAGGGACTTTATTATATAGGATTATTATTATTATTATTATTATTATTATTAGAATGGAACCAACATCCCCCTGAATATCTGCCAATTTGTCTCCGCAGAAGGTGCCGTTTCTGCTGCCGCTCCGTCGCTGCTCTGGAGCCCCAGGAAGGACATCCAAACGGGCCGGAGTCCCTTTACACCTGGTAAGAGGGGCCGCCCCGCCGGGATGGCGTATTTCATGGTCAAAGGAGGCGCTTTCCCCACATTATTACTGTTATTATTAATTTATTTATCATTTATCAAAGTGTGTGTGTTTCAGCTCAAAAAGCCCATGCAATTCTGGGCTGTGTCAATAGGAGTATAGCATCTAGATCAAGGGAAGTAATAGTACCACTGTATTCCGCTCTGGTCAGACCTCACCTGGAATACTGTGTCCAGTTCTGGGCACCCCAGTTCAAGAAGGAGACGGACAAGCTGGAACGTGTCCAGAGGAGGGCAACCAAAATGGTCCAAGGCCTGGAAACGATGCCTTCTGAGGAACGGCTTAGGGAGCTGGGTATGTTTAGCCTGGAGAAGAGAAGGTTAAGGGGTGATGTGATAGCCATGTTCAAATATATAAAAGGATGTCATCTAGAGGAGGGAGAAAGGTTGTTTTCTGCTGCTCCAGAGAAGCGGACACGGAGCAATGGATTCAAACTACAAGAAAGAAGATTCCACCTCAACATTAGGAAGAACTTCCTGACAGTAAGAGCTGTTCGACAGTGGAATTTGCTGCCAAGGAGTGGGGTGGAGTCTCCTTCTTTGGAGGTCTTGAAGCAGAGGCTTGACAGGCACCTGTCAGGAATGCTTTGATGGTGTTTCCTGCTTGGTAGGGGGTTGGACTGGATGGCCCTTGGGGTCTCTTCCAACTCTAGGATTCTAGGATTCTATACACACACACACTTTGATAAATGATACATTAATATTAATACATTTTATATATAACTAGTATATTAAGCCTGTTGCAAAAAACAGGCGCTAGCCGGAGGCTATATATACTATATATACTATATATAATGTATATATGCCAGACTTCTTCTCTTCCCCCCTCCACACCTCGCATCATCCCGTGCCAAAAACGCTGCATCTCCGTCCCCAAACACATTAACCCTTTCCCCTCCCCACCCTCCTGTCCTCCCCATTAACCCTTTCCCCTCCCCACCCTCCTCTCCTCCCCATTAAGCCTTTCCCCTCCCCATTAACCCTTTCCCCTCCCCACCCTCCTCTCCTTCCCATTAACCCTTTTCCCTCCCCAGCCTTCTCTCCCTCCCATTAACCCCTTTACCTCCCCACCCTCCTGGCCCCCCTTGAGGCGGCGATTCCGAGCCCTGCGATGGCGGCGGGAGGAGGTGGAGGCCCCCGCCCTCCCCCCCCCCCGTTTATTGCCTGGCCTCCTCTTCTTCCTCATCCGAGTGTAGGGAGAGGGGGGAAGCGCGCGTGGGGGGTGGGGGCTTGGTTGTGGTTGTGTGTGTGTGTATTGTGGGGCGGGCGTTGGGGGTAGGGGGAGAAAAGCTGGTGCGGGCGCTGGACTCACGACTCCACCACAAAAAAAATAAAATAAAAGGAGGGGGAAGGGAGGTGGGGGAAAGGGCTCCTCGGAGCTCGCCGCCTTTCAGCCGCCCACGGGGGCTTTTTTCCTGTGAGGCTTCCATGCCTCTGGGGGGGACCCCCACCCACCCAACTCCCAATGCGCGCACCTTCCCCCCCCAAAAACCACCACCCAAGCCCAGCTCCGTCCTCCTTCCGCCGGCCGCCGATCCCTGGCTGCAGCCGGGGGAGGAATACCGCGAGAGTTGGAAGCGGGTTCCCTCGGCCCGGCTGTGAAGGTAGGGAGAGGGGGGGAAGCGAGGGCGGGGGGTGGGGGCTTGTTTTTGTGGGGGGGGCATGGGTGTTGTGAGTGTGTGGACGACGTGGCGGCGGAGGCGGGTGTGCGGCGACCCTCTTCGGCCTCCGGAGCACCGGCGCTCCGCGAGGCGGGTCAATTGAGGCCGCTGGGGGGTGGAGAGGGGCTCCCTCCCCCTTCTTAATTTTTTTTTTCCTGTGGGTGGCTGCAGCGGCGGCGGGGATGGGGCGGCCCTCCTTGGCCTCCGGAGCACTGGCGCTCCGCTGGATGGGCCGCCCCAGGCCGCTAGGCCTCGGAGCCCCCCCCCCGGGGCGGGCGGCAGCGGCGGAGCAACCCCTGTCCCCGAAGATCTTATTCGGGAAGCAAGCAGGAGTGGTCTGTGCTGCAGCCCGCAGCAGGAGTATCGGACAGAGGGCTGCGGGCGGCGGCGCTACGCGCCACCTTCGCCACAGCGGTTGGCGGGATTGGTCCGTACTAACCAATCCGTGTGTGACTGGAACGCACGCGCAGTTCCGAATTCCTGTGACACACGGAAAGTGGTACGTACGGACACAGGCTCTTTATTATATAGGATGTATATTGATGTGTGTGTGTGTGTGTGTGTGTGTGTGTGTGTGTGTGTGTATAATAAGGTAAGATTTCTTTATTGTCATTGTACAAGTACAACGTTGTACAAGTGCAACGAAATTGGATGCCATCCCATAAAAACAAAACAAAAAAACAGCACCAAAAAAAACCAACACCACATTTTCAGCCCAACGTGCACATACATACACACCCATCACAACCCTCCAAGGTCATATTATCTGGTTACAACATTTAAGATGGTTATAGCTCTTGGGTAGAAACTATTCTCCAGTCTCTTTGTTCTTGATCTGGTTGTTCTATATCTCTTGCCCGAAGGCAGTGGTGCAAAGAGACTATATCCCGGATGAGATGGATCCTGTAAAATATTATTTCCTTTTTTAAGGCAACGGGAACTGTATAGTTCTTCCAAGGATGAGAGAGGATGACCAATAATCTTTCGGGCTGTACATATGTGTATGTACATATATGTACATATATGTCTTTGATAAATGATAAATAAATTCATATGTATATATATATGTGCCCTCTCTCTGCGTGGCTTCAATTGAGAATACCTTCTTGAGGAAAGCCGGCGCATAGCTGGATCAGAGAGGCTCGGCCTAGCTGGATTCCCAGCCCGCTCTGAATGAGGCCGGAAAGCTCTGCCCTCTCTCCGTGTTGGCTTGGCGGTGCCGGCGCACAGCTGGATCCGAGAGGCTCAACGGTGCCGTGGTCTCTCTCTGGGTTGTCAATGGGGGTGGACCATTTCGCTTTGCCCTCTCTCTCTATTGGCATTGGGGGGGTGGATCCATTTCGCTTTGCCCTCTCTCCGTATTGGTATTGAGTGAGGAGAATCATTTTGTTTGCCCTCTCTCCGTATTGGCATTGGGGGAGTGGATCCATTTTGCTTTGCCCTCTCTCCGTATTGGCATAGGGGTGTGGAACCATTTCGCTTTGCCCTCTCTCTGCATTGGCATTGGGGGGTTGGGACCATTTCGCTTTGCCCTCTCTCCGTATTGGCATTGAGTGAGTGGAATCATTTCGTTTGCCCTCTCTCCGTATTGGCATTGGGGGGTTGGAACCATTTTGCTTTGCCCTCTCTCCGTATTGGCATGTGGGGAGTGGATCCATTTTGCTTTGCCCTCTCTTGGTATTGGCATAGGGGTGTGGAAACCTTTTGCTTTGCCCTCTCTCCGTATTGGCATTGGGGGAGTGGAACCATTTCGCCATGCCCTCTCTGCGTATTGATATTGGGGGTGGTGGACCATTTCACTTTGCCCTCTCTCTGTATTGACATTGGGGGAGTGGATCCATTTCGCTTCGCCCTCTCTCTGTATTGACAATGGGGATGGAACCATATTTGAAAATCCTGGACTTTTCTCCTGCTTGCAGAACTGAGCTCGGCAAGGCTCCAGGCAGGATCCGGCGGTGGGCAAGCCGCAGGCAAGAGGAAGCTCCCCGGAGAGTCCCTCATCAACCCTGGATTCATCCGGTAATTTGTCCACTGTGATAGCCAGCACCCAAATCGTTCCGACCCCGCCGGAATCAGCAAATTTGTTGTGGTTGTTATTCTGATTTATTTATTTATTTTGTTGTTGTTGTTATCATCATTATTATATGTTATTACTAATTTTATTTTAATTTTATGACGATAATTATCAATATTATTTTATTTATATTATTAATTTTATTTTAATTTTACGATAATTATCGATAATTTGTTTAAATTATTAATTATTATATATTATTAATTTATTTTAATTTTATGTTGATAATTATCCATATTATTTTATTTATATTATTATTAATTATTATATATTATTAATTTTATTTAAATTTTATGATTATTATTATTGATATTATTTTATTGTATTATTATTATTTTATTGTTATGATTATGGTATTTATTATTATCACCATTATTATTTATTGATGATTTCAATGGTAACGGTACCATTTTTTGTATGAGGCTCTCTGCACGTGCTCAAGAGCTGTTTTGATCCCAACCCTATTTCTCCTCCTAGCAAGAAGACTCCGACCGGGGTAGATTTTGAAGACGCCTGAATTCCGCAGAGCTACCAGCTGTTTTTTAATGTGTGTGTGTTTTAGATATTATTATTATTATTATTGCTATTATGAATTTTATTTCTGATTTTCAATTATATACATTTCAGTCGTTTTACAACCATTTCAACGGGTCGAAACGACTTCCCCCCCCTTTCTGCGGTTCCTTAGATCAATTATTTTCTTATTTCCTGCATATTCCAAATTAATTTGATTTCATTAAGAAGAGTTAATTTAACAACTTATTTATCCCTCTACTTTAAACATATACTCTGCCAATATAAAATATATTTAAATATACACTTACTTTAAACATATACTCTGGTAATATTCCATTATTTCCAGTTTGCTTGCAATTATTTGATAAACCATTTCCATTCTTTTATAAAACGTTTGTTTTTATTTATTTTATTTTATATTTTATATTATTTTATTTATTTTTATATTATATTATTATTTATTTTATTTTATATTATTTTATTTATATTATATTACTTTATATTTTATTTTATATTTTATATTATATTATATATATTTTTGTTACCGTATATACTTGAGTATAAGCCGACCCGAATATAAGCCGAGGCACCCAATTTTACGACAAAAAACCTGAGAAAGCTTCATAGGAGCCACTGCCTGTCTCAATCGAGTATAAGCCGAGGGCGGCTTTTTAACCCCAAAAAATGTGCTGAAAAACTAGGCTTATACTTGAGTATATAGGGTATATTATTTTATTATTTTTATTTTATTTTATATGTTATTATTTTATTTATTTTTGTTAGTATATTATATTATTATTATTTATTTTATTTATTTTAGGTTCTTTATTTATTATTTATTTTTTCATTTCATTTCTATTCTGCCCTATACCTGGAGGTCTCAGGGTGCCCTGATTTACTATTTCCCCGGCACGTTTGGCGATTTCTGCGTAAGTTCTGCTATCCATCCTTCTTTCGTCGAGACTTCTTCTTCATTCCATAACTCCATAACATACATGAGTAAAAACAAAATAAAAAAATTCCTTCCAGTAGCACCTTAGAGACCAACTAAGTTTGTTCTTGGTATGAGCTTTCGTGTGCATGCACACTTCTTCAGATATCTACATGAGTAAATATCCATACAATTTGGGTCATTCTGTCCCTATAACTTCCCAAAGGAAAGCTTTTTATTTTTGTAAATTTTTATTGTTACAAATGTCATTTTAAACATCTTTCCCCATTCAATATATATATTTTCCCAGCAAGACCACCGCATATGAGTAAAAGTACAATTTTCTCTCTCTCTGCATTTACAACACTTATTTGACTTTGATTTCTACATTTTTGCCCATTTTCTTGGGGTTAGATACTGATAGAACATTTTCATATACTTCTAAACTATATGAAACTACACATGAAGCTATATATTTAGTTTCCGCGTCCTGGAGCCCCCCAGGGTGGGGGGACTCTGCACCGGGTGTGGCTGCTGGCAGGATCCAGGTGGGGGCACCTGCGGGGTCCTGGGTCGCTCCTGGGGTGGGGGGACCGGCCACACCGGGGGTTGCCGCTGCTGGGTTCCCGTCCTCGAGCCACCCGGGGTGGGGGGCATCTGTGGGGTCCTGGGTCGCCCTTGGGGTGGGGGGACCAGCCGCATCGAGGGTCACCACTGCTGGGATCCTGTCCTTGAGCCCCCCGGGGTGAAGGGACTGGCCGGACCGGGGGTTGCCACTGGCAGGACCCCATCCTGGAGCCCCCTGGGGTGGGGGCACCTGCGGGGTCCTGGGTCGAATCCGGGGTGGGGGGACCAGCCGCACCGGGGGTCACCACTGCCGGGGTCCCATCCTGGGTCGCCCCAGGGGTGGGGGGACCGCCCGCACCGAGGGTTGCCGCTGGCAGGACCCCGTCTTGGAGCCCCCTGGGATGGGCACATGTGGGGTCCTGGGTCGCCCCCGGGGTGGGGGGCCTGGCTGCCCCGGGGGTTACCACCACCGGCGGGCTCCCGTCCTTGAGCCCCCCAAGGCGGGGGGCACCTGCGGGGCCCTGGATAGCCCCCCGCGCCTCTACAGTGGCCGGACGACTTCCCGGTAGGCCCGGACGACCTCCTCCCCATCTGGGCAGGCGTACCGGAACTCCTTGGCCTCTCTGGCCGCCTCTAGGTAGCGCCGGACGCCCCGCATTTCAGCGGGGACCCCCGCCTGGCGGTAATGGCGGCACACCACCTGTGGGGAGGAGGGGACAGGATCAGATGTCCGGGCGTAGAGGGACACGGACACACACACCCCGGCCGTTTGGCGCCCCCCTCCCCGGAAGCGCTACTCACGTCGACAGTGTTGAGCTTGGGCAGGAGCCGGCAGTCGGCCAGGGTCATGTGATCGCCGTCCAGGAAGCGGCCCCGGGGCCCCCGCCCCGCCTCGTGCTCCAAAGGAGTGCACAGGTAGCGGTCCAGCTTCCAGAGAGCTCGGAGGAGGCTCTCCCGCAGGGCTGGAGGGGGGACGGACACACACGGGAATTCGGGGCTCCGCCTACCACCTCGGAACCCTGCCCAGAGCTCCTCCCCCCGCCCCCGGGGGCCCCCTACCTCCGTCCCGTCCGGGCTCCAGGTTCTTGATGTAGGCCGAGAAGCGGCGGAAGACGTCGTCCCCCGCCACCGCCGACTCCCCATTCTGGACCTCCAGGCTCGGGAAGCTGCCGGGAGACAGAGGTGTGTCGGAGGGGCACCGGGTTCGAGGTGGGACTCTCCGAGCTCTCGGGGGGGGGCAAACGAATTGTTTCAAATTTTCCGGGGGGGACACGGAAAATTCAAAATGATTCGTCTGCCGATTTCTCGGGGTGGGTGGCGGGTCCCCGCTTGACCTTTGACCTCTGACACTCACTTGGGGGGCCCGAGGGTCTCTTCCAGAAACTCCTCGATCTGGAGGGTGTCCGTCTTGGGTTGGCCGTCGTACAGCAGCACCGGAAGCTGGGCCCCGGGTGCGAAATCCTTCAGCACGTCTGGGGACCTGAAGCGGGGCGAGGTGAGGAGGAAGGGATTGGGACCCCAAACTTTCTCATTCACTTCCCTCCCTTTCTTTCCTCCCTCCCCTCCCTCGCTTTCCTTTCCCTTTCTTCTTCCCTCCCTCCATTCCCTCCCTGCCCTTTCCTTTCTTCCTATCCCCCATCCTCCTGTTCCTTCCTTTTTCTTTCTTTCCTCCCTTCTTCCTACCCTTCCTTTTCTTTCTCCCACCATTCCCTCCCTTCCTCCCCCTTTCCTTATTTTTCTTCCCCTCCTTCCTTCCTTTTATTTCCTCCTTCCATTCCCTCCCTCCCTCCCCTTCCTTCCTTCCTTCCTTCCTTCCTTCCTTCCTTCCTTCCTTCCTTCCTTCCTTCCTTCCTGTTCTCTCCCTCCCTCTCTCCTTCCTTCTCTTCCCTCCCTCCATTTCCTTCCTTCTTTTTCTCCCCGTCCCTCCCTCCTTCCCTCCCTTCCTTCCCTTCCTTTCCTTTCTTCCTCCATTCCATTCCTCCTTCCTTCTTTCCCTCCCTCCAGTTTCTTCTTTTTCCTCCCTCCTTTCATTTCCTTCCTTTTCTTTCTTCCTCCATTCCCTCCCTCCAGTTCCTTCTTTTTCTCCCTCCTTCCCTCCTTTCATTTCCTTCCTTTTCTTTCTCCCTCCATTCCATCCCTCCTTCCTTCTTTCCCTCCCTAAATTTCCTTCCTTCTTTCTCTCCTCCGTCCCTTCCCTCCCTTCCTTCATTTCCTTTTCTTTCTCCCTCCATTCCATCCCTCTTTCCTTCCTTCCTTCCCTCCCTCCCTTCTTTTTCTCCCTCCATTACATCCCTTCTTTCCTTCCCTCCCTTCATCTCCTTCCTTTTCTTTCTTCCTCCATTCCATCCCTCCTCCCTTCTTTCCCTCCCTCCAGTTCCTTCTTTTTCTCCCTCCTTCCCTCCTTTCATCTCCTTCCTTTTCTTTCTCCCTCCATTCCATCCCTTCCCTTCCCTCCCTACCTAACTCCCTCCATTCCATCCCTCTTTCCTTCTTTCCCTCCCTCCAGTTCCTTCTTTTTCTCCCTCCTTCCCTCCATTCATCTCCTTCCTTTACTCTCTCCCTCCATTCCATCCCTTCTTCTTCCCTTCATTTCCTTCCTTCTTTTTCTCCCTCCTTCCTTCCTCCCTTCCCCCTTTCCACCTTCCTACCTCTTGGTATCCACGGTGGTCAGGGTGAAGGGCACGCCTTTGAGGAGAAGGACCATGAAGAGCCGTTGGCATGAGGGGCAGGATCCGATGCTCTCTCCGTCCTCGCTCGCCTAAAGACCAGGAAGAGGAAGGAAGTTGACCGATCTGGACGTGTTTCCTGATTCGGAAATACGGCGAATATACTCCTTCGTTCTTTCTTTTTTCCCTCCTTCCTCTTTCCTTCCTCCTTTCCTTCTTCCCTCCCTCCCTCCTCCTTTCCTCCCTCCCTCCCCTCTTTCCTTCCCTTTTGTGCTTCATGATGATGATGATTGCTATTATTATTATTATTATTATTATTATTAGACGTCCCTATTTTCATTGGAGAAACAGAGGGTCTGGCATTGTCCTCTGTCCCCTTCTTTCCTTCCCTCCCTCCCTCCCTCCCTCCCTCCCTCCCTCCCTTTCTTCTTTCCTTCCCTCCTCCTTTTCCTTCCTTCCTTCCTTCCTTCCTTCCTTCCTTCCTTCCTTCCTTCCTTCCTTCCTTCCTTCCCCCTTCCTTTCCTTCGTCCTTTCCTTTTTCCTTCCTCTCCTTCCCCCTTCCCTCCTTCCTTCCCTCTTCCCTCTTCCCTTCTTCCCATCCTCCCATCCTCCCTCCCCCTCCCCCTTTCATTCCTTCGTCCTTCCCTTCCCTCCCTCCCTCCTTTCCTTTCCCTCCTACCTTTTTCCTTCCTCTCTTTCCTTTTTCCTTCCTTCCTCTCCTTCGTCCTTTCTTTTCCTTCCTCTTCCCTTCCTCCTTCCCTCCCTTCCCTCCCTTTGTCCTTTCCTTTTTCCTCCCAATCCTTCCTTCCTTCCTGCTTTCCTTCTTCCTTTTGTCCTTCCTTCCTTCTCCCTTCCTTCCCTCTATTTTATTTCACTTTATTTCGTTTCACTTTGTTTTATTTTACATCTAGCCCAACCACCAGCAATGCAGGAATCTTATTTCGTTTCGTTTCACTTCATTTCCTTTCCTTTTACATCTAGCCAACCCCCTGCGATGCAGGAATCTCATGCTAAAATGTATAGAGGTTTTGAGCCCTAAGGGACCCCAGGGTCATCTAGTCTGACCCCCTGCAATCTTATTTTTGTTTATTTTACATCTCACCTTGACAAAGAGCTGGAGCTTGGAGTTCTCCGCCATCCTGCTCGGGAGCCGGGAAGAAAATAGGCAGCCAGGCAGAGCTGCGTTCGAATCCCTTTCGAGAGGCGAATGAGGCGCCCCACCCAAAGTTGCACCGGCTGCATTCCTCCTGTGCAAATCTCCACGCCCTTGCAAATCAGGTTTATTCTCGGCATTTGCAGACTTTCAGCCGTTTGCAAAAAAAGAAGAAGCAAAGGGGTTGTTGTTGTTGTTGTTTAGTCGTTTAGTCACGTCCGACTCTTCGTGACCCCATGGACCAGAGCGCGCCAGGCACTCCTGTCTTCCACTGCCTATCTATCTATCTATCTATCTATCTATCATCTATCTATCCATCCATCTATCTATCTATCTTATCATCTATCTATCTGTTGTTGTTGTTGTTGTTGTTGTTGAGTCGTTTAGTCGTGTCCGACTCTTCGTGACCCCATGGACCAGAGCACACCAGGCCCTCCTGCCTTCCCCTGCCTCCCGCAGTTTGGTCAGACTCATGTTGGTGGCTTCGAGAACACTGTCCCACCATCTCGTCCTCTGTCGTCCCCTTCTCCTTGTGCCCTCCATCTTTCCCAACATCAGGGTCTTTTCCAGGGAGTCTTCTCTTCTCATGAGGTGGCCAAAGTCTTGGAGCCTCAGCTTCAGGATCTGTCCTTCCAATGAGCACTGGGGGCTGATTTCCTCCAGAATGGATCGGTTTGATCTGCTTGCAGTCCAGAGTCTCCTCCAGGACCATAATTCAGAAGCATCTATTCTTCAGTGATCAGCCTTCTTGATGGTCCAGCTCTCACTTCCATGCATCACTACTGGGAAAACCATAGCTTTAACTATACGGACCTTTGTCGGCAAGGTATCTCAATATATCCCTATAAATCTCAGTATCTCTACCGGTATAAATCTCGATATATATCTCAATATAAACCCAAATTTTCTCAATATCTTTATAAATCTCGATATACCTCTATAAAACTCAGTATATATCTCTGTATATCCCTATAAATCTTGATATGTATCTCAATATATCCCTATAAATCTCAGTATCTATAAATCTTGATATATATCTCCATATATCTCTATAAACCCCAATGTTTCTAAGTCTATAAATCTCCATATATCTCTATAAAGCTCAGTAGATATCTCAATATATCCCTCTAAATCTCGATATGTATCTCAATATATCCCTATAAATCTCAATACAGTATATATATATATCCCAATGTTTCTCAATCTCTTTATAAATCTCAATATATATAAAGCTCAGTATATCTCTCAATATATCCTTAAATCTCAATGTTTACATCAATATATCCCTATAAATCTCAATATATATCATGATAAGGATATATCAATATATATATATTGAGATTTAGAGGGATATATTGAGGTGAATATTGAGATTTGAGGATATATTGAGAGATATACTCGCTATCTCAATATAACCCGATATTTCCCTGACACTTCAATATCTCTATAAATCTCCATATATTTCTCAGTACATCCTTAAATTGCAATATTGCAATAATAATAAATAATAATAAAAATAAGTAAATAATAAAATAATAAAAATCAAAAAAATATATCGCAAAATTGCGATACAGTATATATCTCGATATATCCTGATCAACTCCCACATCTCTGTGGAATCGAGATATATATCGATATGGCTGTATAAAAATCACAATATATATCTCGATATATGTACTGTATATCAATTCCAATTTCCTAATATATCTGTATAAATCTCACCATAGGGCGCATCTCAAATAATATATATAAATATAAATATATATATAAATATAAATATATATATATATGTATATGTATACTAATAATATACAGTATAGAAATAAACAGTCATTAACTTTTTTCCCTCAGGAAAACCCCGCCCCCAAACCCCTATCGGCCTCTCCCATAGGCCGTGCTGGCTGTGACTCGGGAGCTTCCTTCCCGCTCATTGGCCAGCAGGGGTGACACTCAACGTCGGGCGGGGCCTCGCCGGCGAGGGAAACAGTCCGGCCCGCTCATAGGCCAAACGGGCTGTCACTCAACGTCGTGCGCCAGCTCTCGCTTTCCGCTCATCTTCCGGCCGCCGACAAGCAGCCCGCCCGCTCATAGGCCAATGCGACTGTCACTCAGCGTCGGGCGGGGTCTCGCCGGCGAGGGAAAGCATTCCGGCCCGCTCATAGGCCACACGGACTGTCATTCAATGCCGCCGCGGGCCTCACCTTCCCGCTACCGAGGACAAGCATCGCGCCCGCTCATAGGCCAAACGGACTGTCACTCAACGTGGTGCGCGGGCTCTCGCTTCCCCACCCCCTCGTCCTTTTCCTGCTGCTCATAGGCCACTCGGTCCGTCACTCAGCCTCGGGCGGAAGCTCCCGCCTCCCGGAGCCTCTCACGGGCCGGAAGCGGCTTCTCGGTTGCCAAGGAGACGCGGCCTAGTCGTGGTTTGTTGTTTTTTCCACTTGGCGTCGGGGCGGCATGGGCTCTGAGCGGCTCCGCGGGCCGGCGGTGGAGGCGCTGCGGGCCAGCGGCAAAGGGCGGCTCCGCTACAGCCCGCACTGGAGCGCCGAGCTGGGACAGGTACGGGAAAGCTGCCCCCCCATGAATGGAAATAAATAAATTAATTCTGAATGGGGGGCAGGTGGGCCGCCCCCATTGGGTAGGAAGAAATAGAAATCTACTCCCCCAATTTAAGAGAGATAAAGAGGCTGAATAGGGAAACTGCCCCCCCCATTTGATAGGAAGGAATAAAAATCTGGTCCCCCCCCCGAATGGAAATGAATGGGGCTCCTATTTAATAAAAATGATTGGAAATGAATGGATATCCTTCGCCCCCCAGTTAATGAGAATTATTGAAGGCACCAAGGAGCTTTCTATTATTTCTATTCCTATTATTTTCTATTATTATTATTGACATTCATCAAGGAGTTTGTTGGTTTCTGTTATTATTATTATTATTAAAGACACCTTGTTGGTTTCTATTATTATTCTCACTCATCAAGGAGTTTGTTGGCTATTATTATTATTGACACTCACCTTGTTGGATTCTATTATTATTATCATTAAAGACACCTTGTTGGTTTCTATTATTATTCTCACTCATCAAGGAGTTTGTTGGCTTCTATTATTATTATTATTATTATTAAAGACACTCACCTTGTTGGTTTCTATTATTATTATCAGTAAAGACACCTTGTTGGTTTCTATTATTATTATTATTATTATTAAAGACACCTTGTTGGTTTCTATTATTATTCTCACTCATCAAGGAGTTTGTTGGCTATTATTATTATTGACACTCACCTTGTTGGTTTCTATTATTATTATCATTAAAGACACCTTGTTGGTTTCTATTATTATTCTCACTCATCAAGGAGTTTGTTGGCTTCTATTATTATTATTATTATTATTATTAAAGACACTCACCTTGTTGGTTTCTATTATTATTATCAGTAAAGACACCTTGTTGGTTTCTATTATTATTATTATTATTATTATTATTATTATTATTATTGACACTCAACAAGGAGCTTGTTGGTTTCCATTATTATTATTATTATTATTAAAGACACTCACCTTGTTGGTGTCTATTATTATTATTATTATTAAAAACACCAAAGAGCTTGTTTATTATTATTCTGATTATCGAGAATCCCCACACGCCACCTTGTCGCCTCCAGGAAATCTTGGAAGGCTATCGATCGCCCCCGGAGCTGTCCCCCCACGCTGGATGGGTCCTCGGAAGAATTGCCCCCTCGCCTCGCGAGGAGACGCCGGAGGGATCGGCACTCGGCGAAGCCGCCCTTCCCGAAGTTGCGCCGCCCTCCCTCCCTGTTTCTCCTCATGGAGCGACCGCCCCCCATGCGGAAGCGCCGAGCGTCATGCAGGTAACGCCTTCTGACTTGGTGGAATTGAGTTTGGCCTTCCTATCCTATCCCAGGGGTCAGCAACCTTTTTCAGCCATGGGCTGGTCCACTGTCCCTCAGACGATGTGGGGGGCCGGACTAGTATTTTTTTTGTGGGGGGAAATGAATGAATTCCTATGCCCCACAAATAACCCAGAGATGCATTTTAAATAAAAACACACATTCTACTCGTGTAAAAACACCACAAAGGCCCCACAAATCACCCAGAGATGCATTTTAAATAAAAGGACACATTCTACTCATGTAAAAACACGCTGATTCCCAGACTGTCCATGGGCCGGATTGAGAAGGCGATTGGGCCACATCCGACCCACGGGCCTTAGGTTGCCTACCCCTGGCCTATCCTATCCTCCTATCCTATCCTTGTTTTCCTATCCTATCCTGTCCTTCTATCCTATCGTATCCTATCCTCCTATCCTATCCTTGTCTCCTATCCTTGTTTCCCATCCTATCCTATACTTCTGTCCTATCCTATCCTATTGTATTCTATCCTCCTATCCTATCCTTGTCTCCTATCCCAGTGTTTTTCAACCTTTTTTGGGCAAAGGCACACTTGTTTCATGAAAAAAATCACGAGGCACACCACCATTAGAAAATGTTAAAAAATTGAACTCTGTGCCTATATTGACTATATATAAAGTAATTCTCTTCAATAGGAATCAAATAAACACAAAGAAAGTATTTTATAATTACTTTATTATGAAATAGTAAGTAAACAGAAATATGAAAAATTATAAAATACTTTATTCAGTGCGCAACCTGGGCCTGTTTGGCTGAACACAAAGCTGATATTCTGGCTGGAATCGAAGAAAGACACACACGTAGCTCTTCGTCAACAGCTCTCAGTCTCTCTCTGTATTTAGTTTTTATAGCAATCATGCTTGAAAAGCTCATCTCACACAGATATGTAGTGGAAAATGGGAGCAATGTCAAAATAGCTTTGTTTGCCAGAAGGGGGAACTCCTTGGCAGTATCCAACCAAAAACTGTCCAAAGGTAGATCAGCAAATCTTAGCTTGAAACCACGATTTTGTCTCAGTTCAGTTAGTTCCTCCTGCTCCTGTAAAGTCATGTCCTTTCCACCAACTGATGCTGAGCTATAAGGGTCCCTAACCCAGTCAAGGCATTCAGTGGAGACTGAAGAGAAATAAAATGACAACTTCTCCTCGAGAGTTTTTAAATGTTTAACTATTATCTCACACAGTGCAGCAGTGTGAACACCTTGCCATTGCTTGGTGAGTGTGAACATTTCAAGATTGCCACTTTCCACGTGTTGATGCCAGAGTTGCACCTTTGAACGGAATCCATTTGTTTTATCTGTACTTGTAAGCAGGTTTTCATTTCGGCCTTGCATTTGTGTGTTCAGTTCATTCAGATGATGAAATATATCTGCCAGGTATGCCAGCCTTGCACACCACTCATCACTTGCAAGCAGCTTTGCGTAATCTGACCTCTCATTTGTCAGAAACACTTTAAGTTCCTCCCGCAGCTCATACACACGAACCAAGACCTTGCCACGCGACAACCACCGGACCTCCGTATGAAACAGCAAGGTTTTATGCTTTGCTCCCATCTCCTCACACAAAGCTGCAAATATGCGACTTTTCACGGGTCGTGACTTTACAAAGTTTACCATGCGCACAACATCAACACATGAACTAGGTCTGCTGGTAAAGTCTTGGCTACGAGGGCCTCATGGTGTAAAAAACAATGCGTAACAATCACATCTGGATTTCTTTTTTTTTTTATAATAATTTTTATTAGTTTTACAATTTTATAAGCGCATCTCATTACATTTCGGTCAGGTTTCATTGCCCTCCACCTCTCACCATGGAGGGCTTTAATCTTACCCCCCCTCTCACAGAGGAATACCCATTCTTATTTCCCCTGACCTTAATACATTATCTTGCTTAGATCTAACCCCATTCCCGGGTAGACCATTCTTAATTTTATAACATATTTCTAATGACTTCCTCCGTACCTCCCCATTGGCTTCATTTTTCTAAACATGTTCCTTTTCAGGCTCAAAATTCACAATCAAATCATTTTCACATATCTATTAAATCTTATTTAATTCAAACCTCAGCGTATAACTTCTGAATCATCTATAAGTTCTCCCTCTGACTCCCCTTAGTCTTCAGGCTCCCAGCTTTAAAGGTTCTTAACTAACTCATAACATAGGCCATGTCCGAAAGCATTGTCAAAAAATCCAAATACATAATCTGTCCCCATAGTACCATTTCGCACCCCTCCCCCCTCCCCCCGTTTTTCTAAGGTCCATGCCCAAGTGCTTGCTTGCACTTGAGCCTTTTCTTCCTTTTGTCTTCTCGGCAACTCCATCTCTTCCTCCTTTCTTGCAGAAAATTTCTTCTTTGTTGGTGCCTTCCTCTTCTTTCTTTTCTCCAATGTAGGACTCTTGCGCTGAGAATTTTTTTTCCTGCGACGAGGTTTGTCTTTAACCTTGGGGGGGAGTTCTCCCCCTTCCATCTTTGGTGCAGCTGGCATGACATCAGTCTTGTTTACTGTGCCTCTTATCTTCTCTGTCTCGGCTCGGAGTTCCATCCTAAATTCCCATAGCTTTTCAAGGACTCTTCTCCAGCCGCCAGTACTCAAATCATCCGCCATGTTCAAAGACTTAGCTTTTCAGTGTTAAACACAGAACCACATCCAAATTCAAAATCAAATTCAAAGTCCAAGTCCAGCAGCTCCGATTCAAGCACTCTTTATATTCAATTGACAGCTAGTTGCCCCCACGACCAGGGGTATCAGAAGGGTTAAATCTCTGTTACAAGATCAAATTTCCAGTCACCTTTCAGCCGCATCGGTAACAAAGTTCCTGATTTAGTGCTACAATAGCAAGGGACGGACCTCCGTAAATTTACATCCCAATACTACTCCAATTAAGTCCGAATTCCTTTCTTCTTTTGTTACTCACATTTTGCAGATCGTTCTTTAGTCTTTTGGAGAAATCAGCGCGCTCGAGGGGGGAAGGTCTCGCAGCTTCCACCCGACGGGATTTAGCGATCCGTTGAGCTCCGCTGCCCCTCGTCGCTCTCGGCGGCCCCTACGGGGGTCTACCGGGGAGTCAGGGCAGCGTTCCGAGCTGCTGCCGGATCTAAGGTCCCGGGAACACACTCCCGGGAATTTTGGGGGCTGCGTCGCTGTCGCAAGCTCCCCTTTGTCCGGTCGGGTCGGGGAATGTCAGGAGCGACATGTCCCCCCGACCTTCCCCTCCGGCGCGCCGATCGGAAGTCAATCACATCTGGATTTCTTTCCTTCACTCTGCTTACAAAGCCTTTGGTGCGCCCGACCATGGCTGCAGCTCCATCGGTGCAGACACTTGTGCAGTTTTCCCACTTAAGTCCTCCTTGTTCAAGGTATTCTGATGTGACCCGAAAAATTTCTTCTCCTGTTGTTTTTTCTGGCAATGCCTTGCAAAAAAAGAAGTTTTCTCTAATTGCATCACCATCAACAAAACGCACATTGGCCAAGAGTTGAGCATGTCCACTGATATCAGTAGACTCGTCAAGTTGCAATGCAAATTTCTCACTGATACGGATCTTTTCCAAAACCGCACTTTCGATGTCTGCAGACATGTCATTAATACGTCTGGAAATTGTGTTGTCTGAGAGAGGGACTTTGGCTATTTCCTTAGCTGCTTCAGGTCCGAGCATCTCCTCTACAATAGCTTTGCAGGCGGGAAGTATTAATGTCTCTGCCACAGTGTGCGACTTTTTTGACTTGGCTATAAGTTCAGCAACTTGATAGCTAGCTTTAAAAGCTCTTTCATTTACCTTTGTGGTTTTTCTCATGAAAGTTGCCTGTTTCTCCGTGTTTTCACGCAGGCGAACAAAATAGTCCGCATTCTTGTTTTGAAGCAAAGGGTGTTTCGTTTGGAGATGGCGTTTAAGTTTGCTTGGGACCATAGCACTGTTAGCTAGCTTTTCACCACACACCACGCACAGTGGAGTTGGTTTGTTTGCATCTCCGGTGAAAGTAAATCCAACTGAAATATAGCTTTCGCTATATTGCCTTGTGCCAGAGAATTTGCTTGAGCTATCCATCTTTGCTTTCTTTTGATCCCCACTCATACTTGGGCTCTCTGCAGTGCCGACTCCCGCCGAGTCCTGGTCTCCGTCCGTCTCCTCCTGCTCCGGTCCTCCTGGTGACTCGAGTCGCGACGTCTTCTTCTCTCCGCTGCTGCGCACACTGTGCTCGGGCGGGAAGGAAGTCGGAAGATGATGTCCTACTGTGATAGGTCCAGGCTGGAGTCTGGACCAATCACAACCCGGACATCAGAAAAGTGGAGGGTGTTCCCCTGAGGATCGCCAATCGGCGCCCCTGCTGGCCGAGGGTGGGGTCAAAAACCCCACCCCCCCATACCCAGGACACAGTCCGGCGCCCGCCTAGTGGGCGAAAATTCGACTTTTTTTAAAAAAAATCTTTCGCATTTTTCAATTTTTCCCACGGCACACCGGGCAACATCTCGCGGCACACTAGTGTGCCACGGAAAAGTGGTTGAAAAACACTGTCCTATCCTACCATCAATCGGATAATTGGAAAACGATAGTTCTATAGCTGGCCCGTATTCTGTATATAAATACGATATTAACGTGTATCAGATATGCTGATGATACAACCTTGATGGCAGAAAGTGAGGAGGAATTAAAGAACCTTTTAATGAGGGTGAAAGAGGAGAGCGCAAAATATGGTCTGAAGCTCAACATCAAAAAAACTAAGATCATGGCCACTGGTCCCATCACCTCCTGGCAAATAGAAGGGGAAGAAATGGAGGCAGTGAGAGATTTCACTTTCTTGGGTTCCATGATCACTGCAGATGGTGACAGCAGTCACGAAATTAGAAGACGCCTGCTTCTTGGGAGAAAAGCAATGACAAACCTAGACAGCATCTTAAAAAGCAAAGACATCACCTTGCCAACAAAGGTCCGTATAGTTAAAGCTATGGTTTTCCCAGTAGTAATGTACGGAAGTGAGAGCTGGACCATAAAGAAGGCTGATCGCCAAAGAATTGATGCTTTTGAATTATGGTGCTGGAGGAGACTCTGGAGAGTCCCATGGACTGCAAGAAGATCAAACCTATCCATTCTTAAAGAAATCAGCCCTGAGTGCTCACTAGAAGGACAGATCCTGAGGTTAAGGCTCCAGTACTTTGGCCACCTCCTGAGAAGAGAAGACTCCCTAGAAAAGACCCTGATGTTGGGAAAGATTGAGGGCACAAGGAGAAGGGGACGGCAGAGGATGAGATGGTTGGACAGTGTTCTTGAAGCTACTAACATGAGTTTGGCCAAACTGTGAGAGGCAGTGAAGGATAGGCGTGCCTGGCGTGCTCTGGTCCATGGGGTCACGAAGAGTCGGACACGACTGAACAACAAAAACGTGTATTGTGACTCGAAACCGGTGGATAGGAGCCCTTTCCCATTTCCTTCTGAGTTCTGTCTCTCCCATTTCCTTCTGAGTTCAGGTCCTCTGTCCTGCCTTGCAGCGCCGCGAGAAGCGGAGGGACCCACCGAGCGAGCCGGAGGCCCCCGTGCCGAAAAGCCCCGGGATCGAGGGCCTGCTGCGCTTGTACGAACGGATCCAGGCGGCGGAGAGCGAGGTGAGTGGGCTCATCTCCAGACGATCCTGGTGAGGGACAGTTGAAGGACCTGGGGATGTCGAGCCGAGACCCACCTCCAGATACCTCCAGGTCCTTCCCGTGTTGGGCCGGGTTCAAAAACATGGCTGCCCTACGCTCCCCCTTTCCCCGCTCTCCAGGAAGAGCTGGAACGCCGCTTGGAACTGCAGTATCGGGCCGGGCGGGCGGCTTGGGGCGAATCCTGGGAATTGCTGAAGCGCTTTGATGAGTTGAGGGAGCTCAAGTACCACCAAGAATGGCAGCATCTCCGGCAGGAAATGGAGAAGAGGTGAGAGGATGTCCCCTTTTGGGGGGCCGGAAGCTCTCCGTTTTTTATATTATTATTAGATTTTCGCCTCTCGATTTCTTCTGTCAGTTGATCCGCTGGTTTCTCCCTGCTGGATGATTCCAGGAGGGAAAGGGAAAAAGAAAAGAAATCACTATTTTTGGGGGGAGGGGATAACTTTTTCCGGAAGAGAAAAAAGAAAGAAGAAACTGGAAGGTGAAAAGAAAGAATATTATTTTATTTACGCTAGAGTTTATTTAACCTAAAAGAGCGTTTGGTAATACTGTAACTGAATATTATTAGATTTACGTTAGAGTTTATTTCCCCTAAAAGAGTGTTTGATGATAATATAACTGAATATTATTTTAAGTTTGAGTTTGTTCCACTTAAACAAAATAACATTTGATAATAACTGAATATTATTTTATTTTATTTTGAGTATATTTTACTTAAATCAGATAACATTCGTTTATTGGTGAAACGTTTATCTGAATGTTTGTTTGAATCTGTTTGTTGAAATGTTTCGACGTTTATTTAAACGTTTGAATTTTTATTTGTCGAAATTTTTATTTATTTAAATGTTTATTTGAGTATTTAGTGATTTAAATGTTTATGTCAAAACATTCATTTAAACGTCTATTTAAATATTTAGCGGCTTGAAATGTTTCTTTAAAGCTTTATTGAAATATTTATTTGTCGAAACCTTTATTTCAAGGTTTATTTGAATATTTAGTGGTTTCAGCGTTTTTTAATGAAAAGATTTGTATCGAGGCTTTGATTTGGAAAAAAATCATAATATTTCTATCTTTCCCATCGCTTCCCAGCTCCAAAGAAGCCCAGGGGCAGCAGGAGAAGCTCAAGGAGGAACATCAGCGCCGGGCAAAGGTTTGGGGTGGGCTCTGGGTTCGAGGGGGGAAGGGGAAGCTCTCGAACTTGGCTCGGGGCCGCCGGGCGACTCCTGAGATCCTCTCCTTCCCGGGACGGTTTCTGGGAGCTGAGATCCCTGCTTTCCGGCGGGGCGGGCAACCCCTGGCCCCGCCTCTCCCTCCCTGACTCCGCCTCTCCCTCCCCAAGCTCCTGAGCCGGAAGCTGCGCGAGGCGGAGCAGCGGCGCCTCCGGCAGGAAGAGCTGGAGTGCCAGCGCCGGGAAGAGGGCCAGGGGCGGCTCCGGCGCCTCTACGCCGCCCAGGAGGAGCTCCTGCAGATCAACCAGAGCCTCGGCGTCGACTGCCGCCAACCCGGCCCCACCGACTTGGCCGGCTACGCCAACCGCGGCAACCAGATCTGCGGGGAGGTCTCGGCACTGGTGCGGCTGGCCAGCGAGGTGAGGGCGGCCGCCGCGACTTCCTTTCCTTCCTTCCTTCTCTCCCTTCCTTCCTTCCTTCCCACATGCCTGCCTTCTTACCTCATTTCCTTTGTCCTTTCTTGCCTTCTTGGATTCATATTTTCCTTTCCTTTCCCTTTCCTTCTTTCATTTACTTCCTTCCTTCCTTCCTTCCTTCCTTCCTTCCTTCCTTCTTTTCCCTTCCCTTCCCTTCCCTTCCCTTTCACATTCCCCTTCCTATCTTCTTTCCTTTCTCCTTCCTTCCTTCCTTCTTTCTTTCTTTCTTTTCTTTCTTTCTTTCCCTTACCTTTCTTTACTTTTTGCATTTCCTTCCTTCCTTCCTTCCTTCCTTCCTTCCTTCCTTCCTTCCTTCCTTCCTTCTCCCTCCCCTCCCCTTCCCTTTTGCCTTCCCTTCCTTCTTGCCTTCTTTCCCTTCCTTTCCTTCCTTTCTTCTTGCATTTCCTTCCTTTTTTCCTTTCCTTCTTTCCTTTCCTTTCCTTCTGTTCCGTTCCTTCTTGCCTTCCCTTCCTTTCTTCTTGCATTTCCTTCCTTCCTTTCCTTTCCTTCCCCTCCCTTCCCTCCCTTCTTGTCTTTTCTTCCTTCTTTCCTTCTTGTCCTTCCTTCTTCCCCTCCCTTCCTTCTTGCCTTGCCTTGCCTTGCCTTCCCTTTTTGCATTTCCTTCCTTCCCTTCCTCTTTGCCTTTCCTTCTTCCCTTCCTTTCCTTCTTGCCTTCCCTTCCTTCCTTCTTCCATGTCTGGATGACCCTCGGGTCCCTTCCAACCCTTTTAAGATCCGGCGATCCCTTTCCCCAGAGAGGATTCCCGGATCCGGCCGACGTGGCCTTGGCCGACCAAGCGCTCCTGGAAATGCGGAGCCTCGTCTCTGGACTGCGGGAAGCGCTTTTGCTTGCCGCCGAACAGAGGAAGCGGCAGGAGGAAGCGGCGGCGGCGGCAGCTGCCCAGGCGGAGAAGGAAAAAAACGAGAAAATGCCCAGCCAGAAGCTGGAAAAAGCCCCCGTCCCGGATTCCGGAAAGGCCCGGAAAAACGGTGCGTTCTCACCAGAGAGTGGAATTAACATAGGTCGCATCTTTCTGTTCATTTTTCAACATTCCATTTGTGGTTGTGGTGGAATTATTATTATTATTATTATTATTATTATTATTTACCGGTATTCTTATTCTTATTTATTATTTTATACTGGGAATTATCTCTAATTACCCCCGTTTCGGACACTATCTGTCGTCCTTCTAAATCCCGTTTTCTGTTGCAATAGAAATAACAACAACATTTTTATTTATATAATAAATAAATAAATATATAAATAATTATGTAAATTATATACATTATATTTTTATTGTGTATAATATAATATGATTATATATAATTATAATTATATTACATATAATATATATTATAATCCTATATAATAATCTTGCTGTGTCCCTGCGTCCACTTTCTGTGTGTCACGGAAGTGCGCTACTGCGCATGTCCGGGACCCACACGGACGCAGGGATTGGAGCGGGCGGAGGGGGGGCGTGTCTGCGAGGCAGCGGCGGCGCACGCGCGTTCTCAGTTGCGCCACCGCCGCTGCCTCGCATGGACGCGGAGGGCCGCCCCATCCTCGCCGCCGCTACCGCCGCCGCTACAGCCGCCCCCGGGGGAAAAGAAGAAGGGGGAGGGAGCCCCTCTCCACCCCCCCAGCGGCCGCCACGGAGCTCAGCACCGGCTGTGAGGGAGGCATGGACTCGCCCTCCCTGCGCCACGCCAGGCTCCAACGACCCGCCAAGCGCCACTGTCCGCCGCCCGGGAGGGAGTTAGGAAAGTCTCAACTTCTCCTGGCGCGCGCGCGCTCCGACTCCCTCCCCTCAGCCCGTCGGAGGGATCCCACGCTTGGTTGCGCTCAGGCCAGGGAGAGGGAGACCGATTTAGAAAGCCGCCCAACCCGCCTGGGGAAGGGGGGGAGATTAGCCTCAACTGCCGCTGCCCCCTCGCGGACACTGGGGGGTGCAGCCTCTGCGGGAGAAGGAGAGCAAAGGCTACAGCGAGGGCGCTCCGTGGGGCGCCGGTGCCCATAGCGGATTTCTCTCGGCGTGGAGCGAGGGGGCTGGACCCAGGAGAACAGCCTCACCTCCTTTCCAATCCAGCCTACTCGCCCTCCCTGCCCTCCCTTCCGTTCCCCCACCCCGTCCGCTCGCCGGCCGCTTTCCCTCGGTCGGTGCTCGGTGGCCGGGGCGAGGAGGTTGCGGGGCGGCGTCCTCGTCCTCCTCGCCGCCGCTGCCTCCAGGCCGGGCCGGCTGTCCTCCTCCTCCTCCTCGGGGCTCCTCCGTCGAGGTGGCGGCGGCAGCGGAGGAGGAGGCCGAGCTGCTGAACTGTGGGCGCGCGCAGCAGCAGCAGCACTCCTCGGCCTCGGCACCTCCGCCGCCAACGGTTCTCCCCGCTGCCGGCTGGCGCTGCCCCCGCCCCCTCCTCTTCCCTCCCTCCCTCTCTCGCTCCCTCCCCCCTCCCTCGCCTGCCTCAGCCAGGATCCTCGGCTGTGCGCTCCCTCACAGCCCCGCTCGCCCGCCGATCGGCCACAAAGCTCCGCATCCTTGGCTCCCGCGCAGAGGCCTCCTGCTCCTGGAGGTGTGCGGCCGGCGGCGCTTTGCGCCGCTTCCCCCGCGCTTTGGCGAGGCTGGTGTGCAGGCGAGCGCGCCGGAGCGCAAAACGGGGGAGGAGGTGGCGGCGGCAGCAGCCTAGGCGCGCACTTTGCACCCGCGATCGCCGGCTCCTCGCACTGGTGGTCGGAGGAAGAGGCGGACGCCCCTGCTCCTCCTCCTCGGGAGGCAGGTTCCCAACAGCCAGACGGGCCTCGGATCCTTCCGGCGGCGGGAGCCTCCAGGAACGGGAGGCTCGGCTGGAGGTGTGCGGTCGGCGGCGCTTTGCGCCGCTTCCCCCGCGCTTTGGCGAGGCTGGAGGGGGAGGTGGAGGAGGCTCCGTGCACGACGGCAGCGCGGCCCCAAGTGATACCGTGCGTGCGCCGCCGCTGACTTCCGGCCTGCGTCCCTGTTGGGGGGGGCAGTAGAGCTGTCCAATCCCTGCGTCCGTGTCTGACATGCGCAGTAGCGCACTTCTGTGACACACAGAAAGTGGACGCAGGGACACAGCAAGATTATTATATAGGATAAATGCAAATACATACCGGTATATATAAATGAATAATCTTTGCAAGCCGCTTGGAGTCCTGGAGATAACATGAAATGCCATAAATCCTCAGGGCTCCAGGTGAAGCCCGACGAAAAGACCCTCCAGTGGTACCAGCAGCTTCAGCACCAGTTGAACCAGTGCGTGGATTCCTTTGGTTGCCTGGCCAACAGCAAAGACAGCCAGGTAGCCCACCCACCCCACCTTTGGGAGCCCCCGGATCCCCAAGCGATTCCCCTCAGATCCCTGGACGGTTTGCCAGATCCTCGGATGGTTCCCTGGATCCCCATACGAGTCCCTGGATCCCTGTATGAGCCCCAAGATCCCTCTATGAGTCCCTGGATCCCTCCACGATTCCCCGGATCCCCGTACGAGTCCCTGGATCCCTCTCCGATTCCCCGGATCCCCGTACGAGTCCCCGGATCCCTTTTTCCAGCGGCTCCCTGGCGGAACTCACCAGGGCCCCCTTCGCAGAAGTGGTGGGGCCGACCCAAAGAGGCCCCCCAAATTCCGGACATGGGTGGGGGTTTTTTTGGGGGGGGGTGTTTGCTGGGCGGGAAAATGCCGATGATTCTTTCCGTCTCCCCCCTTTTCCAGGAGAAGAAAATAAAAATGGATCTGCAGAAGGCCGTCACCACCCCTGTCAGTCAAATCTCGACCAGAGCAGGTCAGCTTTCCTTTCCGACTTCTCATTTTTTCCTCCCTTCATCATCATCGTCGTCGTCATCATCAAACCTTTTATTGGCATCGCATGCAAACATCGAAAACAAATCAATCCAGAATTGCCACTTCCCCCGTGGCACAAAACATTGGCTAGAAGAAAGGAGGCAGAGCAGTCTCGGAGTCCCAACGTGTTGCGATCAGACCTCTCACTCATGGCAACCTCCGAGACATGGCTGAAAAGAGAGATTTCTTTCCAGCAAAAATTTTTTGTCACACAATTTTGTTTTATTGCAGCAAGAGTAAGACGAATAACGACTTAGACTGAGATTTGAGCTTTAATCTCTGAAGGAATGTTAATAGGTGGTAAAGATTTATTGATGTAAAATTTTAAAATCTTAAGTTTTAAATTTTAATTTTAAATGTAAGTATCAGTTCTATGGTATCAGTTCATATGGGTATGGGGACCCAGGTGGCGCTGTGGGTTAAACCCCAGAGCCTAGGGCTTGCTGATCAGAAGGTCGGCGGATCGAATCCCCGCGATGATGGGGTGAGCTCCCTTCGCTCGGTCCCTGCTCCTGCCCACCTAGCAGTTCGAAAGCACGTCAAAGTGCAAGGAGATAAATAGGAACCGCTCTGGCGGGAAGGTAAACGGCGTTTCCGTGCGCTGCTCTGGTTCGCCAGAAGCGGCTTTGCCATGCTGGCCACATGACCCGGAAGCTGTACGCCGGCTCTCGGCCAATAAAGCGAGATGAGCGCCGCAACCCCAGAGTCGGACATGACTGGACCTAATGGTCAGGGGTCCCTTTACCTTTTTATCAGTTCTATGAGATTGGTTTTTATTCTGTAATATAACTCCATCTCCAATACTATATCTAGTTATGGATTGTCATTATCTGTTCTCTGGTCTTTGACCATAATAAAGATATTTGTACCTAAGCATGTGGCTTTAACGCTTATGGCACCAGTTGGGTGATGAAACTCCCTCAGCATCACCAGAAGAGTGTGGAGCTTTTCCCCCAGTTGCAGCATCTAGTTCCGTCATCTAGCATTTGCAAGGATGTTATCAGTCAACAGTTGACCCACAGAGACAAGAAAACCAGGACACAAGCTCATGCCAAGTTTTCAGGGCTAGGCCACCTCACCAGAGACCTCCCTTCATCCCCTTTTCCTTTCCCCCCATTTTTCCTCCGCTTCCTCCTCCCTTAATGGATGGAGCAGCCAAGTAATTTCGTTGTCCCTGAAGGGGTCAATGACAATAAAATATATTCTATTCTATTAATCCCCCTTTAATCCCTTCACTCGTTCCCATTCCCCCCCCCTCTGTTTTTCCTTCCAGGATCCCAGCTGAAGGAGATATTTGACAAAATCAACGCTCTCCTCTCCGGAAAACCCGTCCGCTCCGCAGGTCAGAGCGTCTCCGTCGCTCTGCATCCCCAAGGCCTCAACTTTGCCTATTACAAACTAGCGGAAAAATTTGTGGTAAGTTTGGAGGTCCCCCCAAAGTTTTTCCCAAATCCCCCCCCCCCGGAGAGGACATTGCAACTTCCGGAGGACCACTGTCCCAACCAAAATGAGGGAAGCGCAATTGGAATTACAGCACTCTCGTTGCAAATCCGGTCAGAATTGGCAGAATCCCGCCTGTTTTGCAAGGCGGAAAGCCCACAAAAGCCCAAATTTGCAGAATCCCGCCTGTTTGCAAGGAGAAAAATCCCATGAAAGACCAGATTTGCAGAATCCCGCCTGTTTGCAAGGCGAAAAGTCCCACAGAAGCCCAAATTTGCAGAATCCCGCCTGTTTGCAAGGCGAAAAGTCCCACAGAAGCCCAAATTTGCAGAATCCCACTGCAGTGCAATGCAATGGAAAAAGGAGATGGAAGGGAAGGGAAGGACGTTCAGTTCAATGCAATGAAAAATGATACGAAATTCAATTAAATTAAAGGGCATGCAATGCAATGAAAAATGAGATGCAATTCAATTAATTAAAGGACATGCAATGCAATGAAAAATGAGATGAAATACAATTAAATTAAAGGACATGCAATGCAATGAAAATTGAGATGAAATTTAATTAATTCAATTAAAGGACATGCAATGCAATGAAAAATGAGATGAAATTCAATTAATTCAATTGAAGGACATGCAGTGCAATGAAAAATGAGATGAAATTCAATTAAAGGACATGCAATGCAATGAAAAATGAGATGAAATTCAATTAATTCAATTAAAGGACATGCAATGCAGTGAAAAATGAGATGAAATTCAATTAATTAAATTAAAGGACATGCAGTGCAATGAAAAATGAGATGAAATTCAATTAAAGGACATGCAATGCAATGAAAAATGAGATGAAATTCAATTAATTCAATTAAAGGACATGCAATGCAATGAAAAATGAGATGAAATTCAATTAATTCAATTAAAGGACATGCAATGCAGTGAAAAATGAGATGAAATTCAATTAATTCAATTAAAGGGCATGCAGTGCAATGAAAAATGAGATGAATGGAATTCAATTAAATTAAAGGACATGCAATGCAATCAAAAATGAGATGAAATGAAATTAAAAGACATTTCATGCAACGCAGAGCAATGAAAAAGGAGATGCAACGAACCCTTTTTACGGGGGAATCCCAGAGGACGTCTACCGTAACGCTGGGATTTTTAATTTTTATTTTTTTGCAGAAACAAGGAGAGGAAGAGGTGGCTTCCCACCACGAGGCGGCCTTCCCCATCGCCGTGGTGGCGTCCGGGATCTGGGAGCTGCACCCCAAGGTGGGCGACTTCCTGCTGGCCCACCTGCACAGGAAGTGCCCCTACGCCGTTCCCGTCCGCCCGGCGCTCCAGGAAGGGGCTTCCCCGGAGGAATACCGGAGGTGATTCCTTGGAAACGGGGTCGGGGGGGAATCGGAGGCGGAGGGCGGGATAAAAACTTGATTCATAATGGTATTATTATTAATGATGACTAATTATTACTACTACAGTGGTACCTCGCCTAACGAAGATAATGCGTTCCGACGCGATCGTCGTTAGGCGAAAAAATGCGTTCGGCGAATCCCCATAGGAACGCATTGGGGAAAAATTCGTTAGTCGAAGAAATCCTATTCAAAAATTCGTTAGTCGAAGAAATCCTATTCAAAGCGACCACGACGTCTTTTCTTAAGTCGAAGAAATTCGTTTCCGGCGGCCATTTTGTTTTGCCGGAAGTCATTCGTTAGGTGAAAAAGACGTTGGGCGAGTTATTCGTTAGGTGAGGTACCACTGTACTACTAATTATTATTATTGTTAATACCTAAGCTGAGAATGGGTCCCGCCTCCGAAACGAGGAGCCAAAACCCAGATCCTTTCCGTTTTCCGAAACGGGTTCACGGATGCGTCTCCCGTCGTTCGGAATCATTTGTCCCATTATTATTATTATTATTTCATCCCGGCGGAGCTTGGTTTCCATTGATAGTTTTGAGGTTGGTTCGGTGAATAGTCCAAATTGTGAAACAGGATAGTTAATTTGTGTGTGTGTGTGTGTGTGTGTGTGTGTGTATGATATTTTAAGGTTGGTTAAATGAGTATTCTAAATTGTGAAACAGGAAATGTAATTATAGATAGATAGATGGATGGATGGATAGATAGATAGATGTTTTAATGTTGGTTAAATGAATATTCAAAATTGTGAAAGAAGAAATATATATATATAAGTTTAAAGTTGGTTAAATGAATATTTTAAATTGAAAAACAAGAAATTTAATTAAATCTGCCCCCGATAAAAATTGGCGGACAGATGGATCGACCTCGTCAGCAGCGGTGGATCAAATTGATGAATGGACAGATGGATTGGTGGATGGATGGATGGATTGGTGGATGGATGGATTGATAGATCAATGGATGCATGGAGTGAATGATAGATTAATGGATGGATGGATGGAGTGAGTGAGTGAGTGAGTGAGTGAGTGAGTGAGTGAGTGATAGATCAATGGCTAGATGGATGGATTGGTAGATGGATGGATGGATGGATTGGTGGATGGAGTGAGTGAGTGAGTGATTGATAGATCAATGGATAGATGGATGGATTGGTGGGTGGATGGATGGATGGATTGGTGGATGGATGGATGGATGGATGGATGGATTGGTGGGTGGATGGATGGATGGATGGATTGATAGATCAATGGATACATGGAGTGAATGATAGATGGATGGATGGATTGAGTGAGTGATTGATAGATCAATGGATGGACGGATGGATTGGTAGATGGATGGACGGATGGATTGGTGGATGGATGGAGAGATGGATTGGTGGATGGATGGATGGATGGATTGATAGATCAATGGATACATGGAGTGAATGATAGATTAATGGATGGATGGATGGAGTGATCAATGGATAGATGGATGGATTGGTAGATGGATGGATGGATGGATGGATGGATGGATGGATTGGTGGATGGATGGATGGATGGATTGATAGATTAATGGATGGATTGGTGGGTGGATGGATGGATGGATGGATTGATAGATTAATGGATGGATTGGTGGATGGATGGATGGATGGATGGATGGATGGATGGATTGATAGATTAATGGATGGATTGGTGGGTGGATGGATGGATGGATGGATGGATTGATAGATTAATGGATGGATTGGTGGGTGGATGGATGGATGGATGGATTGATAGATTAATGGATGGATTGGTGGGTGGGTGGATGGATGGATGGATTGATAGATTAATGGATGGATTGGTGGATGGATGGATGGATGTATTCATTGATGTATTCATGGATTGATGGATTTAACTTCTCTTTCGGCCCACAGGCTGCTGGGCTACCAGGCGCACGATTCGAAGCTGGAGCCTCAGGACAACTTCCTGAAGCGGATGTCTGGAATGATCCGGCTGTATGCCGCTATCCTTCAGCTCCGCTGGCCGTATGGGGACGTACAAGGGGTACGGATTCCGAAAATGGAGTTGGGTCCTGGGATTCGGGTTGGGCTAGATGACCCTGGGCGGGTAAAAAAATGTTTGTTTGTTTTTAATTCTTAAAAAAAAAATTAAATGAATTTCTTTTAGAAATTTTTTTAAAAATTGGATTTTTTAAAATAAAAAAATAAATCAAGCCTTACCAACTAGGGATTTGAATCGCGATTGGAATTGATTTGATTTCAATTGATTTGATTTAAATCTCTTTTTTTAAAAAAAAAATAATTTTTATTGATTTTACAAATTTTTGTCCAGCCCCGATTCAGGCCAGATCACATACAATTTAAACATCATCCAATGACTTCCCCACACCCCCCCACATTGCTTTTATTTACCTAAATATTTCATTTTTAACAGGTTTCTAATTCCGCATCATTAACATTTTAATAACATCTATTTATCAATTATTTACCATCCACACATCTTTAACACTCTTATATTTTGCTTCAATCACATCCCCTTCGCCTCCCCCAGTCCCCAGGGCAGACTGCTTCATTATAAAATTTGCTTATCATCTATAATATACATCAATCTTATGTCATTATTCTTCAAAGTCCATAAGTCAAAACCAGTAGGCCACAAAAGAGTTATTTCATATAATTGTTCATCCTATTCCCTCTGGATCCAACTTCAAAACCCACTGTCTTTGCTGCAAAAAGGCATCCATGGAAAAAGGCATCCATTGGAATTGATTTGATTTCAATTGATTTGATTTAAATCAAGTCTTACCGCCTAGGAATTTTAAACGCGATTTCAATCGATTGGATTTCAATCAATTGGATTTCAACCGATTGGATTTCTATCGATTGGATTTCAATCAAGTCTTACCAACTAGGGATTCGAATCTCGATTTCAATCCAGTCTTTCCCCCTTTCCCAGAACCACCCGCACGGACTCAACCAGGCCTGGCGCTGGCTGGCCCAGATCCTGAACTCGGAGCCCTTGGCCGACGTGACGGCCACCGTCCTCTTCGATTTCTTGGAGGTGGGTCCCCGGCGTCCGGGCAGGGGGGGGAGGGGAATGCCCGCTTCCCGCCCCAGCTCCGGGCGAAAGAAATTTCCAAACGCGTCCGGTTGCGGGGAGAGAAAGGGTTGCCATATCCGTTGCGATTTTCATTCCCCCCCCCGGCAATGATTTTTATTAGTTTTCAATTACTGAAATCTGATGTGAGTCTTACTATATTGATTGCAAATTAGCTCTTTTGTGTGTGGGGGGGGTATCATTGGGTTATTGTAGTTTTATTTATTTTATTTTTATTTTTATTTCCAATCATTTTTATTAGTTTTCAATTACAGAAATCCAGCATGAGCCTTACTTTGATTGCAAATTGGCTCTTTTGTGTGTGTGTGTGTGGGGGGGAAATCTGATGTGAGTCTTACTATATTGATTGCAAATTGGCTCTTTTGTGGGGGGGTATCATTGGGTTATTGTTTTTATTTTATTTTATTTTTATTTTATTTTATTCTATTTTGCAATCATTTTTATTAGTTTTCAGTTACAGAAATCCAATGTGAGCCTTACTGTATTGGTTGCAAATTGGCTGTTTTGTGGGGCGTATCATTGGGTTATTGTTTTTATTTTATTTTATTTTATTTTTAGTTATTTTAGTTATTTAATTTAATTTATTACTTAATTTTATTTCAATTATTATTGTATTGTATTGTATATATACCGTGTTTCTCCTAAAATAAGACGTAGCCATAAAATAAGCCATAGCAGGATTTCTACGCATTTGTGAAATATAAGCCATACCCCGAAAATAAGACATATGACGCGGCGCCTCTCCCTTAAGCCGGCCTGGATAGGCGTGGCTATGCAGCGTACCGATGCGGAGCGGTTAAAATAAGACATCCCCCGAAAATAAGCCATACTGTTTTTTTGAGGGGGGGAAATAAATAAGACGGTGTCTTATTTTAGGAGAAATGCGGTATTATGATTTCTTTTGTGACCTGCTTTGAGACCTCTAGGTATATGGCAGTATTTAAATTCAATAAATCCTATATAATAATCTCCCTATGTCCCTGCGTCCGCCGTCCGTGTGTCAGTGGAAATTTTCACTGCGCATGTCGCGGGCGGACGCAGGGATTGGACGACGGGAGAGGGGGGCGTGTCCGAGAGAACGGCCGTGCGCAGGGATTGGAGCGGGCGGAGAGGGGGGCATGTCCCCTCCCCGTCACGCTCCTCCTCTCCCCCGGCCGCGCCGATCACGCGAGGCCCCGGCTTCACCCGAGGCCTACGCGCTCGGCGGATCGGTCAGTAACCGCGGGAGCAGCAGCGCCGGCCGGGGTGCATCCCGGCCGGCGCTGCTGCTCCCGCGGTGACTGAGCGATGGCTCCTGAGGCTGCCCGTCCGTGCTGCTTTAAGGCAGCACGGACAGGCAGCTCCAGGAGCCCCCAGTCCCTCGGCGGGAGCGGCGCTCCCTCGGCGGATCGCTCGGCGGTGACTGAGCGATCCGCCGAGGGAGCGGCGGCTCCTGAGGCTGCCCGTCCGTGCTGCTTTAAAGCAGCACGGACGGGCAGCTCCAGGAGCCGCCGCTCTCTCGGCGGGAGCGGCGCTCCCTCGGCGGATCTGCCGCCGCCGCCGGCCACCTCCGCCGCCTCGGCCGCCGCTCCCCCCATATACTTCCTAGCGCCCGTTTTTCTAACGGGCTTAATTTACTAGTAAATAAATAAAAGACTGATCAGTCAAACAGCCAATGGCGCAATTTAGGTGCTTTTGATCCCTTTAATTCTGCTTCCAAACTGTTTCTGTTGTGATTTTTGTGCGTGTGTGCGCGCGCTTTTGCAATAATTTTTATTAGTTTTCAATTACGAAAATCCAACATTAAGCCGTACAATATCAATAGCAAATTGGCACTTTTGTGGGGGGTGTTATTGGGTTATTGTTTTTATTTTATTTTATTTTTACTTATTTTATTTTTTTATTGTTTTTATTTATTTTAATATTGTTTTCATTGTTTTTTATTATTGTTCTTGTCATTATTGTTTTATTATTGTTGTTTATTATTTGTTTTATTATTGTTCTTTTTATTGTTTTATTGTTTTAATTATTGTTCTTATTGTTTTATCATGGTTGTTTTTATTATTATGGTTGTTTTTATTACCATTATTATTATTATTATTATTATTTGCCTCCCGCAGGTCTGTGGCAACGCTCTCCTGAAAGTCTACCAGGCCCAGTTTTGGAAGATGATCGTCTTGATCAGAGAAGAGTATCTCCCAAGGTACCGCCGATCACGTCTTATAATCAAAGTTTGCAATCCTTCCGCTGTTTGCAATAAGAAGCAATGGAGATAAAATTGCAATGGAAATTATTCCGTTGCCAAACAGGTTCGCTGTCAAAATTTGCAAGCTTTCTGCTGTTTACAATAAGAAGCAATTGGGATAAAGTTGCAATGGAAATTATTCCTCCTCCATTGCAAATCAGGTCGATTCTCAAAATTTGCGGGCTCCTTTTCCGCCGTTTGCAACCCAAAGCTTCCTCTTGCCCCCTGCAGGATCGAAGCCATCACTGGCGCCGTGGAAATGGGATCATTCATAAGGTTGAAGCAGTTCTTGGAGGTAAGGCTCCGTCTCGCCCTTTGCAAATCCCGCCCGAGCAAAGTTATTGCATCACTTCCCCATTCTCCAAATTTGCAGAATTCCCACAACAGAGACCCAGTTGTAATGGAAATTAGTCCTGCCCCTATTTGCAAAGCGGGTGGATTCGCAAAATTGGCAGACCCTGATATATAATAATATATAATAATAATTTATTATTTGTACCCCGCCCGTCTGGCCGGGTCCCCCCAGCCACTCTGGGCGGCTTCCAACAAACACTAAAATACATTAAAATATCACACATTAAAAACTTCCCTAAACAGGGCTGCCTTCAGGTGTTTTCTAAATGTCAGGTAGTTATTTATCTCTTTGACATGGGATGGGAGGGCGTTCCACAGGGCGGGCGCCACTACCGAGAAGGCCCTCTTGCCTGGTTCCCTGTAGCTTTGCTTCTCGCAGTAAGGGAACCACCAGAAGGCCCTCGGCGCTAGATCTCAGTGTCCGGGCTGAACGTTGGGGGTGGAGACGCTCCTTCAGGTATGCAGGACCTCGGCCGTTTAGGGCTTTCAAGGTCAGCACCAACACTTTGAATTGTGCTCGGAAACGTCCTGGGAGCCAATGTAGATCTCTCAGGACCGGTGTTATGTGGTCCTGGGAGCCAATGTAGATCTCTCAGGACCGGTGTTATGTGGTCTCGGCAGCCACTCCCAGTCACCAGTCTAGCTGCCGCATTCTGGATTAGTTGCAGTTTCCGGGTCACCTTCAAAGGTAGCCCCACGTAGAGCGCATTGCAGTAGTCCAAGCGGGAGATAACTAGAGCATGCACCACTCTGGCAAGACAGTCTGCGGGCAGGGAGGGTCTCATCCTGCGTCCCAGATGGAGCTGGTAGACAGCCGCCCTGGACACAGAATTAACCTGCGCCTCCTGGACAGCTGTGAGTCCAGAATGACTCCCAGGCTGCGCACCTGGTCCTTCAGGGACACAGTTACCCCATTCAGGACCCGCCTCTTTCAGCGGGTCTGGGAAGACTCCCTCGTGGAGGGAAGCATTCACCACCCCGTGGAGCCCATCGCCCAGCCCTTCCTGGCTAGCTTTTATTAGCCAGGATGGGCAGGGATCAAGGAGACAGGTGGTCGGTTTCACTCGTCCAAGCAGCCTGTCCACATCCTCAGAGGTAACAGATTGAAATTGATCCCATGAAACATGACTAGACAGAGCTCTAGCACTCTCCCGCCCCGGCTCTGCTCCCACGGTGGAGTCTACCTAACCTAAGCATTACACCTAAGCTTTACAAAAACATCCTTTCCATGATGTTCTAGCGCCCGTTAATTTAACGGGCTGAACGTCCACTAGTAATAATAATAATTTTCCTCCTCTCTTTCCAGGAATGTTCGCGGCGGAACGAAATCCCCCTCCCCAAGGGATTTCTGCCCCCGTCCTTTTGGAGGTTGTGACCCTGCCCCAGGGTTCTCCAGGCCTTCCAGAATATTCCCGAGCCGTTTGCGGGAAAATAGAAACAAACCGATAGCATCAAAATCCAGAACGTGCTTTGATAAATAATTTTAATTTTAAATTTACATTTTTTTTTCATAATGTGATAATTTTAAAATTTATTTTTTAATTTCATCATTTGGACTTTTGATTCTGACGTGATCGGGAACCGATGAGACTCCCCGCCGTTCCCGACGGGATTCGTATCCGTTGGACTTGGAAGGAAATAATGGAATTTCTTTTTTTTTATTTTGGGAGGGTATTCCGGGAATACACCCGAGAACCGCTTGGAATATTAAAATGGAAGTTTTTGCAACCCATCGTTTCTGGGGATGCCTTTTTTTCAAAGCCAAGTAGGGATTTGAAGGGGGTTCCAGAAGGAAGGGGTTGGACTGCTTAAGAAGCTCCAAGCAATGATAGGCTAGGAGAATGGAATCATAGAATCGTGGAGTTACAATCATCGAATGAGAAGACTATAAAGCGGGAAGGGACCCGAGGGTCATCTAGTCCAACCCCGTGCAATACAGGAATCTCAGCCCCGGAATCCGGGAGAGAAGAGTCTCCAAGCTCTGCTTAAGAAGCTCCAAGGAATGATAGAAGGAAAGGATCTTGGAGCTGCAATCAGTATAGAGTGGGAAGGGAGCAGAACATTAATACTAATAATAATTAGGGAGGGGCAGAATTAGGACATATATTATATACAGGTGAAACTCGGAAAATTAGTATATCGTGGAAAGGGTAATTTCTTTCAGTAATTCAACTTAAAAGGTGAAACTAATATATGAGATAGACTCATGACATGCCATGCGAGATATGTCAAGCCTTTATTTGTTACTAGTGGTTTTTAGCCCGTTAAATTAACGGGCGCTAGAACATATGTGGTCAAACATTTGTAAAAAAAGAGTTAGTTCGCCTCCCTCTCTCTCTCTCTCTCTCTCTCTCTCTCTCTCTCTCTCTCTCTCTCTCACACACACACACACACACACACACACACACACACACACCTATCTCCCCCCTACTTCCCACATTTCCACACATAGTTCGCCTCTCTCTCTCTCTCTCTCTCTCTCTCTCACACACACACACACACCTATCTCTCCCCCCCACCTATCTCCCCCACTTCCCGCATTTCCACACATAGTTCGCCTCTCTCCCTCCCTCTCTCTCTCTCTCTCTCTCTCTTTCTCTCTCTCTCTCTCTCACACACACACAATCTCCCCCCCCCACCTATCTCCCCCACTTCCCACACATAGTTCGCCTCTCTCTCACGATCAACCCGAAGAGGGACAGCTCAAACTCCTTTGGCCAGACCCCCCAACTTCAGTTCTGCGCCGGGCCAGTTCTTCAGCGCCCTGCTTGCGGCGGCCCCCTTGGATCGTGGTGCACCTGCTGGGGGGGACCCCCACCCACCCAACTCCCAGTGCGCGCCCCTCCCCCCCCAAAACCCCCACCCAAGCCCAGCTCCGTCCTCCTCCCGTCGGGCGCCGATCCCTGGCTGCAGCCGGGGGAGGAATACCGCGAGAGTTGCAAGCGGCTTCCCTCGGCCCGGCTGTGAAGGTAGGGAGGGGGGGAAGCGCGCACGGGGGGTGGGGGCTTGGTTGTGGTTTTGTGTGTGTGTGTGTGTGTGTGAGTGTTCGGGCGGCGGCGGGTGTGCGGCGACCCTCTTCGGCCTCCGGAGCACCGGCGCTCCGCGAGGCGGGTCAATTCAGGCCGCTGGGGGGGTGGAGAGGGGCTCCCTCCCCCTTCTTCTTTTTTTCCGGGGGTGGCTGCAGCGGCGGCGGTAGCGGCGGCGGGGATGGGGCGGCCCTCCTTGGCCTCCGGAGCACCGGCGCTCCGCTGGATGGGCCGTCCCAGGCCGCTAGGCCTCGGAGCCCCCCCGTTCTGTCCGGGCCCGGACCTCTCTCTTTGGGCGTTGCAGGCCCGCGGGGAGGCCAGCGGCCTCCCGGTCACCTTCCCCGGCAGCCCGCGCTGTTCGCGCGGTGGCGGCGGCGCGAAAGCCGGTCAGGGAGCTCCGGCAGCGCTGGGCACCCTCAGGGCGGCCTGAGGAGGAGGAGGCAGACACGGCAATGGCGGCGGCGCAGTTTCGCCCGGCCGCTAACCGCCATCGCCTATTGGTCTACGCTCCAATCCCTGCGTCCCTGTGGGACATGCGCAGTGGAAAATTCCACTGACACACGGACTAGACGCAGGGACACAGGGACTTTATTATATAGGATAATTGTGATTATTATGGCGTACAGCTGATGAGAACCCCAAATTAACAATTTCAACTTTGGGGTTTTCATCAGCTGTACGCCATAATCATCACAATTATAACAAAGGCGTGACATATCTCGCTTTGCATGTCATGAGTCTATCTCAAATATTAAACTCTAGTAGCTAATGAAAACAATTGCTTACATAAATGGATTTTTCCACGATATTCTAATTTTTCGAGTTTCACCTGTATATATATATAGTTCAGAATAAAGAATAAATGAATAGAAAGACATGAAAATAAAATGCAAAAGGAAATCTTTATATAGCAGAATATAACAATAATGTAAATGTGAATGCATGAAAATAAATACATAAATATATATCCGAATATAACAGTAATATAAATGTGAATGCATGAAAATAAATACATAAATATATATCCGAATATAACAGTAATATAATGTGAATGCATGAAAATAAATACATAAATATATATCAGAATATAACAGTAATATAAATGTAAATGCATGAAAATAAATACATAAATATATCTCAGAATATAACAATAATATAAATGAATGCATGAAAATAAATACATAAAAAATCTCAGAATATAACAGTAATATAAATGTAAATGCATGAAAATAAATACATAAATATATCTCAGAATATAACAATAATATAAATGTGAATGCATGAAAATAAATACATAAATATAAATAAATATATCTCAGAATATAACACTAAACGAATATAAATGCAAATGTATTAAAATAAATATGATATCAAAGTAAATGAATGTAAACATATGAGAATTCATAAATACAAAAGTAGATAGAAATATATCGGAATATAAAAATGAATCAGTATAAACAGATGAAAATAAATAAACATAAATATATAAGACCAATAAACGAATTCAAATATATCGAACGAATGAATAGAAATAACATCAAAATAAATGAACATAAATATATCGAAAGAAGTCAATTCTCAGGGAAGGCCTGGTCAAAAACGGCGCCGCCGCCATCTTTACTTCGGGCAGCAGGCCGCTGCCATCCTCGCCGGACAGGAGGAAAGTCGGCGCCGCGGCGGGGGCCATTGCCCTCGACCAACATGGCGATGGAGAGCTCGGCGGCGTGATTTGGAACGAACTCTCGCGGTGATAGAGCCTGAGCGGCGACTCTCGCGAGAGGACGGTTCTTCTGTGCGATTCTGCCTCCCGACCCTTCGCGGGAATAGGGCCCTTTCCGCGCGATTTCATTCCACTTCTCGCGGGAATAGGGGGCCGAACGGCGACTTCCCGCGGGAGGACGGCTCGGTTCCGTGATCCTGCGCGATTTCCCCCCGCCTTCTCGCGGAAATGCGGGCCTCTCGCGAGAGGACGCCTCTCGGCACGTCATCGCCCCGCGCCGAGGCGGCGCCATGGCAACGCGGCCTAAAACGCCCGGAGAAGCCTCGGCCTGCCGGCGGGATGTTCAGCAACGCGGCGGCGGGCGTCGTGGACGTGGCGTCGGTGTGGCGGGCGGAGCGGGGAAGGCGCTGCGAGGAGGTAGTCGGGGGTATAACTAAATTGTAATAGTAGTAGTTGTTGTTGTTATAAACAGGAGACCCAAGTGCCAGAGTAGGCGGGGTAAAATTAAATTGTAGAGTAGCAGTGGCCCAAAGGGGCCACAATGAATGTAATAATGTGAACCCCAATAAATCATTGAATATGCTTCTTTAGAGGGGCAGAGGAACCGGAGACCAAATTGCAAACATGCGCTGGATTATGGAGAAAGCTAGTGAGTTCCAGAAAAACATTTACTTCTGCTTCATTGACTACGCAAAAGCTTTTGACTGTGTCGAGCACAGCAAACTATGGCAAGTTCTTCAAGAAATGGGAGTGCCTGATCACCTCATCCGTCTCCTGAGAAATCTCTATGTGGGACAAGAAGCTACAGTTAGAACTGAATATATGGAATAACTGATTGGTTCAAAATTGGGAAAGGAGTACGACAAGGCTGTATATTGTCTCCCTGCTTATTTAACTTATATGCAGAATTCATCATGCGAAAGGCTGGACTGGATGAATCCCAAACCGGAATGAAGATTGCCGGAAGAAATATCAACAACCTCAGATATGCTGATGATACAACCTTGATGGCAGAAAGTGAGGAGGAATTAAAGAACCTTTTAATGAGGGTGAAAGAGGAGAGCGCAAAATATGGTATAAAAAAAACTAAGATCCTGGCCACTGGTCCCATCACCTCATGGAAAATAGAAGGGGAAGAAATGGAGGCAGGGAGAGATTTCACTTTCTTGGGTTCCCTGATCACTGCAGATGGTGACAGCAGTCACGAAATTAGAAGACGCCTGCTTCTTGGGAGAAAAGCAATGACAAACCTAGACAGCATCTTAAAAAGCAAAGACATCACCTTGCCGACAAAGGTCCGTCTAGTTCAAGCTATGGTTTTCCCAGTAGTAATGTACGGAAGTGAGAGCTGGACCATAAAGAAGGCTGATCGCCGAAGAATGGATGCTTTTGAATTCTGGTGCTGGAGGAGACTCTTGAGAATCCCATGGACTGCAAGAAGATCAAACCTCTCCATTCTTAAAGAAATCAGCCCTGAGTGCTCACTAGAAGGACAGATCCTGAGTTTAAGGCTCCAGTACTTTGGCCACCTCATGAGAAGAGAAGACTCCCTAGAAAAGACCCTGATGTTGGGAAAGATGGAGGGCACAAGGAGAAGGGGACAACAGAGGATGAGATGGTTGGACAGTGTTCTTGAAGCTACCAACATGAGTTTGGCCAAACTGCGAGAGGCAGTGAAGGATAGGCGTGCCTGGCGTGCTCTGGTCCAGGGGGTCACGAAGAGTCGGACACGACTGAACAACAACAACAGAGAATTATGGTAACCTGTAAAGAAGAACAAGCAAATACTCCATCATAAAGACGCCATTCATAAGCTAGAACATAAGTTGGTTTACTTAGCAATGCTGATTGCGCATGCGTATTGGATTAGGTAATGTACTTGCGTACATTATGAATAACTTGATTGTTACAAAACAAAAATAAAAAAAAATTAAGAGTGTCCAATGCAACTTAGGTAAACATTTACATTTTGAAGAAGCAATGAAGGGTGATTACTGTTTCTTCCTCCCAAATTATCCAAGGGAGGTGGAGATGCTATCCCCAAGGAGCCCCACTTCTGTGTTGTTGTCACCAAGTGACAATCTGCTTGTCATGGACCTGTGGTATAATGAATGTGATAATGTGAACCCCTATAAATCCTAGAATATGCTTCTAAAAGAAGTTGTGGTAACCTGTTGCTTTAAGAAACGGTTGATTTGGCAAGTCGCCGTCCCCCACTGGGACAGAAGGACAGCTAAAAGATACAGCCCATAAGCTAGAACATAAGTTGATACATGGTACAAATGGCTACACGTAACACAGGTACACAACATGCATACTAACACAATGTAACAGATCACGGTGAGAATCAAAATTTTGTTAGCAATACTTATTGTGCATGTGTATTAAACATGAAATGAGGTAATGATGTATACGATTGGTGGAAATTGAAATCCTTTATAATAATGATGATGATGATAATAATAATAATAATTTATTATTTATACCCCGCCCAACTGGCTGGGTTTCCCCAGCCACTCTGGGCGGCTTTCAACAGAACATTAAAATACAATAATCTTTAAACATTAAAAGCCTCCCTAAACAGGGCTGCCTTCAGAGGTCTTCTAAAGGTCTGGTAGTTGTTGTTCTCTTTGACATCGGGTGGGAGGGTGTTCCACAGGGCGGGCGCCACCACCGAGAAGGCCCTCTGCCTGGTTCCCTGTAACTTGGCTTCTCGCAGTGAGGGAACCGCCAGAAGGCCCTTGGAGCTGGACCTCAGTGTCCGGGCTGGACGGTGGGGGTGGAGACGCTCCTTCAGGTATACTGGGCCAAAGCCGTTTAGGGCTTTCAAGGTCAGCACCAGCACTTTGAATTGTGCTCGGAAACGTACTGGGAGCCAGTGTAGGTCTTTCAAGACCGTGTTATGTGGTCTCGGTGGCCGCTCCCAGTCGCCAGTCTAGCTGCCGCATTCTGGATTAATTGCAGTTTCCGGGTCACCTTCAAAGGTAGCCCCACGTAGAGCGCATGGCAGTAGTCCAAGCGGGAGATAACTAGAGCATGCGCCACTCTGGCGAGACAGTCTGCAGGCAGGTAGGGTCTCAGCCTGTGTACCAGATGGAGCTGGTAGACAGCTGCCCTGGATACAGAATTGACCTGCGCCTCCATGGACAGCTGTGAGTCCAGAATGACTCCCAGGCTGCGCACCTGGTCCTTCAGGGGCATAGTTACCCCATTCAGGACCAGGGAGTCCCCCACGCCCGCTCACACCCTGTCCCCCAAAAACAGTCCTTCTGTCTTGTCAGGATTCAACCTCAATCTGTTAGCCGCCCTCCATCCTCCAACCGCCTCCAGGCACTCACACAGGACCTTCCCTGCCTTCACTGGTTCTGATTTGAAAGAGAGGTAGAGCTGGGTATCATCCGCATACTGATGAACACATTCATACTTATGAATAACATAAGTTGATACATGGTACAAATGGCTACACGTAACGCAGGTTCCCAACATGCATACTAACACAATGTAACAGATCACGGTGAGAACCAAAATTTAGTTAGCAATTCTTATTGTGCACGTGTATTAAACATGAAATGAGGTAATCCTATATAATAATCTTGAAGTGTCCCTGCTTTTCCGTGTGTCACGGAAGTGCGCTCTGCGCATGCCACACACGGACGCAGGGATTGGAGGGGGCGGAGAGGGGGCGGGACGACGCAGAGACACTTCCAGCCGGGCGAAACTGCGCCGCCGCCATTGCCGGGGGGAAGTCCGCCGCCGCCGCCCGCCTATGGAGGCTCCCGCCCCGCCAACCCCGCTCCGCCCGCTGCTGGCGAGCTTCTCCCTCGCCGACACCGGCCCGCCTTCCGCCCCCTTCCCCTCCAGGGTGGAGCGCCAGCAGCTCCTCCTCCTGCTCCGCCGAGGCGGCGTCGGGCTGGGCACGTCGGAGGCAGCGCCGGCGGCGGAGGAGCCAGCCGGGCCAGCGCCGGCCGCCGAGTCGCTGCTGCTGCCGCTGCTCCCGTTCGCCTCCATTTTGTCTCTGCCCGCCCCCCCAAGCCTCTGCGCTTCCCGAAGCGGCTCCTGACGTCCTGCGAGGAAAGCGGGCTGAGGTGGGGGGCGGCAGCGGCAGGAGAGGAAGGGGCGGGGGAGGGGAAAGCGCGGTAGCCGGGAGGTGTTTGGCCTGTGGAGCGCCAGCCGCCGCCACCGCTAGCGCCCGTTTTTAACGGGCTAAATTCACTAGTTATGTATATGATTGGTGGAAATTGAAATCCTTTGTTTGAGATGTTATAAATACCCCTGCCCGGAGCTTTGGGCGGGCTTGCATGCTTGCGAAATGATCCGACTGACACCGTATTGCTTTGCAATAAACAGTGGACTCCTAGCTCCTCAAGTCTCGTGAGTTTTATTAGCGTAACTCAGAAGATAGGCCATAGTAGTTATAAACAGGAGACCCAAGTGCCAGAGTAGGCGGGGTATCAATAAATAGTTGTTGTGGTGTAAATAAGTTGCTACAAGCACTCCATGAATACTGTGTACAACATGAGCTGCAACTCAATTATGCTAAGACCAAGATTATGGTTTTCTCCGCAAAATTGCACTCGTGGTCGATAAATGGTATTACCGTATTTTTCGCTCCATAAGACGCACTTTTTTCCTCCTAAAAGGTAAGGGGAAATGTCTGTGCGTCTTATGGAGCGAATGTGTGGTCCCTGGAGATGAACTGCCCAGGGGCAAAAGCAGATCATGCTTTTTTTTAAAAAGAGAGAGAGAGAAGGGGGTGTTGAAAGGAAGCCCGCTGGGCAGCTGCTCAGCAAATGATCGGGGAGAGAGATAAGGGAGAGAGATTCCAGCCTGCCCCCTTGCAGAGGGAGACTGTTTCCCCAGCGACATGTGACTGGCTGATTAGATTATCTGTCTGGAAACTGTAGAAATGGCTTCCTGAAGCTGCAGAACTTTTAATTAAACCCCATAAAACAGGGTTTTTTCCCTTTGCAAAGTAAGCTCAACAACTTTGAGCTGATCCTCAAAAAAATGGGGCTTTTCTCCTTTGCAAAAGAAGCTGCAGAAATTTGAGCTGATCCTCATAAAATGGGGCTTTTCTCTTTTGCAAAAGAAGCTGCAGAAATGTGAGCTGATCCTCAAAAAATGGGGCTTTTCTCCTTTGCAAAAGAAGCTGCAGAAATGTGAGCTGATCCTCAAAAAATGGGGCTTTTCTCCTTTGCAAAAGAAGCTGCAGGAATTTGAGCTGATCCTCAAAAAATGGGGCTTTTCTCCTTTGCAAAAGAAGCTGCAGGAATTTGAGCTGATCCTCAAAAAATGGGGCTTTTCTCCTTTGCAAAAGAAGCTGCAGAAATTTGAGCTGATCCTCAAAAAATGGGGCTTTTCTCCTTTGCAAAAGAAGCTGCAGGAATTTGAGCTGATCCTCAAAAAATGGGGCTTTTCTCCTTTGCAAAAGAAGCTACAGGAATTTGAGCTGATCCTCAAAAAAAATGGGGCTTTTCCTCTCTAAAAACTAGGTGCGTCCTATGGTCAGGTGCGCCTTATAGAGCAAAAAATACGGTACATTGGAACAAGTTAACAGCTTTAAATATCTGGGCCAAGTAATTTGATCAAATAGGTCCTTTTTGGCTCATAGAGAGTATATCATTGCAAACGCTGCTAAAGCAGCCATGATGATCAGAGCTCTATATGCTAAGAACCAGGTCCAGTCAGTGAAAGTTGCCTTGAGACTCTTTCAAATGAAAGGCCTTCTTCTCATGCTGGCGGGCATATCCCTGGGTGCACGTCGGGATCTTCTTAGATTAGAAACCGTGCAAACCCGATTTCTCAGGATTCCCCCGCCTGTAGCGGGTGCGGTCATGAGATTAGAGGTGGGTTGGCAAGCCTTCCGATATGTGGCCCTAAAGACAAAACTCTGACAAAACCCGGTGGGCATGGCCCCCCTGATACTGAGCGATGACTTCCAACCATCGTGGGGAAAAGAGACTTTAGACGAAGTGCAGACCTGCGGAGGTTGAATCCTGACAAGACAGAAGTACTGTTTTTGGGGGACAGGGTGTGAGCAGGTGTGGGGGACTCCCTGGTCCTGAATGGGGTAACTGTGCCCCTGAAGGACCAGGTGCGCAGCCTGGGAGTCATTCTGGACACAGCTGTCCATGGAGGCGCAGGTTAATTCTGTATCCAGGGAGGCTGGGACGCAGGATGAGACCCTACCTGCCTGCAGACTGTCTCGCCAGAGTGGTGCATGCTCTGGTTATCTCTCGCTTGGCCTACTGCAATGCGCTCTACGTGGGGCTACCTTTGAAGGTGACCCGGAAACTGCAATTAATCCAGAATGCGGCAGCTAGACTGGTGACTGGGAGCGGCCGCCGGGACCACATAACACCGGTCCTGAGAGATCTACACTGGCTCCCAGGACGTTTCCGAGCACAATTCAAAGTGTTGGTGCTGACCTTTAAAGCCCTAAATGGCCTCGGTCCTGTATACCTGAAGGAGCGCCTCCACCCCCACCGTTCAGCCCAGACACTGAGATCCAGCGCCGAGGGCCTTCTGGCGGTTCCCTCATTGCGAGAAGCAAAGCTACAGGGAACCAGGCAGAGGGCCTTCTCGGTAGTGGCGCCCGCCCTGTGGAACACCCTCCTATCCCATGTCAAAGAGATAAATAACTACCTGACATTTAGAAAACACCTGAAGGCAGCCCTGTTTAGGGAAGTTTTTAATATGTGATATTTTAATGTATTTTAGTGTTTGTTGGAAGCCGCCCAGAGTGGCTGGGGGGACCCGGCCAGATGGGCGGGGTACAAAAAATAAATTATTATTATTATTATTATTATTATTATTATTATTAATGACATTCAGTCAAGCTAAAGTTGTGATCTCTCCAAGACTGAGGGACATTGCTAGACAAGAGGACATTGCCCGTGTGAAACCGGGGATGTTTTTTGGGGATCAGATATTCCAGATTTCACCAGCCCCTTTAATCCACTATGTGGAATACCGTAGACTCCTCACAGCCGCTAGGTTAAACGTTCTGGATACGGCGGTTTTGTGGGGAAGATACAGGGGAGTTCCATATGCTCTGAGATTTTGTCCCTGTGCCCTGGGAACAGTTGAGTCAACTGAACATATTATTTTGACTTGCCCATTTTATGTAGATCTTAGACAAAAACTGATAGCCCCACTCTTATGCCAACTTAACCTAGTAGACAGAGAAAGACAGCTTTTGTTTTTGCTGAGCAATTTTACTGCTACCACAACCCTCTTCTCCCTCTCCCCCCGCAGAAAAGCACCCAGACAGGGACCGTCTCGGCGGCCGAAGCTGCCACCCAGTCCCGCCGCAGCTGCGACGCCGGGGTGCAGACGGGCGGCGGCGAGCCCGGGGAGGGCCGGGCCCGCCAGGCGCCGGGGGCCACCGACTATGCTGGCCTGCTGGCCTTCCTGCAGGGCGTGGAGGAGCCCGTGGCCCGGGAGCTGGACAAGAACTGGAAGAGCCACGCCTTTGACGGCTTCGAGGTCAACTGGGCGGAGCAGAACGAGACGGTAAAAGCGGCCGAGATCCATCTATATCTATCTATATATCTAAATTTATAGATGTGTATCTATAGACAGGCATGCAAACGCTCCCTGCTCCGTTTACATCCAGGTTTCACTTTGCGCATGTGCAGGAGCGCTCTGGCGCGCTTTGCGCATGCGTAAAACGCCGCCCTGGTTGCGGGCTTTTCGGGGTGCGGACGGCGCCCCGAAACGGATCGTGTTCGCAACCAGAGTAGATATGTATGTGTGTGTGTGTGTGTGTGTGTGTGTGTGTGTATCTTTTCCCCTATATATATATGTGTGTGTGTGTGTGTGTGTGTGTGTGTGTGTAAAGAAAAATGTATATATATGTATATACGGAAATTATATCTCTTTTACCATATATATATATACACACACACACACACACACACGTGTGTGTGTGTGTGTGTGTGTGTGTGTGTCGGGAAATTATATCTCTCTTTTCCCCAATATATATATCGGAAAATTATCTCTCTTTTCCCATATATGTATATATATATATGTATGTATTTATATATATATATATGTATGTAATTATATATATATATACACACACACACACACCCCTATATATATGGGGGTGGGGTGGGGGTTGTATCAGGAGATTATACCTCTTTTCCCCCAATACAGTATATATTATATTGTTCTATGGGTGTTTGGACCGCCAGAAAGATGGATGAATATTAATATTCTTTCCTTTCCTTTTTGATTTCCCCCCTTGGATTCCCGGCAGGTCTCCTGCTTGCACAGCCTCTCGTACCCGGTAGCGCGGGAGCGGAAGCTGCAAGTCACCGGTGTCTCCTGGAGTTCCACCGGGGCCGTTGTGGCGTGTTCCTATGGCAGGTGAGCCCCTCCGGATCCTTCGGGGAGGAGCTTTCCGGACCCTTTCCGCGGATCCGGGCCCGGGTAAAAAATGGCTGTGGAAATGCTTTGAAAAATTTCCCCCCGAAGATATCTCCCCCTGGAGATATTTCCCCCCAGAGATATTTCCCCCCGAATATATTTCCCCCCTGAAAATGTTTCTCCCCCAAATATATTCCCCCCAATATATTCCCCCCCAGAGATATTTCCCCCTGGAGATATTTCCCCCGAATATATTTCTCCCCAAAGATATTTCCCCGCTTCCTCGTCCCGTCCCCCCAACGCCCCTCTCTCATTCCAGATTGGATGATGGGGACTGGAGCGCCGAAAAGTCTTACGTCTGCACCTGGAACCTCGACCGCCGCGCCCTGGACCCTGAGCGCCCCGACCTGGTGGTGGATGTCCCCAGCTCCGCCATGTGCCTGGCCTTCCACCCTCGGCGGCCGTCAATCATTGCCGGTACCCTGTCCCGTGCCCCCCAATAATTTATAATAATTATTGTTTATAATATATATAATAATTGTCAGTAATATTTATAATAACTAGCTGACCCGGCCACGCCTTGCTGTGGCTGATTTGGTGAAATGCAAAAGTAAGATGCAGTATGAAAGAGAAAGCGTATGTTTACTTACAGCGTATCTCGTTGAAGTTCAGTCTATGTGTTCTCCGTTTGCCCCTCCCGTTTTTGTCTTCGTTTCTACAACTGTTTATTCCTACTATTTTAGTCTATGAGGTTCTTTGTCCCAGTAGTGTTTGTGGGTGGTCTGTCTGTCGATTAGATGGTGGTAGTGACGTCGGGAGAGGAGGAGGAGGGGTCAGAAAGAGGTGTGTTGTGCTGTTGAACGTCCACTGGAGGGCGCTATATTTTTTTGCACAAAACCACATTTTTACCTGGGAAAGGTGTGGTCTTTGTGCAATGTAAGTACATATGATCCCTCCCATATGGGCATGGAACGTTGTGTCCAAATTTGAACGGAATCAAGGGGTAATGGAGAAAGGCAATTGTGAACAAACATCCAACTTGAACGATTTTATATATATATAGATTGTTTATAATAATTATCTACAATTTATTATTATTATTATTATTATTATTAATATTATTATTTACCACCTCTTGTTGCTGCTCCCCTCCGTCAGAGTTAGGGTCCTGGGGCCCCGCCAGCGTACCCCGGGGTCCAAAAAGTGGGTCCTAATCCTGTGTGTCTTCCTTGCAGGGGGCCTCTTCAGCGGGGAAGTCTTGGTGTGGGACACCGGCCGGCCGGAAGACCCCTTGGTCTGGAGGACAGGGATGACCGATGATACCCACACGGACCCCGTTTACCAGGTAGAAGGGGAACACCCCCCCACTCCACCCCCAAAAATGTGTCCCTTTGTGTTCCGGTCATCCGACCCATCCCTCCCGACGGGGAACAGTTTTCTCTGCTAGTGGGTAGCGTTGCCACGATTCAAAAAGTGAAATTTTTATTTAATTGCAAGCAAGGAACCTTAAGTTTTTAATGGAATTTCAAACGAGGGACACCCAGGTCAATTTCCGATCCAATTTATTTTGACTTTCATTTCATTTGAAAATAATTTTAATGTAATACATGGAACATTAAGTTTTAATTACTTTAATTTAATATCCAAGAGTGGCACTTCCCCTAGAAAACAAGGAGCAAGGTTTCTGTTTTTAATTTAATTTAATTTAATTTAATTTAATTATTTAATTATTTAATTTAATTTAATTTAATTTAATTTAATTTAATAATTTAATTTAATTTAATTTAATTTAATTTAATTTAATTTAATTTAATTTAATTTAATTTAATACTCTTCCCAAAGTCAGAGTGGCACTTCCCCATGAAAACCAGAAGCTTTATTCTCATTGAAGCGTACAATAAAGTTTCCACTCGAATTGAATTAGAAGCACGGGGGCACTAAGGTTTATTTCTACTGGATTGGATTTGGAAACCACGTCGAGTTTTATTTTGTCGGCCACCGTGAAACATCCGCGTCTGACATGTTGAGCCAGGTGCGAATAAACGGGCGGGGATTTTCCCGGGGAGTTGCTTCCCGTCCAACGGCGCCCTCGTCTCCCCAGCGGCCCGATCGCCCCCGCCCAAAAGGCCTCCCGTCCTTTCCCGAATCAGGTGACCTGGCTTCAAGGTGCCAAGCAGACCCGCCTCCTGAGCGCCTCGACCGACGGGAAGATCCTGCTTTGGCATGAGGAGAGGGACGGCCTCCTCGAACCCGCCGCCGGCTTTGCCCTGGCGCTGCAGCAGATCCCCCGGAGCGCCAAGCCCAAGAAGGTCAGCTCGGGTCGGACGTGCGGGGGGTCGGGGCATTGTCCTTTGAGGGGCTCCAGGGAACCCCTGGGTCCGGGAGAGCTTTATCCTGTATGGGGGGTTTGGGGGACTGTTGTTCTAGAAGCTGCTCAGAGGGAGTTGGGGGGGGGACCATCATTCTATAAGGTGCTCCGAGAGAGTCCGGGGTTGGGGGGGACCGTTATCCTATAGGGTGCTTCGAGGGGCGCCAGGGTCGTGGGGACCGTTATCCTATAGGGTGCTTCGAGGGGCGCCAGGGTCAGGGGCACCGTTATCCTATAGGGTGCTTCGAGGGGCGCCAGGGTCGGGGGCACCGTTATCCTATAGGGTGCTTCAAGGGAGTCTGCGGTCGGGGGCACCGTTATCCTATAGGGTGCTTCGAGGGGCGCCAGGGTCGTGGGGACCGTTATCCTATAGGGTGCTTCGAGGGGCGCCAGGGTCGGGGGCACCGTTATCCTATAGGGTGCTTCAAGGGAGTCTGCAGTCAGGGGTACCGTTATCCTATAGGGTGCTTCGAGGGGCGCCAGGGTCGGGGGCACCATTATCCTATAGGGTGCTCCAAGGGAGTCTGCAGTCAGGGGTACCGTTATCCTATAGGGTGCTTCGAGGGGCGCCAGGGTCGTGGGGACCGTTATCCTATAGGGTGCTTCGAGGGGCGCCAGGGTCGGGGGCACCGTTATCCTATAGGGTGCTTCAAGGTGCGCCAGGGTCGGGGGGACCGTTATCCTATAGGGTGCTTTAAGGGAATCTGTGGTCGGGGGGGACCGTTATCCTATAAGGTGCTCCGATGGGTGCCGGGGTTGGGTGCCTCCCGCCTGGCCTTTTTTTCCTCGGGGGGGGGGTGGCCCCACCGCCTCGGAAACTCCCCCGGCTCATTTCCTCCTCTCCCCCCCCCGCAGCATTCCCGAGGGGACACCCCCGTGGGGGTCACCTCCCTCTCCTTCTCCCACTTTGAGCCCTCGGTCTTTGTCGTGGGCACGGAAGGGGGCGACGTGCTGAAGTGCTCGGCGGCGGCCGAGGCCCCTGCCCTCCTGCAGAAGGGGGGCTCCGTCCCCCTCAAGGCGCCCGTCCAGTTTTCCTTCTCGCCCCACGGAGGTCCCGTCTACTCGGTGAGCTGCTCCCCTTTCCACAGGTGAGCCAGGGCATGGCTTATTATTATTATTATTATTATTATTATTATTATTACAGCCAAGTTTGCCTTGTCCATTAATTTACACTTCCTATTATTATTATCGGAGCAAAGTTTGCCCTGCTCGTTAATTTACACTTCCTATTATTATTATTATTATCGGAGCCAAGTTTGCCCTGCCCGTTAATTTACACTTCCTATTATTATTATTGCTACTACTATTATTAATGGAGCCCCAAGTTTGCCCTGCCCATTAATTTACACTTCCTATTATTATTATTATTATTGCTACTACTATTATTAATGGAGCCCCAAGTTTGCCCTGCCCATTAATTTACACTTCCTATTATTATTATTAATGGAGCCTCAAGTTTGCCCTGCCCATTAATTTACACTTCCTATTATTATTATTATTGCTACTACTATTATTAATGGAGCCCCAAGTTTGCCCTGCCCATTAATTTACACTTCCTATTATTATTATTGCTACTACTATTATTAATGGAGCCCCAAGTTTGCCCTGCCCATTAATTTACACTTCCTATTATTATTATTAATGGAGCCTCAAGTTTGCCCTGCCCATTAATTTACACTTCCTATTATTATTATTATTAGAGCCAAGTTTGCCCTGCCCATTAATTTACTTCCTACTACTATTATTAATGGAGCCCCAAGTTTGCCCTGCCCATTAATTTACACTTCCTATTATTATTATTAATGGAGCCTCAAGTTTGCCCTGCCCATTAATTTACACTTCCTATTATTATTATTATTAGAGCCAAGTTTGCCCTGCCCATTAATTTACACTTCCTATTATTATTATTAATGGAGCCTCAAGTTTGCCCTGCCCATTAATTTACACTTCCTATTATTATTATTATTAGAGCCAAGTTTGCCCTGCCCATTAATTTACTTCCTACTACTATTATTAATGGAGCCCCAAGTTTGCCCTGCCCATTAATTTACTTCCTACTACTATTATTAATGGAGCCCCAAGTTTGCCCTGCCCATTAATTTACACTTCCTATTATTATTATTATTATTAGAGCCAAGTTTGCCCTGCCCATTAATTTACACTTCCTATTATTATTATTGTTGTTGTTGTTTTAATTTCATCATCATCATTACTGGTTTTACATTCAGCTATTATTTATTTACCTATTATTATTACTTTTTATTTCTTATTACTCTTATGTATTATTATTAAAAACAATAAAAAATTGGCCAGTTTATTCTGGAAATTACTTATTCTTATTCCTTTTACGTAGTCTTATTGTTTTTACTTCTTACTTATCATTGCTTTTACCTATTGCTTTTACTAATTATTGCTTGATACTTTTACTTCTTACTTGATACTTCTTTTACTCTTTACTTATTGCTTGTACTAATTACTTGTTACTCCTTATTACTTTTACTTATTATTCTTACTTCTTATTGCTTTCACTTATTGCTTATGCCAATTACTTATTTTTATTGTGTTTTATATGATGTTAGCCGTTCTGAGCCCAGCTCCAGCAGGGGAGGCGGGATACAAATTTACTACTACTACTACTACTACTACCTTGTTGCTTTTATTTATTGCTTTTACGTATTATTACTTATTGCTTTTACTAATTACTTATTACTTATTACAACCTTTACTTATTACTGCTTTTATTATTTCTACTTACTACTTATTGCTTTTGCTTATTATTTATTTTTTACTTAGCGTTACTACTTTTACTTATTATTTGTCACTTACCATATTTTTACTTATTACTTCTTGTCACTTGTTACTTTTACATATTATTACTTATTGCTTTTACTAATTACTTTTACTTATTGCTTTTACTAATTATTGCTTTGCCTTATTATTACTTGTTACTTTTACTTATAATTATTCCTTTTACTAATTACTTATTTTTGCTTATTATTACTTATTACTTTTATGTATTATTTACTCTGTTTACTAATTACTTTTTTTTATTTATTACTTGATACTTCTTATTACTTGTTACTTCTTATTACCTACTGCTTTCACTTTATTCCTATTATGATTTTTATTTATTACTTCTTCTTCCTTCTTCCTTTTAGAAGAGCAATATCGTTGCCATCGAAATGATTCCTGCCCCCTTGCCAGTTGGGTTCCTTCTCGACATTTATCGATCTATCTATCCTTGTTTCCTCCTGACAGGAACCTGTTTCTGAGCGGGGGGACTGACGGACACGTTCACTTACACTCCATGCTGCAGGCGCAGCCCCTCGTTTCCCTGCAACTCTCCAAGAAATACGTTTTTGGCGTCAGGTGGTCCCCCATCCGGCCCCTGGTCTTCGCCGCCGCTTCCGGGGAAGGTACTACTACTACTACCCTGTTTCCCCTATTTTAAGACGTAGTCATAAAATAAGCCATAGCAGGATTTTTTCATATTTGTGAAATATAAGCCATAGTGATAGGCGCAGTTCTGGAGGGTGCCAAGGAAATGGCGGGGCGGGGCGTCCAGTCCTGCCACCAAAACCAGTCAGCCCCAGAAGCAGCGCTCAGGAACTCTGCAGAGCAGGGCGCACAGGAAGGGGCAGCGGGCGCGACAAAGGCACTCCGAAGGTCTCTTCGCCAGCGCGCTCACCCAACTCCTTTCGGTGCAAAGTGCACGGGGCGGCCACCATGGCGAGAGGGAAGGCGGCACGGGCTTTCCCTGCTCGCCGCCACGACGAAATCCCCCCAGCCGCCCCGCGCGTCGCCCAAGAGGCCCCTTGGTAAACAAGGCTTCTGTTGAGTTTCGAGGAGGGAAGGCGGCGGAGCAGGAGCAGGAGAGAGCGCCCAGCGAAAGCGGGTCTCTGGTGCCCGTTTCCTCAAAGCTCAGCTTGGATTCTCCCCCCGCTGCCAGCAAGCAAACAAAGAGCTCTGCGCCCGTCCCGTCCTTTGCAGCCCCAGAACTCCAGCGTTGCCTTGCCAAGGCGTGCTTACGTAATAAAAATAAGACATCCCCTCAAAATAAGCTGTAGTGCATTTTCTCGAGGGAAAAAATATATAAGACGGTGTCTTAAAATAGGGGAAACACGGTAACTTATTATTTATACCCTGCCTGGGCTTCCCCAGCCACTCTGGGCGGCTTCCAACAAAATATTAAAAACACTAGCCAGAACCAGGTTTCCATAAAATAAAAATAAATTTCATTCAAAATAAACCCTAATGTTCCTTTGTTTTAAATTAAGTTAAATTCAATTAAAATTAAAACTTGATGTTCCATGTATTACATCAAAACTTAATGTTCCTTGTTTTTTTGTGTGGAATAAAAGAATTTTGTGTGGAATAAAAGAAAACGAAACCTTCGCCTTCTCTGTTTTCCAGGGGAAGTGCAGCTCTTTGACTTTGGCAAGAGCTCCCAGAAGCCCTCGCTCTCCATCCCGCAAACCCGGGACCGGGGCCCCGTCTACTGCGTTGAGTTCAACCCCTGCCAGGCCCAGCTTCTGGCCGCCGGGGATGGTGGGGGCACAGTGAAAATCTGGCAGCTCAGCTCAGACTTCACCGAGGAGGGAGCCCGTGAAATGAGCCACCTCGACCAGTTGGCCAACGAGGTAACAGACTGACCGTTGAGAAGTAGAAGAAAACAAAATTTGGGGTGGTTCCCCCCCAAAAGGGAAGTGCAACTGTTGGTACAACCCAACCCACAGCCCAACAACTCAACCCACCCCAACCCACCCCCAACTAAACAACCCAACCCAACCATATAACCCAACCCTCAACCCAACGCACAACCCAACCCAACAACTCAACTCAACCAGTCCATAACCCAACCCAACAACTCAACCCACCCCACGCCAACAACTCAACTCAACCCACCCCACCCCCAACCCAACAGTTTTTTGGTTTAAGCTCAATTAAATGGAAAATAAAATTAGATGTTTTGTTTTAAATTCAATTTTAAGAAGTGAACGATCCTTATTTTTAATTCAAGAAGTTGAATGTCCCTTCCTTCAAATTAAATGTTCCTTCTCTTATGTTCCATTTTAAAAAGCAAGGCTCTGTGTTTTAAATTCAATTACATTCAATTTTAGAAACTTAACGCGTCGTATTTTTCGGACCATAAGACGCACTTTTTCCCTCCTAAAAACGAAGAGAAAAAGTCTGGGCGTCTTATGGAGCAAAGGCTTTTGTGAGCGGCAGGCAGTGGTGCCGAGAGGGGGAGGGACGAGCAGCATCTCCTCCCTACAGCCGAGATGTGTCTCGCTCCTCCCTGCCCCCCCGCTCGTAAAAGCCTTCTTTTGCGGGGTGGGGTGGAAAAGCAAGCAGCATCTTCCCTCTCTCCCTTTCACCCCTTCCTTCCTTGTCTCTCTTTCTCTCTCTCTCTCACACACAATCCTTTCTCTCTTTCTTGTTTTCCTTCCTTCTCTCTCTCTTCCTCCCTCTCAGTCTCTTTCCTTCTCACCCCTTCCTTCCTTCCTTCCTTCCTTCCTTCCCTCTCTCCTCTTTCACCCCTTCCTTTCTTGTCTCTCTCTCTCTCACCCCTTCCTTCCCTTTCTTTCACTCTCTCACCCCTTCCTTCTCTCCTTTTCTCTCTCCCCTCCCTCCCTCTTTCTTTCCCTCTCTCTTCCTATCTCTCTCACCCCTCCCTTCCTTGTCTCTCATTCTTTCTCTCTCACCCCTTCCTTCCGTCTCACCCCTTTCTTTCTTTCTTTCTTTCTTTCTTTCTTTCTTTCTTTCCTTCCTTCTCTCTTCCTCTCCCTCCCTCTCTCTTTCACCCCTTCCTTCCCCCTTTCTTTCACTCTCTCACCCCTTCTTTCCCTCTCTCACCTTCCTTTTCCCTCTCTCTTTCACCCCTTGTCTCTCATTCTTTCTCTCTCACCCCTTCCTTCCGTCTCACCCCTTTCTTTCTTTCTTTCTTTCTTTCTTTCCTTCCTTCTCTCTTCCTCTCCCTCCCTCTCTCTTTCACCCCTTCCTTCCCCCTTTCTTTCACTCTCTCACCCCTTCTTTCCCTCTCTCACCCTTCCTTTTCTCTCTCCCCTCCCTCCTTCTTTCCCTCTATCTTCCTCTCTCACCCCTTCCTTCCTTCCTTCCTTCCTTCCTTCCTTCCTTCCTTCTCTCTCTTCCCTCCCTCCCAGCCTGTTAGAGGAGAACCAGAAAAATATTTTTTTTCTTGTTTTCCTCCTCTAAAAACGAGGTGCGCCATATGGTCTGAAAAATATGGTAAATTTAAAACCTGGAATGTCCCTTGTTTTCAATGCCCATGCCCAAACCACGAAAGAGGCAGAGTTGGTTTCTGCTTGGACCAATCGTTTTTATTTCTCGAAGCACACTGCGCAAAGCGAAGCCGCTGCTCCGGGTGACGTCCGGAGCGTTCCGCATCGGAGGGGGAGAGCATGCGAGAGCGGGGGAGGAGGCAGAGCAAGCTGGAATCGCCAGGCGGGAGAGGGGGGTCCTCTAGCGCCGCCCGGAGGAGGCGGGAAGCTCAGCTGGGAGTTCTAGCATGGGTCAGCCGGGAAGGGGAGCCCGGGGGGGGGGGTCGCCGAGCCCCGCCCCCGGGAGATCAATTGACGAAGAGCGAGCGGGTGAATTCCACGTAGTCGTACGCCGACGGAAGCTCCCGCCCTTTGCCGTCCAGGTAAGGCTTCATGTGCGAGATGCAGTAGTCGGCTTGTTCCCGAGTCAGGTTCTGGAAGGGCGGAGAAATGAGGAAATATTGGCAATCCCATTTCCCGATTTCGCCAGTTGGTTCCTAAGACAAACCGGCTTTGGATCCTTCCATCCTCCTCTCCTAGCATCCTGTTATTCTATCCTTCCATCCTCCTCTCCTAGAATAATAGGATGCTAGGAGAGAAGGATGGAAGGAAATAATAGGATGCTAGGAAAGGATAGAATAATAGGATGCTAGGAGAGGAGGATGGAAGGATAGAATAATAGGATGCTAGGAGAGGAGGATGGAAGGTTAGAATAATAGGATGCTATGAGAGAAGGATGGAAGGATAGAATAATAGGATGCTAGGAGAGAAGGATAGAAGGATAGAATAACGATGCTAGGAGAGAAGGATAGAATAAAAGGATGCTAGGAAAGGATAGAATAATAGGATGCTAGGAGAGGAGGATGGAAGGGTAGAATAATAGGATGCTAGCAGAGAAGGATGGAATAATAGGATTCTAGGAGAGCAGGATGGAAGGGTAGAATAATAGGGTAGGGAAAATAGAAGAAAATAGAAGAATACAATTTTTCCGGGAAACCCAGCCAGATGTGTGGGGTATGTATGTATAAATAAATAAAAAAATAAAAATAAAAAATATTATATATAATTGCTACTGGAATTATTCCACCCCCTACCAAATCCGGTTCCTTCTCGCCAGCTCCAGACTTTCCGCCGCTGGAGTTGCAACTTGAGAGCGAGCAGAAGCCCCCACCCCCCAAGGTGTTTGTTCCAGTTGAAATTGATTTCATTTATTTTTAAATCGATTTCCCCTTACCTGGTACAGTTCCTCCTTGGTCACGTAAGCTTTCCCCTCGGAGCTCAGCGCCCGGAAGGCGCTCTCGATTTCCTCGCTGGATTTCACGTTCTCCGTCTCGCGGCTGATCATGAACGCCATGTATTCCTGCAAGGAGACATGCCCATCCCTACAGAGGGGGAAAAGGAAGTTTTAGTCCAGATAGTTTTTATCCCGGTTAGGATGAGAGACGGCTTCAAAGGCCGGAATCCCGGCATGGAAAACCGGCGCGGAAATGCTTTGGGGAATGTGCCGGTTTTTGTTGCCAGTGCCACCATACCTGTAGGCATTTGCCGCTGCCCAGCGCAATCCCGCCCAAACGCCTTCTCAATCCGGCCCGCGGACGGTCCGGGAATCAGCGTGTTTTTTACATGAGTAGAATGTGTCCTTTTATTTAAAATGCATCTCTGGGTTAGTTGTGGGGCATTGGAATTCGTTCATAGTTTTTTTCAAAATATAGTCCGGCCCCTATGCCCAGGAACCTCACCAAAATGTTGGAGAGGATGCATCTCCACAGGTACATACCTCCACATGTGGTGGGAATGCCCCGAAATCCAACGATTCTGGACAACAATCATGCAAGAAATAGCTAAAATAACCAAACAAGTACTAGAAACCACCCCAGAATTGGTCTTGCTAAACATCTTCCAAGACAACAACGCCCACTTACACCACAAAGAACTCATTACCCATCTACTCTCAGCAGCCAGAAACATCATTACCAGGCACTGGAAAGACCTGTCAGGAGCAAACATGGACCAATGGTAGTATGGGAAACAGCCCTACTAGAAAAACTAACCAATAAGCTAAAACTGACACGGGGACAAACAGAAGAAGACACCTTCATCCCGGTATGGCTCCCCTTCATCACAGACACAGCCCAAATAGACAATGACAGAAATCTACCGGCAGCATACAAATCAAATTGGCTAACCTGACCAAAAACACTCACCCACCCCTCTCACACAGGAAACCAAAGATCACCACAGCCTACCACAAATGAACAATCACACCCTACGCCAACCCTGACCTCTCTCGCCACTAAAAGAGCACAAGCAAACAACAGGGAACCTGCACAAAAGACACTGACACCTAACCCTGCATATCTATATATATAAAAATGTTCCCATTGCGCGTTTGTCCGAAACACCCTTGCTCCGTAACCGCTGAACCAAATCGCATCAAATTTGGACACAGCGTTTCCTTTACCATCTCAATGTTTTTGGGCGTAATAAAAATTCAGAAAAACCACACCTGTCGTACCTAAAATAAAGAAAAACCGCAAAATATTTTGGCGCACACATATGACACCACCAGCAAAACAGCGCCCTCTAGCGGCGGCTATGCTGGTACTACAGCTACAAAAGCAAGAAATTGGCGCGCACATATGACATCACAGCAAAACCTCGCCCTCTGGCAACGGCAGGCCTGTCTCCATTTTCACTCCCAAACTGACAAACTGTTTCTCTGCAAGGAAGGAGGGGTTGATTGTGTTAGTGCCTTCCTAATACCTGAGTGCCAGACAAGGATGTGATTAACTTGGCTGGGATACAGGGAAATGTAAATATCTCTTTTGTCAAAGGCACACTGGGAAATGGAGGCCACTGCCTCTCGCAGTTAACTAGGCCGGACCAGCAAGGCATGCTGTGAAATGGAGTCAAGGCGCCCTGTGGGTGAACTAAGCTCTTTCGCCCAAACCGCAAGGCATGCTGGGAAACGCTGGGCTTATTATCTCAACCAACCACGCGCTCAAGGCACTCTGGGAAATGGAATCAAATCCTCTCTGTAGAGGGTTACTAGCCCTTTTCCCCTTGAAAAGGCCACAGGCAAGGCACGCCGGGAAATGGCCACCGTGATCGTCCCTCAGTGATCTCCCGAGGTGTGTTTTTTATCTGTGTGTTTCCATTGTGCTTTTCCCTCAGACGGCGTCAGAGGCCTCCTTCCTCGGCTTTTTCTGCCACAGGCCGCGAGAGGGCACCTGAGCGCGTGCAGAGTGCACACGACGCCGGCGGGGGTTTATTTTGGCTGTGGCTGCTGCTGATGGTAATAAGCATAAAATCAGCCACAGCAACGCGTGGCCCGGGTCAGCTAGTATTAAGTAAAATAGAAATACCGCCTCCCCATCCTACCCACACCTCTCCCCCTTCTCTCCCTAATGTCTCAACAAACGAAATCTGAGGGACGGTGGACCGGCCCCCAGCTGAAAAAGGTTGCTGACCCCTGATCTATCTTATTAGCATTATTATTATTTATTGAATTTACAGGCCGCCCTATACCTAGATAGAACGTAACACGGTAGCTGTGAGCTCTATTTAAAAAATCCGGAAAAAAGCAACCTGGGCGCCTTGGAACGCCAAATAAAATGCTCGTACCTGTTGGGATCCACGGTGTCGAGAATGGCCTCAAACTCTGGATCGGGCTCTCCTTCCTCCACCATGGGTAGATCGTAGCCGAGGGAACGCAGGCAGGATTTGAACTCCTGGTGATTCAGACGCCCAGATTTGTCTTTATCAAAGTGCCTGGAAAACGGAGAATCGGGATTAAAACGGAGAACGGCCCGCGGGAAACCACCCCAACGGAACGGCGCGAATTTGGAATGGATCGGGTTGGAAGCGGAAAACCAGTAACAAGAACGGGCGGGGAAAGCGATTGAGTCGAAATCGATGATGGGTGGGGTATAAATAATAAATTATTATTATTATTATTATTATTATTATTAGAAATCGGTGATGGGCAGGGTTATAAATAAATAAATAATAATAATAATAATAGGACGGGCGAGAAAAATAATTGGGTTGAAATGGGGATATCAGTGAGAAGGACGGGCGAGAAAAATAATTGGGTTAACATGGGAGAATCAGGAAAAAGGACATAAATGGGTTGGAATGGGAAAATCAGTGAAAAGGATGGGCAAGAAAAATAATTGGGTTGAAATGGGAAAATCAGAAAAGGACGGGCAAGAAAAATAATTGGGTTGAAATGGGAAAGAAAAAGGGACGGGCAAGAAAAATGGGTTGAAATGAAAAGGACAGGCAGGAAAAATAATTGCGTTAATATGGGGAAATCAGGAAAAAGGACATAATTGAGTTAATTTGGGAGAATCAGGAAAAAGGACCTAAATGGGTTGGAATGGGAAAATCAGGGAAAAGGACAAGCAAGAAAAATAATCGGGTTAATATGGGAGAATCAGGAAAAAGGAGATAACTGGGTTGAAATGGGAGAAGCAGGGAAAAGGACATAAATGGGGAAAATCAGGAAAAATAATGTGGCTGAAACTGTAAAATTGGCTTTGTGACTGCTTTACATCTTTCTCTTTCTTTCAAACTTTTTATATATTTTTCTTTTCCCCCCTTACCTATTGAGTGACGTTACAATGTATAAATATGCAATTTTTAATTAATAAAGAACAATTATAAAAAAAAAAAAGGAGAATCGAATTCGGTTGAAATCTGAACGGGATTGGCATTCTCACGCCAAGGAACCGCCCCGGAAATTGGGATTTATTTACCCCCCCCCCCTGTTCCGGGTGGGGAGAAGCGTCCGACTTACTTGAACATCATGCTGAACTCCTTGAGGGCTTCCTCGGTGACCCCCGTCGTGTTCCTGGGAGGGGAGGAGAAACCGGGACGGTGAGCGGAACCCGGAACGTCTAGCCCCGCCCCCGGGAGCTCGGCAGCCTCCCCCTCCCTTTCCGGCGCCCTGTCTCCCCGATGGGGTCGGGGAACCTGGATTGATATGGGGGTTCGCCGGGACGTGGGGGAACAGACCCGAGCGGAGGGTTTCCGGGTTGGACGACACAGGCTTTCACAGCGGGGCTGGGGTCTCGGACCCCCCCTCGAATGCCGTGGTCTCACCTGGCTCCCCCCCGAATCGGAGCGCCCCATCTCCCTGAAGGGGTCGGGGTACCCAGATTGATACGGGGGGATCGTCAGGACGTGGGGGGACAGACGGACCCGAGCGGAGGGTTCCAGTTCAATCTTGGACCCCCCCTCGAATGTCGGGGTCTCACCTAGCTCCCCCCGAATCGGAGCGCCCCGTCTCCCCGAAGGGGAATTGATACGGGGGGTGTTCATCAGGACGTGGGGGGGACGGACGGACCCGAGCGGAGGGTTCCAGTTCAATCTTGGACCCCCCCTCGAATGTCGGGGTCTCACCTAGCTCCCCCCGAATCGGAGCGCCCCGTCTCCCCGAAGGGGAATTGATACGGGGGGTGTTCATCAGGACGTGGGGGGACAGACGGACCCGAGCGGAGGGTTCCGGTTCGATCTCGGCCCCCCCCCGAATGTGGGGGTCTCACCTGGCCTGGATCTGCTGCTCCAGGTTGTGCTGCATCCTCATGCCCAGCTGGTCAAGCTGGTCCCACTGCTGGGCCAGCCCCACGGTGCTGTGCTCCGTGTACTTGTTGTCCAGGATGAGGGCCTCCTCCATGGCGGCGCCCAGGTCCTCAATCTTCTTCAGCTGGCTGCGCATGGCCCGGATCTCCTGGTGCTTGCGCTGTCGGGGAAGGAGGGAAGGAGGGAGAGAAGGAAAGATAGAGAGAGAGAGATAGAGAGAGAGAGAGAGAGAGAGAGAGAGAAGGAAGGAAGGAAAGAAACACACACACACACACACAGAAAGACAAAGAGAGAAAGAAAGATACAGAGAGAAAGACAAAGAAAGAGAAATACAGAAAGACAGATACAAAGAGAGAGGAAAAGAGAAGGAAATATACAGATAGAGAAAGACAGAGAAAGATTCAGAGAGAGAGAGAGGGAGAGAAATAGAGAAATACAAAGAGAGAAAGATACAGAGACAGAGAGAGAGAAGGAAAGATACAAAGAGAGAGAGTGAGAAAAGGAAAGAGAGAGAGGAAGGAAAGAAAGAAAAATACACAGAGAAAGAGAGAAAGACAAAGAGAGAAAGATAGAGACAGAGAGAAGGAAATAAAGACACAAAGAGAGAGAGAAGGAAAGAAAAATACACACAGAGAAAGAGAGAGAGAGAAAGACAAAGAGAAAGATTCAGAGAGAGAGAGGCAGAGAAATAGAGAAATACAAAGAGAGAAAGATAGAGACAGAGAGAGAAGGAAAGAAAGATACAAAGAGAGAGAGACAGAGAGAAAGGAAAAGAGAGGAAGGAAAGAAAGAAAAATACACACAGAGAAAGAGAGAAAGAGAAAGACAAAGAGAGAGAGAAAGATACAAAGAGAAAAAGAGAAATACAGAAAGACAGATACAAAGAGAGAGGAAAAGAGAAAGAAATATACAGATAGAGAAAGACAAAGAGAGAAAGAAAGATTCAGAGAGAGAGAGAGAGAGAGAGGGAGAGAAATACAAAGAGAAAGATACAGAGACAGAGAGAGAAGGAAAGAAAGATACAAAGAGAGAGACAAAGAGAAAAGGAAAGAGAGAGAGGACGGAAAGAAAGAAAAATACACACAGAGAAAGAGAGAGAGAGAAAGACAAAGAGAAAGAAAGATACAAAGAGAGAAAAAGAAAGATACAGATAAAGACACAGAGAAAGAGAGAGACAGAGGGAGGGAGGGAGGGAAATAGAGATAAATACAAAGAGAAAGAAATGCAGATACAGAGAGAGAGAAAGATACAAAGAGAAAGAGAGAGAGAGAAATACACAGAGAAAAGAGAATTACAGAGAGGGAGAAGAATACAAAGAAAGAAAGAAAAATACACAGAAATACAGAAAGAGGAAGATACAAAGAAAGAGAAATTGGCGAGTTTGTAAATACGATTAAGTCCCGCATTTTCGTGGCGGAAAGCTGGTTTCTGGGAATTTGGGGAATTTGGGAAAGAAACCCATGTACCTTGGTGGCTTCCAGCTGGGATTCCAGGGTTCCGGATTCCTCAACCATGCAAGACCTAGAACCGGAGGAACACGTGAGGAAGGGGCGCCAAGAGCGGCGGCGAGAACAACAACTGGTGAGGCTCGGAATTAACGCTGTCTCTTTCCCCGGCAATCCCCCCCCCCAAATCGCTAACCGACACGAAACCGATTGCCGGCCGGAGAACCCGGAGTTTCCTCCGGTTCCGTTGACGGTTCTCGACTTTCATAGACAGCTTGGAAAAGGCCTTTCCTGGAAAGGAATCTGGAACAATTGTGCCGGTTCTCCGAAATCCCCGAGAACCGGCTCCCGGTCCGAATATTTCCCCGGAGTCGCTTTCTCTTTTTTTAAAAAAAGGGCTACGGGGTGGTTATTATTATTATTATTATTATTATTATTATTATTATTATTGTGTATTTTGTGCTTTTGCACCTCAATTTCATTTCGCGAACCGCCAGGCAGAGGGCAGTACGCAACTTCCATGAAGACGTGAAAATAAAGAACGTGATTCCAGATGTTCCCTTTCAAATTGGGAACCCATATAAATTCAATAGTAATAAAAATAATAATTTTTTATTTATACCCCGCCCTTCCCGATTTAAAAACCAGGCTCAGGGTGGCAAACAGCAAGTATAAAACAGTAGTAGTAGTTGTAGTAATAATAATAATAATAATAATAATAATAATAATAATAATAATAGGAAGTGTAAATTAATGGGCAGGGCAAACTTGGCTGTAAATAATAATAATAATAATAATAATAATAATAATAATAATAGGAAGTGTAAATTAACGGGCAGGACAAACTTGGCTCCGTTAATAATAATAATAATAATAATAATAATAGGAAGAGTAAATTAATGGGCAGGGGAAACTTGGCTCCGTTAATAATAATAATAATAATAATAATAATAATAGGAAGAGTAAATTAATGGGCAGGGGAAACTTGGCTCCGTTAATAATAATAATAGGAAGTGTAAATTAATAGGCAGGGGAAACTTGGCTCCGTTAATAATAATAATAGGAAGTGTAAATTAATGGGCAGGGCAAACTTGGCTGTAAATAATAATAATAATAATAATAATAATAGGAAGTGTAAATTAACGGGCAGGACAAACTTGGCTCCGTTAATAATAATAATAATAATAATAATAATAGGAAGAGTAAATTAATGGGCAGGGGAAACTTGGCTCTGTTAATAATAATAATAATAATAATAATAATAATAATAATAGGAAGAGTAAATTAATGGGCAGGGGAAACTTGGCTCCGTTAATAATAATAATAGGAAGTGTAAATTAATGGGCAGGGGAAACTTGGCTCCGTTAATAATAATAATAGGAAGTGTAAATTAATGGGCAGGGGAAACTTGGCTCCGTTAATAATAATAATAGGAAGTGTAAATTAATGGGCAGGGCAAACTTGGCTGTAAATAATTAATAATAATAATAATAATAATAATAGGAAGTGTAAATTAACGGGCAGGACAAACTTGGCTCCGTTAATAATAATAATAATAATAATAATAGGAAGAGTAAATTAATGGGCAGGGGAAACTTGGCTCTGTTAATAATAATAATAATAATAATAATAATAATAATAATAGGAAGAGTAAATTAATGGGCAGGGGAAACTTGGCTCCGTTAATAATAATAATAGGAAGTGTAAATTAATGGGCAGGGGAAACTTGGCTCCGTTAATAATAATAATAGGAAGTGTAAATTACTGGGCAGAGCAAACTTGGCTGTAAATGATAATAATAATAATAGGAAGTGTAAATTAATTTGCTCCGTTATTATTATTATTAATAATAATAATAATAATAATAATAGGAAGTGTAAATTAATGGGCAGGGCCAACTTGGCTGTAATAATAATAATAATAATAGGAAGTGTAAATTAATGGGCAGGGCCAACTTGGCTGTAATAATAATAATAATAATAGGAAGTGTAAATTAATGGGCAGGGCCAACTTGGCTGTAATAATAATAATAATAATAGGAAGTGTAAATTAATGGGCAGGGCCAACTTGGCTGTAATAATAATAATAATAATAGGAAGTGTAAATTAATGGGCAGGGCCAACTTGGCTGTAATAATAATAATAATAATAGGAAGTGTAAATTAATGGGCAGGGCCAACTTGGCTGTAATAATAATAATAATAATAGGAAGTGTAAATTAATGGGCAGGGCCAACTTGGCTGTAATAATAATAATAATAATAGGAAGTGTAAATTAACGGGGAGGGCCAACTTGGCTCCGTTCAGTTCTGTGGGTCTACTCTGGAGCCAAAATGAACTGGCCAGGATCAAATCCATCCTCATCCTCATTGCAAATGACTTGGGATTCGGACGGGTTCTCCCCCCTGAGGATTCCTGTTTGCCGTCCAGCTTAATTTCGAGCCCCACCCAAAGGGGAAAAAAACAACCACACACGTCATGCCAAACCCAAAGCGCTCACGGGGCGGGTTCCGCGCCGGTGCAAAGTCAGCTGCCCCTGCCGTGCCGGACACACGCCGCGCAGGTGATTCGCAAGAGGTGGTGAGGGGCCGGGTTGGGACTGGCCCGCCTCGGAACGGTGCAAAAGTAATGGCTCAGCCTGGAACCTTTGCAAAGCGACCGGCTTGGTTGGGAACCTTTGCAAAAGGACTAGCTTGGTCTGGAAGCTTTGCAAAATTAACTGCTCAGTTCGGAATCGTTGCAAGACTAATGGCTCAGTTCAGACTGTTTGCAAAACGACTGGCTCGGTTTGGAATCGGTGCTAAACTAATGGTCCGATTTGGAACCTTGGCAAAACTAACGGCTCAGTTTGGAATTGTTGCAAAATGAGTGACTTGGTTCAGAACCGTTGCAAAACTAATGGCTCAGCCTGGAACCTTTGCAAAGCTGGGTTCAGGACCTTTGCAAAATGACCAGCTTGGTCTGGAACCGTTGCAAAACTAATGGCTTGGTTTGCAAAATGACCAGCTTGGTCTGGAACCGTTGCAAAACTAATGGCTCAGCCTGGAACCTTTGCAAAGCGAACGGCTGGGTTTAGAACCTTTGCAAAAGAACTAGCTTGGTCTGGAAGCTTTGCAAAACTAACTGCTCAGTTCGGAATCGTTGCAAAACTAACTGCTCAATTCAGAATCGTTGCAAAAGTAATGGCTCATTGTTTGCAAAACTACTGGTCCGATTTGGAACCTTTGCAAAACTAACGGCTCAGTTAGGAATCGCTGCAAAATGAGTGGCTTGGTTTAGAACCGTTGCAAAAGTAATGTCTCAGCCTGGAACCTTTGCAAAGCGACCAGCTTGGTTTGGAACCTTTGCAAAAGAACTAGCTTGGTTTGGAAGCTTTGCAAAACTAACAGCTCAGTTCGGAATCGTTGCAAAACTAATGGCTCAGTTCAGAATGTTTGCAAAACGACTGGCTCGGTTTGGAATCGGTGCTAAACTAATGGTCCGATTTGGAACCTTGGCAAAACTAACGGCTCAGTTTGGAATTGTTGCAAAATGAGTGGCTTGGTTCAGAACCGTTGCAAGATGACCAGCTTGTTCTGGAACCGTTGCAAAACTAATGGTTTGGTTCGGAACCTTTGCAAAATGACCAGCTTGGTCTGGAACCGTTGCAAAACAACCAGCTCGGTTTAGAACCGTTGCAAAACTAATGGCCCAGTTCGGAACGGTTGCAAAACGACCGGCTGCAAAGCTAATCCGAGAGACCCATCCCTCCCTCCGATTTTCCCAACGGGAAACGGGTTCCCTGCAATTTCGGGATCTGCCCGCTTGCTTGGGGAGGGGAAGGAACGGAACCTGGATTTAAAGGCAGAAGCGCGATAGAGCCAAACGAAGCCACTCAGCGCCCCCCCTTTTACGGACAACCTCCGCCCCGGGTGCAAAAATTTCCAAAGTCCCCGGGGGGTTCTGCGTCCCCCGGGGAAACGGGGGTCCTTTCACATCCCCCCCAACCGGACGCTGCCCCTCCGCACCACCAGGGGGCGGGCTTGCGAACCGGAGGGCTCCGTTTTGGAGGAAAGGACGCCCCTTTTGCCGGGCGGCTGTGGGTCTCGGGTTCCGGAGACCGCCATCTTTTTCCTAAAGGGAGAACCCGGGCGGAGCGGTTTTTTTAGGATATTTGAAGCCCAAATTGGGCTATTTTGGGGTGGAAACGGCTCCAAAGACTTTTCAGATATGCGGTTTTTTAAAATTTTATTAGGCTTTTCAATTCTGTGGGTTTTTATTTTAGATTTTCAGTTCCGCAGCGGGTTTTTTTTAGGCTTTTCAGTTTTGCGGGTTTTTATTTTAGATTTTAAGTTCTGCAGCGTTTTTTTTATTAGGCTTTTCAGTTCTGCGGGTTTTTATTTTAGATTTTAAGTCCTGCAGGTTTTTTTTTATTAGGCTTTGCAGTTCTGCGGGTTTTTATTTTAGATTTTAAGTCCTGCAGGTTTTTTTTATTAGGCTTTGCAGTTCTGCGGGTTTTTATTTTAGATTTTAAGTCCTGCAGGTTTTTTTTATTAGGCTTTGCAGTTCTGCGGGTTTTTATTTTAGACTTTCAGATCTGCGGGTTTTTTATTAGGATTTTCAGTCCTGCAGGTTTCTTAGAAAGATTTTCAGCTCTGGGCTTTTTAGAAAGAGCTCCAAAGACTTTTCAGTCCTGCGGGTTTTAATTTTAGATTTTAAGTTCTGCGGGTTTTTTATTAGGATTTCCAGTTCTGCAGTTTTGGGGGTTTTTTTTAGAAAATCTGCAAAGATTTTTCAGCTCTGCGGGTATTTTAATTAGGATATTCAGCTCTGCGAGTTTTATAGGAAGATATTCAGCTCTGCGGGTTTGTTATTAGGATTTCCAGTTCTGCGGGGGTTTTTGGGGTTTTTTAAGAATGAGCTGCAAAGACTTTTCAGCTCTGCGGATTTTTTAATTCAGATTTCCAGTTCTGCGGGTTTTGGGGTTTTATAAGAAAAGAACTGAAAAGGTTTTCCAGCTCTGTGGGTTTTTTATTAGGATTTCCAGTTGCAATGACATTTCAGCCCTGCGGGTTTTTTAATTTCCTAATTAAATTAAATTAATTAAATCAAATTAATTTTTTTAATTTCCTAATTAAATCCTTTTCCAGCTCTGCAAGTTTTATAGGAAGATCTTCAACTCTGCGGGTTTTTTATTCCGATTTCCAGTTCGGTGGGGTTTTAAAAGAAAGCTCCGGAGACTTCAGTTCTGCAGTTTTTGGGGGCTTTTTTTGGTGATTTTCCGTTGCCACACATCTGGGTTTTCCCGGACGTTTTGCCGGAAATTCGCCCCGGATCCATCCTATGTTCGTAGTTGTCAACCTGTCCCTTTTCTCGCGAGGAATCCTATTCGGAAAAAGGGGATTTCCCGCAAGAAAAGGGGGAAAGTGTCCATCCCCCGAAGCCGTGAGCGTTAGTTCAGAGGAAAAGCGAGCCTTGGGGATTAGGAACATGCCGTTTCGGGTGTTTGGAAAAAGAAAAGCGAAAACGGAGCAACCGAAAGCGAAGGAAAAAAAAAAGGGAAATAAAAGGAGGGGGAAAAAAAGAAACCGCAGTGAGATAAGGAAAATAAAGAGGAAAAACCTTCCAGACAGATCATCCCCAACTTCATACTGATAGACACGAATGACACGGCGGTATGCAATGCTAGTCAAAGAAAAGGAAACCAGGTGAAATTCCGGAAGTAGGGTGTTGGGGGGGGGAATAGGGGAGCAGACACGACAATGGGGGGGGGCACAACGTCAGCTGGCCACACACAGCAGCCTAGGGGGAAGGGCCGGCGGGAAGCAGCCGGGGAGATCCGCTTTGTGGGTCGCTGGGCCCCGCCGGGGCAATAAGTAGGCAGGCGGGGCAATACCTAGGTAAACGGGGCAATACCAGGGCAGGCAAGGCAATACCTATGCAGGCGGGGCAATACCTATGCGGGTGGAGCAGTACCTAGGTAAATGGGGCAATGCCTCAGCAGGAGGGGCTATACCTAGGTGAATTGGGCAATACCAGGGCAGGCGGGGCAATAAGTATGCAGGCGGGGCAATACCTAGGTAAATGGGGCAATACCAGGGCAGGCGAGGCAATACCTATGCAGGCGGGGCAATACCTATGTGGGTGGAGCAGTACCTAGGTAAATGGGGCAATGCCTCAGGAGGGGCTATACCTAGGTAGACTGGGCAATGCCTCCGCAGGCGGGGCAATACCTAGGTAAACACCCTATACAAATGGGGCAAAACCTCCGCAGGCAGGGCAATACCTAGGTGAATTGGGCAATACCTGTGCAGGCGGGGCAATACCAGTGTTATTTTTTCTAAAACGTTTAGGCTTACCCCCAGGGGGGGGGGGAAAGCACTGGGCAATACCTATGCAGCTGGGGCAATACCTATGGAGACGGGGCAATAAATACCTATGCAGCTGGGGCAATGGAGACGGGGCAATACCTATGGAGACGGGGCAATACCTATGGAGACGGGGCAATACCTATGCAGAGCCCAGGCACCAAGCAAGGCTGCTTCGGCAAACACCGATGTCACAAGCAAAGCCACGGCGGGACGAAGCACAAGACACAAAAGCCGCTTTGGTGGGTTTCTTTCAAATCAAAAAATCCATTTCGTACTAACCCATCGAGCAGGTAGGTCCTGGCGAACGGTCCGGGTATCAGGAAGCGGGAGAAACGTTCCGGCGGGAGAGGGGGAGAAAGAAAAGGCAGGTTAGCCAAGGGAGACGTCGCCGCCTTGGAGAGAGGAAAGAACCCTAAAATCTTGGACAAACCGAACCTCGGGGCGAGACGCTGGCGGGAGTAATAGCAGTAACAGTAGGAGCAATAACAATGGTAACAGCAGCAACAGCAACAATAATAGTAATAATAATAATAATAGTAACAATAGTAACAGTAATAACAGCAACAATGGTAGCAACAATAACAGCAGTACTAATAACAGGACCGGTGCTGGCAATTTTGGCGCCCTAGGCGAGGGGGCGGGCCACGTGATGTCATTACGTATGACGCACGTTGCGGAGCGGTGCCCCGCCCCCTGCCCTGCGCCCCTCGCCGCCGCGGTTTGCTTGCTCCGCCACTGGCTGGGGCGGGGGGCAGGCTGGCCAGCGCCCCCTCCATTTTGGCGCCCTAGGCAGTTGCCTAGTTCGCCTAAATGGACGCGCCGGCCCTGACTAATAATAACACTAGCAGTAATAATAGTAGTAGCAGCAGCAGAAACATTAGCAGCAGTAGTAACAGTAACAGCAACAGTATTAAAAATAGCAGCCGCAGTAGTAACAATAGTAGTAGTTGTAATAATAGTAACAGTAACAATAGTAACAGTAGTAGTGGTAGTAATAATAATAATAGCAGCAACACTACTGCTGCTGCTGCTAATATATTGCTACCGTAATAAACGTAAATCGCTTCTACTGGAAAATATACTATAAATTTCTTTTGTGCCATTGGTTTTTCTTTCTAATCCTTAGGATTTTGACGCTTTGTAGCGATATTCTGATCGCTGGTTTGGAATTATACTGGACTGTATTATATTGCTGGCTTTTGCTGTAATAAACTGAGTTGAGCTATCCTAATAATAATAAAAAATTTCAGATTTGCCTTAATCAATAGGAACCCTGTATTCATTTTGATAATATTAATATCCGTCAGATTTGGAATTATCATACGGTACAATACCTTATTTTTTATTACCTAAATATATTACACCAATGCCTTATATTCTATGCAATGTTTTATATTATATTTTATATTGTATTTATAATAAAGGTATTATTATTATTATTATTTCACGCAAAAATAATAATTCCCCCCTCCCCCGGAGGAAAAACCTGATGAGAAATTGAGCGGCGGCGGAGGCACCTGGTTTCCTGGATCCACTGGTGGAAAGCGTTGGCGTGCTGGGCAAATTCCTGGCGCAGCTTGTCGTTCTCTTCCTGCCGCCGCTGCTCCTTCTGCAGCTCCAGCTCACGCTCCTGGGGGAAAGGAAGGAAGGAACGTCGGGAGGCGGAAGGAATCAGGGCCTCCGTTCCAGCACCGCCCCCCCCCCCGGTCGCAATGGGAATTCTTCGATCGGGTCTTTTCTCGGCATTTGCAAACCTTAATATATAAATATACATACACAAACACACACACACACACACATATATATATATATATACATACACACACACAAACATATACATATATACATATACATACTCATATATATACATACACAAACACACACACACACACACATATACATATACACACACATATATAGTATATATACATACACACATGTATACACACACACACACACACACACACACAGAGTGTATATATGTATATGTTTGTGTATATATGTGTGTATGTATATATATGTATGTATATATGTGTGTGTGTATATGTATATATATATATATATATACATGTGTGTATGTATATATACTATATATGTGTGTGTATATGTATATGTGTGTGTGTGTATGTTTGTGTATGTATATATATGAGTATGTATATGTATATATGTATATGTTTGTGTGTATGTATATATATGTGTGTGTGTATGTTTGTGCATGTATATGTATATATGTACCGTGTTTCCCCTTTTTTAAGACGTAGTCATAATATAAGCCGTAGCAGGATTTCTGCGCATTTGCAAAATATAAGCCGTACCCTGAAAATAAGGCATAGTGATAGGCGCAGTTATGGAAGGTGCCAAAAGCCCCCACAAAGCCATCAGAGACCCCCCTCCCCGCGCCAAGCAACATCGCCCCTCCGGAGCCGGTGGGGATGGCAGTCCTGGCCCCGCCGCCTCCTCAACCCCTCCTGCCTGTTCCCGGCGCGCAGCCAGCCAGAGAGAGGTGAAAAAAAGAGGGGTGGGGAAAGGCGGCTCTCGCCCGAGCTCCTGGCTTGCAAAATAAATAAATAAGCCTTTCTCCTGCCTGTTCCCGGCACGCAGCAAGAGAGAGAAAGGTGTGGGGGGGGGACCTGCCATGGCCCCACCTCCCCAACTGAGGGAGCAAGAAGCACCGCCGCGCGCAAGGAGATAAATACCGGTAGGAAGGAACCCGTGGTGGGAACTTGGCACGCTTTCGAAGATTCTCTCCTTCCTTCCCTCCTCCCATTTCTTAGCTTTGCCCCAAGGACTGCCAGAGCAAACAAACCAAATAACAGGTTTGTTTCCGTGGAAAACCCCTCTTCTTCTTGGTAATTATAATTGAATAAATGCAGTCTTGACTAAATGAATAAATGTTGTTTTGACTATGACAGACCAACACAGCTACCTACCTGTAACTGAATAAATGCAGATTGCTGTACCGTACCATACTGACGTAATAAAAATAAGACACCCCCTGAAAATAAGCCCCCCTATGCTTTTTGGAGGAAAAAAAGTTATAAGACGGTGTCTTAAAAAAGGGGAAACACGGTATGTGTATATATATGTTTATGTGTATGTATGTATATATATGTGTGTATATATGTGTGTGTATGTGTATATGTATATGTGTGTATATACAGTATATATGTGTATGTATATGTATATATGTATATTTGTGTGTGTGTATATATATATATGTGTGTGTGTGTGTATGTATATATATATGTGTGTGTATATATATATATGTGTGTGTGTAATGTTTGTATGTGTATGTATATGTATATATGTATATTTGTGTGTGTGTGTATATATATGTGTGTGTGTGTGTGTGTGTGTGTATGTATATATATATGTGTGTGTATATATATATATGTGTGTGTGTAATGTTTGTATGTGTATGTATGTGTATATATGTTTGTGTATGTATATGTGTGTGTGTATATTACACATACATATATACGTGCATATATATGTGTGTGTGTGTGTGCAGAAACGGGACCCCTGCGCCACGCGGTTGCCGCCGGAACGATCCGGGACCCGCGGGGCTCAACTTCCAACGGGGAAGCGAGTTTGGGTGTCCGCTGGCGAGAGAGGCCGCCGGAAGCGACCCCGGCGGAAGCCTACCTTGATGATCTTCTGCAGATTCCTCCAGGTCTCCTCCAGAGCTTCCATAGTAAACCAGGTGTAGGGGTTGGAAGCCACCCGGAAGCTGCGGATCTGCCTCTCCAGCTCGGCCAGCTGGTTGAAGTCGGCCTGGGCGGAGCTGAGGGAGGCGCGAAAGGCGTCGTGGGCTTCCCGCAGCGCCCGGATCTCCTCCAGCGAGTTGCAGCGCACCGGGTCCGTCAGGTCCTCCTCGGCATTCTCGAACCAGCTGTTGAAGGCCGAGGCCTTCTTGGCGAAGGTCAGGAACAGGTCTTCCACCTGCGGGGAGGGGAGGAGAGAAGGGTGGGCCCCGGCACGGAGTCAAGATGGAAGCTAATAATAATGATAATAATAATAACCATGATAATAATCAGGGTGGATTTGATTTAAATCAAATTGATTGAAATCACGATTTAAATCACTAGTCAGTAAGGCTTGATTTAAATATTTTTTTTACAGAAAGACTCCTTCATTCTGGTATAATCTTAATATTTACAACCATATGAAGGTTTCATTTTTGGAATAATAAATTTTCAGAGTGGTTTTTACAGTTCTATCCAAAATTACTGATTTGGTTATACTACTAGAAATACATAGACAGATAATTATGAAATTATGGTGAGGTTTAATAAGTTAACTGTTTATATTTGGACAACTTTTCTGCTGTACTTTATTGGAAGGAGAAAAAGAATCATTTCCTTAATAACCATTTAAACCATTTATTTAACTAAAACAATAACATTATAGCATTATAGGTATCTGAAGAAGGGTGCATGCACGCGAAAGCTCATACCAAGAACAAACTTAGTTGGTCTCTAAGGTGCTACTGGATGGATTTTTTTTATTTTGTTTTTACTATAACAGACCAACACGGCTATCTACCTGAAACTGGAATTATAGCATATGTATCCATGTTTGTTAACTGATGTGGTTAAACATTTTTGTTTAAAAAACTTAGACTGAGTTTTAGCCCACTTGATCAACTTAAAACAAATCCTTCTTTCCTGATGAATAGCCTTTGGACTACAATGTAACTTAAATAGAAGACTATATTTAGAAAGAATTTTCCTCCAAAAGCATTTTATTTTGAAAATCCAATTTAAATAAAAAAAAAAATCCGATTTTTAAAAAAAATCGTTGATTTTTATCCACCCTGATATTAATGATAAAATAATAATAATATTTTTTTATTTGTACCCCACTCATCTGGCTGGGTCTCCCCAGATGATGATAATGATAATTATTTTCTTTTCGATCGATCCTGTTCTCACTGTTCTGCCCTGCAAATATTTGCTAACACCCACCCCTAGCCGAGAGATGAACCTCTCTTAAATATGCACGCCCAGCGTCACGTATTTAAAAGACGCCACCATCATTTTCTGCACCGACGGTTTGGCTCTGGGGTGTTTTAGGGCGCTGCAGTTAAGGCGCCCAGGGCGAGGTCCAATTCTGGACTGTAAGGAGATCCAACCGATCCATTCTGAAGGAAATCAGCCCAGAGTGCTCACTGGAAAGACAGATCCTGAAGCCGAGGCCCCAAGACTTTGGCCACCTCATGAGAAGAGAAGACTCCCTGGAAAAGACCCTGATGTTGGGAAAGATGGAGGGCACAAGGAGAAGGGGACGACAGGATGAGATGGTTGGACAGTGTTCTCGAAGCGACAAATATGAGTCTGACCAAACTGCGGGAGGCAGTGGAACAGTGCCTGGCGTGCTCTAGTCCATGGGGTCACGAAGAGTCGGACACGACTAAACGACTAAACAACAACAACAGGCAGATGATGGATAGATAGATAGATAGATAGATAGATAGATAGATAGATAGATAGATAGGCAGTGGAAGACAGGAGTGCCTGGCGTGCTCTGGTCCATGGGGTCACGAAGAGTCGGATACGACTAAATGACTAACAACAACAGGTAGATAGATAGATAGATAGATAGATAGATAGATAGATAGATAGATGATAGATAGGCAGGGGAAGACAGGAGGGCCTGGCGTGCTCTGGTCTATGGGGTCACGAAGAGTCGGATTCGACTAAATGACTAAAAACAACAACAGGGAGATAGATAGATAGATAGATAGATAGATAGATAGATAGATAGATAGATAGATAGATAGCGGAAGACAGGAGTGCCTGGCGTGCTCTGGTCCATGGGGTCACGAAGAGTCGGATGTGGCTAAACTACTAAACAACAACAACAGGGAGATAGATAGACAGACAGATGGATAGATAGATAGATAGATAGGCAGCGGAAGACAGGAGGGCCTGGCGTGCTCTGGTCCATGGGGTCACGAAGAGTCGGATGCGGCTAAATGACTAACAACAACAGATAGATAGATAGATAGATAGATAGATAGATAGATAGATAGATAGATGATAGATAGGCAGGGGAAGACAGGAGGGCCTGGCGTGCTCTGGTCTAGGGGGTCACGAAGAGTCGGATTCGACTAAATGACTAAAAACAACAACAGGGAGATAGATAGATAAATAGATAGATAGATAGATAGATAGATAGATAGATAGATAGATAGCGGAAGACAGGAGTGCCTGGCGTGCTCTGGTCCATGGGGTCACGAAGAGTCGGATGCGGCTAAACTACTAAACAACAACAACAGGGAGATAGATAGACAGACAGATGGATAGATAGATAGATAGATAGATAGATAGATAGGCAGCGGAAGACAGGAGGGCCTGGCGTGCTCTGGTCCATGGGGTCACGAAGAGTCGGATGCGGTTAAATGACTAACAACAACAACAGGTAGATAGATAGATAGATAGATAGATAGATAGATAGATAGATAGACAGATGATAGATAGGCAGGGGAAGACAGGAGGGCCTGGCGTGCTCTGGTCCATGGGGTCACGAAGAGTCGGACACGACTAAACAACTAAACAACAACAACAGGGAGATAGATAGATAGACAGACAGACAGACAGATGATAGACAGACCGATGGATAGATCGATAGATAGATAGATCGATAGATAGATAGGCAGCAGAAGACAGGAGTGCCTGGCGCGCTCTGGTCTATGGGGTCACAAAGAGTCCTGGGCTGGAAAGGGAGCCTTATCTCTCTCTCCCCGATCGCTTGCTAAACAGCTGTTCAGCAGCTTCCTTTCAACCCCCTCTTCTCTCTTTGTCAAAAAAAGAGAGCACAATCCGTCAGACGCACAGACATTTCCTCCGACTTTTTAGGAGGAAAAAAGGGCGTCTGATGGAGCGAAAAAGAGGGTAAAATGCAGCTTCATTTCAGATAGAAGGGAGGAAACAAAAGGGGGGGAAAGGAACTGGGCGGCCCCCGAGCTCCCGCCCACCTTCCGGAAGTGCTCCTGGGCTTCCAGAAGCTTCTTCTTCCGGGCGGCGGAGTTGGCTAGCAGTTGATTCCAGCGGTTCATGAGCGCAGCGTGGCGGGCCTCGATGGCTTTGGACTGGACGTGTTGGGCAGCTAGCAGCTGGTCCTTCAGGGCCGTGATGTTGGCGATGCCCTCCTGCTGGAAGGCCTGCAGCCCGGCGTCGAAGGTCTCCTGCAGCGGAAAAGAGAGAGGGAGCGAGTTCGAATCACGAGGCGGGGAGGCCCAACCCACCGGGCCCTGGGAAAACGGCAAGGAAAACGGCTCACCTGCTTGGTCAAGAGGGTCTGCACGGAGGAGAGGTCCCGGCCGTAGTCGTCCGTCTTCAGGCTGTTCTCTTTTTCTCCTGGAATACGGGGAAGGGGGGAGAGCCGTTAATTCGCATTCGCTACGGCCGGCGGGCTCGAAGTCCATTTCGGGGGTTAAACCCCAGAGCCGGAGGCCGGCGGTTCGAATCCCCGCCACGGGGTGAGCTCCCGTTGCTCGGTCCCTGCTCCTGCCCACCTAGCGGTTCAAAAGCACGTCAAAGCGCAAGTAGATCAAGAGGTCCCGCTCCGGCGTTTCCGCTCGCCGCTCTGGTTCGCCAGAAGCGGCTCAGTCCTGCTGGCCACATGACCCGGAAGCTGTGCGCCGGCTCCCTCGGCCAGTAAAGCGAGATGAGCGGCGCAACCCCAGAGTCGGTCACGACTGGACCTAATGGTCAGGGGTCCCTTTACCTTTATACCCTAACCCCTAACCCCTAACCCTAACCCAACCCCTAAACCCTAAAACATAACCCTAACCCCTAACCCTAAAACATAACCCTAACCCCTAATCCTAAAACATAACCCCAACCCCTAAACCCTAAAACATAACCCTAACCCCTAAACCCTAAAACATAACCCTAACCCCTAATCCTAAAACATAACCCCAACCCCTAAACCCTAAAACATAACCCTAACCCCTAACCCTAACCCCAACCCCTAAACCCTAAACCATAACTCTAACCCCAACCCCTAACCCTAAAACATAACCCTAACCCCAACCCCTAAACCCTAAACCATAACCCTAACCCCAACCACTAAAACATAACCCTAACCCCTAACCCTAACCCCAACCCCTAAACCCTAAACCATAACTCTAACCCCAACCCCTAACCCTAAAACATAACCCTAACCCCTAACCCTAAACCCTAACCCCAACCCCTAAACCCTAAACCATAACTCTAACCCCAACCCCTAACCCTAAAACATAACCCTAACCCCAACCCCTAAACCCTAAACCATAACCCTAACCCCAACCACTAAAACATAACCCTAACCCCTAACCCTAACCCCTAACCCCAACCCCTAAACCCTAAACCATAACTCTAACCCCAACCCCTAACCCTAAAACATAACTCTAACCCCAACCCCTAAACCCTAAACCCTAACCCTAACCCCAACCACTAAAACATAACCCTAACCCCTAACCCTAACCCCTAAACCCTAAACCATAACTCTAACCCCAACCCCTAACCCTAAAACATAACCCTAACCCCAACCCCTAAACCCTAAAACATAACTCTAACCCCAACCCCTAACCCTAAAACATAACCCTAACCCCAACCCCTAAACCCTAAACCATAACCCTAACCCCAACCACTAAAACATAACCCTAACCCCTAACCCTAACCCCTAACCCCAACCCCTAAACCCTAAACCATAACTCTAACCCCAACCCCTAACCCTAAAACATAACTCTAACCCCAACCCCTAAACCCTAACCCTAACCCCAACCACTAAAACATAACCCTAACCCCTAACCCTAACCCCTAAACCCTAAACCATAACTCTAACCCCAACCCCTAACCCTAAAACATAACCCTAACCCCAACCCCTAAACCCTAAAACATAACTCTAACCCCAGCCACTAAAACATAACCCTAACCCCTAATCCTAAACCCTAACCCAACCCCTAAACCCTAACCCCAACCCCTAATGCCTAACCCCTAAAACATAACCCTAAATCCTAAAAAAAAAGGTCAACAACTATGGGGTGACAGCCAAAGAAAAGCTCAACACCTATGGGGTAAAATCCTTAAAAAAATGTCAACTATGGGGTAAAATCCTAAAAAGAGCTCAAGAACCATGGGGCAAAATCCTCAAAAAAGTTCAAAACCTATGGGGTAAAATCCTAAAAAAACATGGGGTAAAATCCTAAAAAAAAAACTCAACACCTATGGGGTAAAATCCTTTAAGAAGCTCAACAGCTATAGGGTAAAATCCTTTAAAATGTTCAACTCCTATGGAGTAAAATCCTAAAGAACCATGGGGTAAAATCCTAAAAAAAAACCTCAACACCTATGGGGTAAAAACCTTTAAGAAGCTCAACAGCTATAGGGTAAAATCCTTTAAAATGTTCAACTCCTAGGGAGTAAAATCCTAAAGAACCATGGGGTAAAATCCTAAAAAAAAACCTCAACACCTATGGGGTAAAAACCTTTAAGAAGCTCAACACCTATAGGGTAAAATCCTTTTAAAAAGCTCAACACCTACAGGGTAAAATCCTCAAAAAAGTTCAACTTCTATGGAATAAAATCCTAAAGAACCATGGGGTAAAATCCTTTAAAAAAGCTCAACACCTATGGAGTAAAATCCTTTAAAAAGTTCAACTCCTATGGAGTCAAATCCTAAAGAACCGTGGGGTAAAATCCTCAAAAAAGCTCCCGAGCGATGGGGCCCAATCCTACCGATCCAGGACTCCACTACGTCGGCCTTCCAGTTGAACTGGAGGAAGGCGGAATTCTCGTCCAGCTTGGCCTTCCTCTGGGACGCCGCCCTTTCCAGGTCGGATACTTTCCCCCGCAAGCTCTTCATCTTGGCCGTGATGTTCTCCTCGTGGTGGTTGTTCTGGAGAAGGAAGAGGAGGAAAAAACATGGCATTTAACCCCTGTAAAACTACCGTATTTTTCGCTCTATAAGGCGCACCTGACCATAGGACCCACCTAGTTTTTAGAGGGGAAAAGCCCCATTTTTTTGAGGACCAGCTCAAATCTCTGCAGCTTCTTTTGCAAAGGAGAAAAGCCCATTTTTCGAGCATCAGCTCCAATTTCTGCAGCTTCTTTTGCAAAGGAGAAAAGCCCCCTTTTATGAGGACCAGCTCAAATTTCTGCAGCTGCTTTTGCAAAGGAGAAAAGCCCCCTTTTTTGAGGACCAGCCCAAATTTATTCAGCTGCTTTTGCAAAGGAGAAAAGCCCCCTTTTTTGAGGACCAGCCCAAATTTCTGCAGCTGCTTTTGCAAAGGAGAAAAGCCCCCTTTTTTGAGGACCAGCTCAAATTTCTGTAGCTTCTTTTGCAAAGGAGAAAAGCCCCCTTTTTTGAGGACCAGCTCAAATTTCTGTAGCTTCTTTTGCAAAGGAGAAAAGCCCCCTTTATTGAGGACCAGCTCCAATTTCTGCAGCTGCTTTTGCAAAGGAGAAAAGCCCCCTTTTTTGAGGACCAGCTCAAATTTCTGCAGCTGCTTTTGCAAAGGAGAAAAGCCCCCTTTTTTGAGGACCAGCTCAAATTTCTGCAGCTTATTTTGCAAAGGAGAAAAGCCCATTTTTCGAGCATCAGCTCCAATTTCTGTAGCTTCTTTGCAAAGGAGAAAAGCCACCTTTTATGAGGACCAGCTCCAATTTCTGCAGCTGCTTTTGCAAAGGAGAAAAGCCCCCTTTTTTGAGGACCAGCTCAAATTTCTGCAGCTTCTTTTGCAAAGGAGAAAAGCCCCCTTTGTTGAGGACCAGCTCAAATTTCTGCAGCTGCTTTTGCAAAGGAGAAAAGCCCCCTTTTATGAGGACCAGCTCCAATTTCTGCAGCTGCTTTTGCAAAGGAGAAAAGCCCCCTTTTTTGAGGACCAGCCCAAATTTCTGCAGCTGCTTTTGCAAAGGAGAAAAGCCCCCTTTTTTGAGGACCAGCTCCAATTTCTGTAGCTTCTTTTGCAAAGGAGAAAAGCCCCCTTTTTTGAGGACCAGCTCAAATTTCTGCAGCTTCTTTTGCAAAGGAGAAAAGCCCCCTTTGTTGAGGACCAGCTCAAATTTCTGCAGCTGCTTTTGCAAAGGAGAAAAGCCCCCTTTGTTGAGGACCAGCTCCAATTTCTGCAGCTTCTTTTGCAGCTTCTTTGCTCCATAAGACGCACAGACATTTCCCCTTACATTTTAGGAGGAAAAAAGTGCGGAATCCGTTCATTTCCCCCCCCCCCAAATATAGTCCGGCCCCCCCACATGGTCTGAGGAATGGCGGACCGCCTCTTGGCTGAAAAAGGTTGCCGACCCCTGCCCTAGAGAACGGTCGCCTGGTCGCCGTGTCCCCGGTGCCCCTGCCCCCCCGGCGCTCACCTTCTGGATGAGCTCCTGTCCGTTGGCGCAGACGTCGTTGACGCGATCCTTGTGAACGGCGAAGTCGGTCTCAAAGGCTTCGTGCTTCTTCAGCAGCCCCTGCGGGGGGAAGCGGAACGGCGGGGCCGGGGTCAAAGGGGGGAGACGGGGCAGCCACCATGGTCAATGGGAAGGTCGAGGAACCCCTGGCCGTTAGGTCCGGTCGCGGACGGCTCTGGGGTTGCGGCGCTCATCTCGCTTTATTGGCCGAGGGAGCCGGCGTACAGCTTCCGGGTCATGTGGCCGGCAGGACAAAGCCGCTTCTGGCGAACCAGAGCAGCGCACGGAAATGCAGTTTGCCTTCCCGCCGGAGCCGGACCTATTGATCTACTTGCGCTCGGACGTGCTTTCGCACTGGTAGGTTGGCAGGAGCAGGGACCGAGCGACAGGAGCTCACCCCGTCATCGCGGGGATTCGAACCGCCGACCTTCTGATCAGCAAGCCCTAGGCTCTGGGGTTTAACCCACAGCACCACCCGCGTCCTATCTCTCTATCTATCTATCTACATCACTTCATCCAGTCCTTCACAGCTCAGCTATCTCTATCTATCTATCTATCTATCTATCTATCTATCTATCTACATCACTTCATCCAGTCCTTCACAGCTCAGCTATCTCTATCTATCTATCTATCTATCTATCTATCTATCTATCTATCTATCTACATCACTTCATCCAGTCCTTCACAGCTCAGCTATCTCTATCTATCTATCTATCTATCTATCTATCTATCTATCTATCTATCTACATCACTTCATCCAGTCCTTCACAGCTCAGCTATCTCTATCTATCTATCTATCTATCTATCTATCTATCTATCTATCTATCTACATCACTTCATCCAGTCCTTCACAGCTCAGCTATCTCTCTCTATCTATCTATCTATCTATCATAATATTATGAAACGTCTCTTAGCCTTTGAGAAAAGCTATGGAGCAACCAAATTCGGGACGCCCAGAGCGAATAATAATAATAATAATAATAATAATAATAATAATAATAATATGAATCGTCTTTTGGTAGCCTTTGGCACGGGTTACAGAGCAACCTAGATCGGGACGCCCATAATAAAAACAGTAATCATAGTAATGGCGGTAATATTAAATACAAATATCTTTCGTACAGTCAAAGACCAGAGAACAGTTCATGACAATCCATAACCAGAAATGGTATTGGAGTTGAGTTACATTACAGAATTCGAACCCATCTCACAAAACTGATACTTACTGTATATTCCTGCGCATAAGACTACTTTTTAACCCAGTAAAATCGTCTCAAAAGTCGGGGGGGGGTCGTCTTATACGCCGGAATATACGGGTACATGGAAAATTAAAATTTAAACTTCAGATTTTAAAATTTCACATTAAGAGATCTTTACAGCTTTTTCAATTTTAAACTGTCTTTTAATCTGCATTTTAATCAACGTTTTTTCTTTCTTTTATATTTTATTGTCATTTTATTGATGTTAGCCGCCCGGAGCCCGGTTTTGGCTGGGAAGGGTAGAAATAAAATTTATTATTATTATTATTATTATTATTATTATTATTATCATCATCATCATCACCTCTTAACATTCCTTCCGAGATTACAGCTCAAGCCTCCGTCACTATTCGCCTTACTCTTGTCGCAATAAAGCTGTATTAGTAATATCTGTATTGTTATGAGCATCGCTATGATGACCTCGCCCAAAGGCGGTGGGGCAACCCGTTTGGGGCACGTTCCTCGATCTCGCTCCCGCCTACCGCTGTCGTACAGGGGGCAAGGGAAATCCTACAAGGATCGGGCCGGAAGGGACCCCGGCGGTCACCCAGATCCCCCCCAACCCGTTCACCTGGATGGCGGCCAGGGTGTCACCATAGTCCTCGCTGGCCACCAGGGTCATCTTCTCGTTGATCCAGGCCTCCTCCTCTTCCACGTTGGCCACAAACTGCTGGTACTCCAGGGATTCCTCCAGCCGCTGGCCGCTGGGAGAGATCAGAAGCGGGATCCGGGTCAAATCCACAGCGGCCCTTCTACCCTTGGATGCCGAGATCCTCAGATTCCACCCTCCACCGAGATCCCTTGTACAATTCTATCTCCTTATATCCTTCTCCACCAAGATCCCTTCTACAATCCTACTCCATTCTACTCCGTCAAGATCCCTTCTATGATCCTACTCCCTTCTATCCTCTGTCCAGATCCCTTCTACAATCCTATCCCTTTCTATCCTCCGTCCAGATCCCTTCTACGATCCCATCTCCGATCCTCTGTCCAGATCCCTTCTAAGATCCTATCTCCTATCCTCCGTCCAGATCCCTTCTACGATCCCATCTCTGATCCTCCGTCCAGATCCCTTCTATGATCCTATCCCCTTCCATCCTTCTCCGCAGAGACCCCTTCTCCCATTTCCAGGCTGCGGCCGGAAACTCAAAATCCCCACTGGGAAACGGGATGCCTTGCTTACCGGGCGGCAGCCAGCCTCTTCAGCTCCTGCCAGTGATCCACAAAGTGAGCCAGCCTCTGCTGGATCTCCTCTTTGCCAATGGTGTTGTCGTCCGACAGCTTTTTCCCCGTGTCCAGAACGCCCTGGGATGGAAAAAAACCCACCTATTATTATTATTATTATTATTATTACTAGTCGACATTAAGCCCGTTAAAATAACGGGCGCTAGAACATATGTGGTCAAACATTTGTAAAAACAGAGTTGTTCCAGTACAAAACAAGTGGACAACCAGGCAGTTGATTTCTATCTTATCGTATTTATTTTTTTAGAAATGTTAAAGAAGAAGAATGTGAATAATTTCATTTTTTTATTTTGATTTTTTGATTTAGTAAACAAAAACAATTAAGGTACAGCGTTGTATGTATGTATCTGTTTGGTTTAGTCCTGTAGCCTCTGTCATTTTTTGGGCTCCCGCTCACGTCTTTGTGAGGGGGTGTGGGTGTGAGAGAGGAGGGAAAGAGAACCGCGGCGGTTTGGCGCCTCTTTTCTTTTCCTTTAGAAGGCAAAGGAAAAAAGGGCGGGCGGGGGGAGCGCGTGGCTCCAATGAGGGGCTCTGTTGGGGGAGAGGGGGAGGCGGAGTCTACGTGCTGCGGGAGGATCCCTCAGAGGAGGAGAGACGGGATCGGAGAAATACTGGCGCATGCGCAGTTTGTCTTATCGTAAAATCCACGCAAAATTTCTGTTCTATGGGATCTCACCATCAGAACTCCTTAAGTCAGATCTGGATGTAGCAAAAAGACTCATTCAACAGAGATCGGAAGAGGTAGAACTATATCAAAATCTATTAACGGGAGGGGGGGTCTGTTCGCCGATGAATATTGGCAACACTCCTATCTGTTTAGGGAAGTTTTTAATGTGTGATATTTTAATGTATTTTAGTGTTTGTTGGAAGCCGCCCAGAGTGGCTGGGGGAACCCGGCTAGATGGGCGGGGTACAAATAATAAATTATTATTATTATTATTATTATTATTATCTATCAGGTTCCACCTTACCTAACCTCCCTTTCTGTGGCGTCACACAGATTTGCCTTTCTTAAAGCGAGATTTAATGTCTTCCCATCAAATGTGCTGAGACATAGATTTACCAAGGGCCAGGTCTCGGTTTTGTGTGTATGTGACAATAAGTCAACTGAATCCCTCCAGCATATAATGTTCAGTTGCCCCATGTACAGATCGGCTCGGACCAGTATATTAAACCCGATAATAATAATAATAATAATAATAATTTATTATTTATACCCCGCCCATCTGGCTGGGTTTCCCCAGCCACTCTGGGCGGCTTCCAACAGAACATTAAAATGCAGTAATATATTAAACATTAAAAGCCTCCCTAAACAGGGCTGCCTTCAGATGTCTTCTAAAGGTCTGGTAATTGTTGTTCTCTTTGACATCTGAAGGGAGGGCGTTCCACAGGGCGGGCGCCACCACCGAGAAGGCCCTCTGCCTGGTTCCCTGTAACTTGGCTTCTCGTAGTGAGGGAACCGCCAGAAGGCCCTCGGCGCTAGATCTCGGTGTCCGGGCAGAACGTTGGGGGTGGAGACGCTCCTTCAGGTATACAGGACCGAGGCCGTTTAGGGCTTTCAAGGTCAGCACCAACACTTTGAATTGTGCTCGGAAACGTCCTGGGAGCCAGTGTAGGTCTTTCAAGACCGGTGTTATGGGGTCTCAGCGGCCGCTCCCAGTCACCAGTCTAGCTGCCGCATTCTGGATTAATTGCAGTTTCCGGGTCACCTTCAAAGGTAGCCCCACGTAGAGCGCATTGCAGTAGTCCAAGCGGGAGATAACTAGAGCATGCACCACTCTGGCAAGACAGTCCGCAGGCAGGTAGGGTCTCATCCTGCGTACCAGATGGAGCTGGTAGACAGCCGCCCTGGACACAGAGTTAACCTCCATGGACAGCTGTGAGTCCAGAATGACTCCCAGGCTGCGCCCCTGGTCCTTCAGGGGCACAGTTGCCCCATTCAGGACCAGGGAGTCCTCCACACCTGCCCGCCTCCTGTCCCCCAAAAACAGTTCTTCTGTCTTGTCAGGATTCAGCCTCAATCTGTTAGCCGCCATCCATCCTCCAACCGCCTCCAGGCACTCACACAGGACCTTCACCGCCTTCACTGGTTCTGATTTGAAAGCCAGTAGAGGCACAACTTGGCTATATGCTGCAAGATACGGACCCCTATAGAACCCTACAGGTTGCAAGGTTTTTAACTGCAGTCCTTTCGCATAAGAGATGTTCTGGAATGCTGTTTGAGTACTGAAAGTTCTATTACTATTTTATTTAAAAATCCGAGCCCCCTGTTTTGTCTTCTGTAATGGTAGTATCATTCGAAAATTGAATTATCATCATGTGTTGATTGCCTGACGTTGTGATGGTTTTCTTCTGTACCGTTTGTTTGGTTTTATATATGGGCAAATAGCTGAAATAAAGAAATAACCAAGCAGGGAGCATGCGCATGCCGCACAGGTCGTTAGAAGAATGGCAAAATGCATTTTTTGGAAATGATTCTTTTTTTATCAATCCATCGCTTGATCTTTTTGATCAATCCATCACCTGGATGGCCGGTTCGTGGGCGGCCAACTCGGCCTCCAGCCGCTTGTGTTTCTTCCTCAGGTTCTGGACCCCGGTCAGATCCCGGCCGTAATCCTCCGAGCTGACCAGCAGCTTCTTCTCCCTGGGAAGCGGACCGGGAGGAAAAGGGGGATTAAAACAAAACAAAACCCAACAACAACAACAACCCCAAAACCCCACTAATTCGGACGCATCTGTGAGAATCGGGGTACAAATAAATTATTATTATTATTATTAAACGTGAGCAAACGGACTAACGACAAGTGAAGGGTCGATTGGACGCTAGGTAAGAGGACGAGGCTACGGAGGAAATGGTTTAGGGGTTGGGGTTAGGGGTTAGGGATTAGGGTTGAAGGTTAGGGTCTGGGGTCTGGGGTTAGGTTTTAGGCGTAGTGTTTATGTTTTAAGGTTAGGGTTTAGGGTTCTGTTTTAGGGTCAGGGTTTAGGGTTCTGTTTTAGGGTCAGGGTTTAGGGTTCTGTTTTAGGGTCAGGGTTTAGGGTTCTGTTTTAGGGTCAGGGTTTAGGGTTCTGTTTTAGGGTCAGGGTTTAGGGTTCTGTTTTAGGGTCAGGGTTTAGGGTTCTGTTTTAGGGTCAGGGTTTAGGGTTCTGTTTTAGGGTCAGGGTTTAGGGTCAGGGTTTAGGGTTCTGTTTTAGGGTCAGGGTTTAGGGTTCTGTTTTAGGATCAGGGTTTAGGGTTCTGTTTTAGGGTTAGGGGGTAGGGTTAGGGTTAGGTTTAAAGTGACCCCCCAAGGACCTACTTGATCCAGGACTCTTCGTCGTCCATATCGCGGAAGAACTGGTGGAGGCGGTGGGATTCGTTGAGCTTGGCCCGCCGGGCGGCAGCCATGGTCTTGATCCGCTGGAAGCGCCCGTTGACCGTCTCCCGCTTCTCCTTGACTTGCGAGGTGTCAAAGGCGCTGCTGGTCATCAGGCTGTCGGCCTGGCCGTTCAGGTCCTTCAAGCGATCCTTCGGACGGGTGGAAAGCGGAGCGTTAACAACGAGGAAAAGAGATTTGATCGGATTTTATTATTTTTGAAAACCATTTACGACATCCCGGAAATTATATGGGTTAATATTTCCATTCCGTTCCTGAAAATCTGTATGAATTTTAAATGGATATTTTGATTCCGTTTCTAGAAAATTGGCACCTAAACTTCCTTTTGGAAAGATCCAGACGCCCAACACCAATAGTAATAGAAATAATAATAATAATAATAATAATGCCCATTTCTCATCCTGGCCTAGGGGCAAAGGCTCACCTCGTGGGCCGAAATATCGGCTTCCAGGAGCTGGTGTTTCTTGAGAAGGTTGTTGACGGACGCCAGGTCCTTCCCGTAATCTTCAGAGGCAAGCAGCGCTTCCACCTGGGGGAAAGGAAGGAACGCGGACGGATTTATTTCCCCCATTCTCTCAAGGCCAATGTACAAATTCCATTATTAATAATAATAACAATAACAGCCTCGCAAACTCCGCTCTTAAAGACGTGTCGCCGCACATCCCACTTTGGAACGTTCCCCCCAAATTAGGCTTGACATTTCCCATATCATTATTTAATTTGTTAATTTGATTATTATTTATTAATTTAATTATTAATTAATTGTTGCATTATTATTATATTATGCCGCTCACCTGTTTACATGGGGGGAGGAGAGTGCTTTGAAGCATAGATATATCTATCATATATAACTATATCTATATCAAGAATAAAAATTAAATATATTTATTTTATTTGGTGTTTATTTGGAGTACTTCAAAGTACTCCTTTTCACATTCTTAAGATATCAATGAATATATTTCATTGTAGATATAATCCATTGGGTATAGGGCACGATTTAAGTTCAATTAATAATTCTTGACCGTCCCGAGAATAATTATGGACCGTCCCAAGACCTCAAGGTAGAGGGTGGGATATAAATTCTAATTCTAATAATAATAAACAATAATATAGAAAAATAATTATAATAATATTAATGAATAATAAAACAATAATTTTTAATAAAAATAATATTAATAAATAGTAACCATAATAATAAATAAAAACAACAAAATAACATTAACAGATAATAATATTTATATTAATAACATCAACAATAATATATAGTATTATATAAGCAAAATTTTTGCGATCTCGGCGTCAGGTACCCAACTCCATACTTTTATTAGAAGCTGGTGAATGCCCAATTTCAACTAAGGCCTGGTGGGCTGCGCTAAAACACTGGCTCAAGATTGCAGTGTTTGAGCTAGGGGAGGGTCTATATCAACACCTGAAGTGTGTTGAGGAGTATGTCAGCAACTGGCAGAAAACAATGGCAAAAAAAGCCACCTCTATTGGTCTGTCACCCCCCCCCCGCCAACTTTAAAGCAAAGACTCTGGGAGATTACACACAGTGACTTGCGACGTCGATCCCAAGCAGTCTGCAGTCTGCTGGCGGTCGGAGTACAATATGGGCATGCCTTGAAGTTAACATCTTCTATTAAAAATCTGGCAGTTCCAAATTGCCGAAGGCTAGTTACAAAAGCCAGACTTAACGTCTTTCCTTCTGCAGTGTTGGATGGCAGATGGAGAGGAGTTCCCAACCAGGACAGACTCTGCTCATGTGCCCAAGACATTGACTCTATCAAACATATTTTGCTGCACTATGTGAAATTCGAGCAAGCCAGGGCTGAACTGATATTCCCCTTGCTAGTACCTTTCCCAGGAAAATCAGAGGCTTACAATGTCAGGTTCCTACTGGAAGGCCAGACAAAGGAGAGAACATCAGCAGTGGCAAAGTTTCTATCGGTGGTTGCAAAAAACCAACGATCCCTATTCCTAAGCCTGAACAAAATGCTTGTGTAACCTGAAGGCGGGCTGTCAAAATTGTGTCCTGTTTTGTAATGAATTGTTGGGTCTCTGGACCGTAATAAAGATTTGATTGATTGATCATGGTTATCTCAGAGTCAGTTATCTCCTCGATTCTGCCCACCCACCCCCCATTTCCCCCAGCCCGAGGTGGCCCCCCACATGCCTCTCCCCCAGAACCTCCCCCTACCTCCGAAAGCCAGAAGTCGAAGTCCTTAATCCCGGTGTTGAAGTTCTGCTGCTTGTTGGCTTCTTTCAGCCGGTGGCTCTTCTCGGCCGATTTCTGAACCAGGAACTGCCATTGGTCGGCCAGGGCAGCCAATCGGGCCTAGCGTGGGGGGTGGAGACAAGAAATCCAAACATTTCATCCCGTTTCCACGTTACGAAGCCTTGAAACGTCCATGCTAATAATAATTTTGGCCTGGCCCGATAAACAAAATCCTCAAAAGCGCCGCCCAGGAAGGGGGTACGTCCAAACGGGAAACGCCATTCTCTTCAGAACGCCGTGGGCTTTAATTTAACAGGTCACATGACAGGCTTATCCACTTTAGGGAATTCGGCAAGCCGGTCAAAAAGAAATCTGCCACCCCAGGCAAGCGGGGGTGCGACCCACTTTCATGGCGGCCAAGTATTCTCTCCCCAGCGTTAACCCGAAATTAAATCTAAATCTAAACTGGAAAGAATTTTTGTATTTTGCTCTGACTACGGCAGACCAACCCGGCTACCTGTCTGAAATAATAATTTTTATTATTTATTCCCCATCAGGCTGGGTTTCCCCCTAAATTTCCACTAGCTCACATCCACTGCCGAGTATCCTCTCCCCAGCCTAAATTAAATCGAAATCAAATCCAAACATTTCATCCTGTTTCAATGTTACGAAGCCTTGAAACTTCAATGATGGTGATAATTTTGGCCTGGCCGGATACACAAAAACCTCCAAAGCTCCGCCCAGGAAGGGGGTAGGTCCAAACGGGAAACGCCATTCTCTTCGGAATGCCGTGGGCTTTTATATGACAGGTCACATGACAGGCTCATCCTTTTTGGGAAATTCGGCAAGCCGGCCAGAAAGAAATCCGCCACCCCGGGAGAGCGGGGGCACCACCTACCTTGACGGCGTCCTCGCTCCCGGCGCAAGCCCCGCGATCAATGAGGGAGTTGCCAACGTCGATGACGCCCCGGATCCGGTCTGCGTTGGCCTGCAGCTCCGCTTCGAAGGCCTGGTGTTTTTGGTGTTTGCTCTGGAAAGGTGAGATTTAATAATAAATTTAATAACAAATTAATAGGTTAATAAATAACAAACAAATAAGTTAATAAATAAACAAGCTAACGAATAAAGAAATAGGTAAACAAACAATGAATATGTTAATAAATAAATAGGTCAATAAATAAATAAATAACAAATAAGTCAATGAATAAATAGTTCAATAAATGGGTTAATTAACAAACAAACAAATAAATAAGTTAATAAATAAATAAGCTAACGAATAAATAAATGGGTAAAGAAACAATGAATATGTTAATTAATAAATAGGTCAACAAATAAATAAATAACAAACAGATAAGATAATGAATAAATAGTTCAATAAATGGGTCAATTAACAAACAAACAAGCAAATAAATAAATAAATAACGAATGAATAAACAAATAGGTAAATAAATAAAAAATAGGTTAATAAGTAGGTTAATCAACAAATAATAACCAAATAGGTCAATAAACAAATATGTTAATAAATAAATAAATAAATAGGTTTATAAATAGGTTAATAAATAAACAAATAAGTTAATGAATAAATAGTTCAATAAATAGGTTAATTAATAAACAAATAAGAAATAATGAATGAATAAATAAATAGGTAAAGAAATAATAAATGGGTAAAGAAATAATATCAAATAATAGGTTAATAAACAAATAGGTTAATAAACAAATAGGTTAATGTACTATAGATAAGAGGAGCCAAAAATACACGGACGGCGATGGGGTATAGGGTGTGCGCGCGTGTGCGTGTCAGTCAACGAGAGGGGAGAGAAACGAAAAAGCCGTCCAAACGAGAGACGAAAGGGAAACGAATAATAATAATAATAAAACAAACAAAAAACGGATTGGAAAGGCAAGCCGACTTCCGACCCACAAATAACGGACGGGGGGGGGGGGGAGAGACGGGCGCCGAGCTACCGGGACTTACCAGGAGTTTGGAAAGCTAGAGGAGAGAGGGAGAGAAGAGAAGAAGGAGAGATCAGGGCGGCGACTGTCGTTAATCCGTTGGGGGAGCGGCGGAAAGAATCTAACCGATAATAATCTAATCTAATAATAACGTGATAGTAATATAACCAATAATAATCATCTAATAACCCCTCCTTCTTAGGGTCCCCGTGGCCCCCCCCGGCCGCCTCACCTGGATGTTGGTGGGGTCCTTGTACGACTCGTCGCTGGCCGTCTGCAGCTTCTCGCTGATCCACGCCTCGATCTCGTCCACGTCGCGGCTGAACTGCTGCAGCGTCTGCGACTCGCCCAGCTTGGAGCGCTTCTCGATCATCTGGGCCTTCAAGCGGCGCCACCTGGGGGCGGGCGGGAAACAGGTCAGGGAAACGGGTCCCGCCCCCACGTTCCCCGACTCCCCCCCACCACGAGAATTTTCCCCGTCCTTTCCCGTAATAGATATATTTTACACAATAGGTAGTAAGCGGCTCGGTTCGTTCCACTGCACGCAGGTGGTGCAGTTATTATAAAGGTTATTATATTTATTATAATTATTATTATTTACCACTACTAACAATTTTAGCTGTTTACATTGGCCTTTACTATTATTATTAATCTTCTGTAGGGCTGGGGAAACCTAGCCAGTTGGGTTGAGTATGAATAATAAATTATTATTATTATTATTATTATTATTATTATTATTATTTATTATTAACAACAACAATTTTAGCTGTTTACAATGGCCTTTACTATTATTATTATTATTAATCTTCTGTAGGGAGCTGCGCACAGTGGCTGGGGAAACCTAGCCAGTTGGGTTAGGTATAAATAATAAAGTATTATTATTATTATTATTAACAATTTTAGCTGTTTACAATGGCCTTTACTATTATTATTAATCTTCTGTAGGGAGCTGCGCACAGTGGCTGGGGAAACCTAGCCAGTTGGGTTAAGTATAAATAATAAAGCATTACTATTGTTATTATTATTATTAACAATTTTAGCTGTTTATAATGGCCTTTACTATTATTATTAATCTTCTGTAGGGAAACCTAGCCAGTTGGGCCAGGTATAAACAAAATAATAATAATAATAATAATAATAATAATAATAATAATAATAATAATAATATTCTGTAGGGAGCCGCTCACAGTGGCTGGGGAAACCTAGCCATTTGGGTCGAGTATAAATAATAAATTATTATTATTATTATTAATTTTAGCTGTTTACAATGGCCTTTACTATTATTATTAATCTTCTGTAGGGAGCCGTGCACAGTGGCTGGGAAAACCCAGCCAGTTGGGTGGGGTACAAATAATAAAATATTATTACTATTACTATTACTATTACTATTATTATTATTACTACTGCTACTACCACCAATTTTACCTGTTTACAATGGCCTTTACTGTTGTTGTTGTTGTTGTTGTTGTTATTATTCTGTAGGGAGCTGCCCTATTAATTATTAATTGATTATTAATTGATTATTATTAAATTAAAACTTAAATCAATAAAATTGCATTTAGGGCAGCCTAAAAGCCTTCGCACGGATCTTTTGCCTGCATCCCCTCCCACCCGGGGGGAGGGAAAAAATAATAATCAAAGCTATTCGACTGACCTGTCCAGAACTTCGTTACGTCGACTGGCTACAACCCCTTTGGCATAGTGGTCGCCCGAAATGAGCTGTTCGGCAAAGGACTGCAGGGCTGCAATCTTTTCCTCCTGGAGGGGGAAGAAAAGGAAGTTGGGAAATGGGCACGGAAGAATGGAAATTCCTTCCGGCCTATTGAATGAATGAATTTATTCTTACCGACACAGACCAGCTTATGCAATCAATAATACAAAACAATACATTAAAATTTACCGTACATAAACCAATCGACACGAGAAACAAACGGGAGCCAAAGTCCAGAGAAAGAGAGGAATTGGGCAAATAAATCCAGTTAAATCAAAATCCACCCGCCTCACCTGAACGTTGATGGCCTTGTCAAAGTCTTCATGTTTCTTGATGAGCGCCTCCACACTGTCCAGTGAGTCGCCTTTGTCCTCCGTGTTGAGGAACGCCTCCCGGGCCGCCATCCAGTTTTCCGCCTGCTCGCAGTCCCGGTGGAAGAGCTGCGGGGGGGGGACACGCGGGGGAGGGTGAGGGGGCGGAGCTAGACCCCCGGCTCCCCAAGACGGTCTCGGGGGGCCCACGCCTTCCCTCTCCCCCGGAAGCTCCTCCCTCGGGAAGTCCATTTGCATAGCCCTGCCTCCGGGGCACAAGGAAGGGCGCCCCCCCGCTTCGGAACAAACCAAATACCTGCAGTTCCAGACACTGGTCCAGCATCATCCGGCGCTGCACCCAGGCTTTCTCCAAGTCGGCCCGTTCCTCGTCGAGGACCCCCAGCTTCTCCTTGATCTCCGGGCTGGCATAGTGGCCGTGCGCCAGGAGCTGCTGACCAAACTGCTCGAAGGCCTGGAAGGTGCCGGCGCGGGCGTCGATTTCGGTACGGTGCTCCTAAGGCAGAGGGAGGAGAGCCCTGCATTCAGCCGTTTCCTCCCAAAAAACTTCCCCAAAAGAAGCACAGTTTTTTGTGCAATCTCCCCCCGAAAAGCTCAAATCCTTTTTGTGAAATCTCCAAAAAAAGTTCGGTAAGTCTTTGTGCAATATCCCCTGAAAAGTGCAATAGCTTTTTGTGCAATCTCCAAAAAAAGTTCAACAACTTTCTATGCAATCACCCCAAAAGAAGCTCAACTTCCTGTGCAATCTCCCAAAAAAGGTCAGTGTTTGTGCAATCTCCCCCCGAAAATCTCAAAAGCTTTTTGTGCAATCTCCAAAAAAAGTTCAATAAGATTTGTGCAATCTCTCCAAAAGAAGCACAACTTTCTGTGCAATCTCCCCCCGAAAAGTTCAATAACTTTTGTGCACTTTCCCAAAAAGATCGGTAAGTCTTTGTGCAATCTCCAAAAAAAGTTCAATAAGATTTGTGCAATCTCTTCAAAAGAAGCACAACGTTTTGTGCAATATCCCCCCAAAAGCTCAATACTTTTTGTGTAATCTCCCAAAAAAGTTCAGTAAGATTTGTGCAATCTCCCCCAAAAAAGCACAACTTTATGTGCAATCTCTAAAAAAGTCCAATCACTTTGTGTAATCTCCCCAAAAGAAGCATAACTCTCTGCACAAACTCTCCCCCAAAAGCGCCGTAACTTTTGTGCAATGCCCCCCCAAAAGCTCAATAACTTTTGTGCAATCTCCAAAAAAAGTTCAGTAAGATTTGTACAATCTCCCCAAAAGAAGCACAACTTTCTGTGCAATATCCCCCCAAAAAGCTCAATAACTTTTGTGCAATCTCCCAAAAAGGTCAGTAAGTCTTTGTGCAATCTCCCCCCGAAAATCTCAAAAGCTTTTTGTGCAATCTCCAAAAAAAATTCAGTAAGATTTGTGCAATCTCCCCAAAAGAAGCACAACTTTCTGTGCAATATCCCACCCAAAAAGCTCAATAACTTTTGTGCAATCTCCCAAAAAAGTTCAATAAGATTTGTGCAATCTCCCCAAAAGAAGCACAACTTTCTGTGCAATTTCCACCCAAAAAGCTCAAAAGCTTTTTGTGCAATCTCCAAAAAAAGTTCAATAAGATTTGTGCAATCTCCCCAAAAGAAAAACAACTTTCTGTGCAATATCCCCCCAAAAAGCTCAATAACTTTTGTGTAATCTCCCAAAAAAGTTCAGTAAGATTTGTGCAATCTCCCCCCAAAAAGCTCAATAATTTTTGTGCAATCTCCCAAAAAAGTTCAATAAGCTTTTGTGCAATCTCACCAAAAGAAGCACAACTTCTTTTGTGCAATCTCCCCCAAAAAACACAGTAGCTTTTGTGCAATCTGTAAAAAAGGTTCAATCGCTTTTTGTACCATCTCCCCAAAAGGAGCACAACTTTTTGTGCAATCTCAAGAAAAGCTCAACAGCTTTTTTTACAACCTCCGAAACAAGTTCCATCACTTCCTGCAATCTCCCCTCCAAAAGCTGGACAGCTTTTTGTGTCATCTCCCAAAAAAAGTTCAATAACTTTTAGTGCAATCTCCCCCCCCCCAAAAAAGCACTTTTTAATATTTTGCTATCTCCCCAAAAGAAAACCGGAATGATTTTAAGGTTGTTGGAATGAATATTCCAAACTGTAAAACAAAAAATTTAATAAAAATCCTATTTTTTTTACGTACTTGGTGTCTCTCCAGCAATGCCTCGGCTCCGGTGACGTCCTTTGCCAGTTCGTCGGAAGAGACGAGTCCCCGGATTCCGTTGATCCAAGACATGAGGTCCCTGCGGAAAGGGGTGGAAACGGGTTTGGGGGTTTCAGAGACGGAGCGACGTTTGCAGCGGGAACATCCCGCTAGCTTAGGGAACAGGGAAGTCTTTTAATGTTCGACGGTGTTTTTTAATCTTCCGTTGGGAGCCGCCCAGAGTGGCTGTGGAAACCCAGCCAGATGGGCGGGGTATAAATGGTAATTTATTATTATTATTATTAGAGGGATGCGGGTGGAGCTGTGGGTTAAACCCCAGAGCCTAGGGCTTGCCAATCAGAAGGTCGGCAATTTGAGCTGATCCTCAAAAAATGGGGCTTTTCTCTTTTGCAAAAGAAGCTGCAGGAATTTGAGCTGATCCTCAAAAATGGGGCTTTTCTCATTTGCAAAAGAAGCTGCAGAAATTGGAGCTGATCCTCCAAAAAGGGGGCTTTTCTCCTTTGCAAAAGAAGCTGCAGGAATTTGAGCTGATCCTCCAAAAAGGGGGCTTTTCTCCTTTGCAAAAGAAGCTGCAGAAATCGGAGCTGATCCTCCAAAAAGGGGGCTTTTCTCCTTTGCAAAAGAAGCTGCAGGAATTTGAGCTGATCCTCCCAAAATGGGGCTTTTCTCCTTTGCAAAAGAAGCTGCAGAAATTGGAGCTGATCCTCAAAAGAATGGGGCTTTCCCCCTCTAAAAACTAGGTGCGTCCTATGGTCAGGTGCGCCTTATAGAGGGGGAAATACGGCAATTGGCTTCTTTAAGTGGACGCTGAAATGGCAGATTGTTAGCAAGGTACCTGAAGTCGCCCAGGAAGCGCTGCAAGTCATGCGAGTCGCCCAGCTTCTCCTTGCGCTGGTCAGCCCGCTTGCCCAGGCTGCTCCAGGCCTGGTTGAGCTCCGTGCATTTCTCCTGCAGGTCATCCGACGACTCCGGGTGCGACTGGATGAGCCGCTCGGCCGTCTCGCCCAGGGAGTTGACCTGCAGGTGGCGGCAAGAAGGGGACCGGAAGTGAGAGCCGGCCAATGTCGAGAACGATTGGCAGGGGGGGTGGATTAATTTTGATTGCAATTGTAACTTAAATACCGTATTTTTCGCTCCATAATGCGCCCCGGACCATAACGTGCACCTCGTTTTTAGAGGAGGAAAACCAGAAAAAATATTTTTTTCTGGTTTTCCTCCTCTAAAAGGCTGGGAGGGAAGAGAGAGAGAAGGAAGGAAAGGAAGGAAAGAAGGAAGGAAAGAAAGAAAGAAGGAAAGAAAGGAAAGAAGGGGTGAGAGAGAGAAGGAAGGAAGGAAGGAAGGAAAGAAAGAAAGAAGGAGTGAGAGAGAAGGAAGGAAAGGAAGGAAGGAAGGAAGGAAGGAAGGAAGGAAGGAAAGGGGTGAGAGAGAGAGGGAAGGAAGGAAGGGGTGAGAGAGAGTGAAAGAAAGAGGGAGAAGGAAGGAAGGAAGGAAGGAAGGAAGGAAGGAAGGGATGAGAGAGAGAAAGAAAGAGAGACAAGGAAGGAAGGGGTGAAAGAGAGAGAGGAGAGAGGGAGGGAAGAAAGAAAGAGAGAAGGAAGGAAGGAAGGAAGGAAGGAAGGAAGGAAGGAAGGAAGGAAGGAAGGAAGGAAGGGGTGATAGGGAAAGAAAGAGAGGAAGGGAGGGAAGAGAGAAGGAAGGAAGGAAGGAAGGAAGGAAGGAAGGGGTGGGAGAGGAGGGAGGGAGGGAGGGAGAGAGAGAGAGAGAGAAAGACAGAGAGAGACAGAGAGACAGAAGCAAAAGCAATACAGCGGATATTCCGCTTGTTCCAGCAATAAAGAAGGAAGGGAGAGAGAGAAAGAAAGAAAGAGAAGGGAAGGAAGCCTGCTTTTGCGAGAAGCCTGCTCTTGCGAGAAGCGGCGGCGGGATGAGCGCCCCCAAAGGAGCGCTTTGGGGGCGCTGATCCCGTCGCCACCTCTCGCAGGGGCAATCGCGTCTCCCTTCTTCCCGGCTCGCTGTGGGGCGGGTGGAGGGAAAGCAGCCCAGACGGAGCTCTCCCTCGCTGCAAGCTCCAAAGCAAGCCGCGAAGGAGGGAAACGGAGCTCTCCCTCACGGTTCACCCCAAAGCAGCGGGGCTGGGCAGGAGTTAAACGGCTGCTGCACAGCCCTGCTGCTCTGCAGATGGCGGAGGGGGGGAGGGGGAAAGAGCCCGATTTCGGGCTGCTTGCCCCTCCTCCGCCCTTCTGCCGCTGGCTCTCAGCCCTGGCTCCAATCTCTTGCGAGCATCAGAGGCGGGCAGCAGAAGAAGCGGCGCCCAGTGCCTTTGCTCCATAACGCGCACAGACTTTTCCCCTTCCTTTTTTGGAGGAAAAATGTGTGCGTTATGGAGCGAAAAATATGGTATATATTCATGTTTATAAATGTATTTATAATCACACACACACACCACACACACACACACACACAATGTACATTTAAGTTTGTATTAATGAATACAGTATAAAAAATTTTATAATAATAATAATAATAATAATAAAATTTTATTTCAGTGTTTTCCAACCTCCTCGGGGCAACGGCACACCTGCCCCACGAAAAAAATCTCGCGGCACACCACCACCACATGCACCCCGACCCGGGGGGGCGGGGTGTCCGCGCGCCCTGGCGGGAGGGAGGGGAAGGACCCAGGCGGGCGAAAATGGAGCGGGAGATCGGCGGGCCAGGCGCCCGCCCCCCCTCCAGCGCCCAGCCCCCCGGCAGCACCTCCACCTGGCCCCGAGCGAGCCCGGTGGCACCGGCACCTCCCGCCCGTCCCCGACCGCGACCGGGGCGGCAGAGGCAGCTTCATTTTTAAGTGCAGCCTCATTTTTAAGTAGCCCACCAATCAAACCACAGGGACCCAGGTGGTGCTGTGGGTTAAACCACAGAGCCTAGGGCTTGCTGATCAGAAGGTCGGCGGTTCAAATCCCTGCGACGGGGATGGTCAGGGGTCCCTTGACCTTTTTCTTATATAAAAATTTATATACGTAATATGTTTGTATTATGTATACAAAAAAAATTATATATACTTTACACATATATCTTATTTATAGATCATATACCTAAATTTGTTTGAATATGTGAAGATTATATTTAAATATGTTAAATATGTGAAGTTTATATTTAAACACATTAAAAACATTTGAAGCTCCTAAGAATTAAATATACATCTATTTTTATATTTAAGCCCTTATGAGCTTAAAGCTGAAATAAAGTGATTGCTTTATATTTAAGCCAAAACAGGAGGCGTCTCTTCCGCTCACCTTGTCCCCGAGAGCGGCCAAATCCCTCTCGAAGCCTTCGTGCTTCCGCTGCAGGGCCTGGACACTGGCCAGATCGTGCCCATAATTGTCCGTGTTGAGGGCCTGGTTCTTCTCCTCGATCCATTCCTTGGTTTCGTCGGCGTCTCTGCAAGGCAGGAAGTCAAACGTTAAAGAGGAACAGGCTCTCCTTCCCTGGGTTTTGAGGGTCTGGAAATCGAGCCTGGTGAGGAACGGTCGAAGGATCTGGGTGTGTTTAGGGTTGGAAAGAGGAGATATGAGAGCCTGATGAGGAATGGTCGAAGGAGCTGGGTATGTTTGGGGTGGGAAAGAAGAGATATGAGAACCTGATGAGGAACGGTTGAAGGATCTGGGCCTGTTTAGTCAGGACACCAAGCCTGATGAGGAACGGCCGAAGGAGCTGGGTGTGTTTAGGGTGGGGAAGAGGAGATATGAGAGCCTGATGAGGAACGGTTGAAGGATCTGGGCCTGTTTAGTCTGGACACCAAGCCTGGTGAGGAACGGCCGAAGGAGCTGGGTGTGTTTAGGGTGGGAAAGAGGAGATATGAGAACCTGATGTGGAACGGTCGAAGGAGCTGGGTGTGTTTGGGGTGGGAAAGAGAAGATATTAGAGCCTGATGAGGAACGGTTGAAGGAGCTGGGTATGTTTGGGGTGGGAAAGAAGAGATATGAGAGCCTGATGAGGAACGGTTGAAGGATCTGGGCCTGTTTAGTCTGGACACCAAGCCTGGTGAGGAACGGCCGAAGGAGCTGGGTGTGTTTAGGGTGGGAAAGAGGATATATTAGATCCACCTTCAAACATCTCCAGGTGATGGAAGGTCTGGAAAACGAGCCTGATGAGGAACGGTCGAAGGAGCTGGGTGTGTTTGGGGTGGGAAAGAGGAGATATGAGAACCTGATGAAGAACGGTTGAAGGAGCTGGGTATGTTTGGGGTAGGAAAGAAGAGATATGAGAGCCTGATGAGGAACGGTCGAAGGAGCTGGGTGTGTTTAGGGTGGGAAAGAGGAGATATGAGAGCCTGATGAGGAATGGTCGAAGGAGCTGGGTATGTTTGGGGTGGGAAAGAAGAGATATGAGAACCTGATGAGGAACGGTTGAAGGATCTGGGCCTGTTTAGTCAGGACACCAAGCCTGATGAGGAACGGCCGAAGGAGCTGGGTGTGTTTAGGGTGGGGAAGAGGAGATATGAGAGCCTGATGAGGAACGGTTGAAGGAGCTGGGTATGTTTGGGGTGGGAAAGAAGAGATATGAGAGCCTGATGAGGAACGGTTGAAGGATCTGGGCCTGTTTAGTCTGGACACCAAGCCTGGTGAGGAACGGCCGAAGGAGCTGGGTGTGTTTAGGGTGGGAAAGAGGATATATTAGATCCACCTTCAAACATCTCCAGGTGATGGAAGGTCTGGAAAACGAGCCTGATGAGGAACGGTCGAAGGAGCTGGGTGTGTTTGGGGTGGGAAAGAGGAGATATGAGAACCTGATGAAGAACGGTTGAAGGAGCTGGGTATGTTTGGGGTAGGAAAGAAGAGATATGAGAGCCTGATGAGGAACGGTCGAAGGAGCTGGGTGTGTTTAGGGTGGGAAAGAGGAGATATGAGAGCCTGATGAGGAGCGGTTGAAGGATCTGGGCCTGTTTAGTCTGGACACCAAGCCTGGTGAGGAACGGCCGAAGGAGCTGGGCGTGTTTAGGGTGGGAAAGAGGAGATATGAGAGCCTGATGAGGAACGGTCGAAGGAGCTGGGCGTGTTTAGGGTGGGAAAGAGGAGATATGAGAGCCTGATGAGGAACGGTCGAAGGAGCTGGGTATGTTTGGGGTGGGAAAGAAGAGATACGAGAACCTGATGAGGAGCGGTTGAAGGATCTGGGCCTGTTTAGTCTGGACACCAAGCCTGGTGAGGAACGGCCGAAGGAGCTGGGCGTGTTTAGGGTGGGAAAGAGGAGATATTAGAGCCACCATCTCCAGGTGATGGAAGGTCTGGAAAACGAGCCTGATGAGGAACAGTCGAAGGAATTGGTTATGTTTAGGGTAGGAAAGAGGAGATATGAGAGCCTGATGAGGAACGGTCGAAGGAGCTGGATATGTTTAGGGTGGGAAAGAGGAGATATGAGAGCCTGATGAGAAACGGTCGAAGGAGCTGGATATGTTTAGGGTGGGAAAGAGGAGATATGAGAGCCTGATGAGGAACGGTCGAAGGAGCTGGGTGTGTTTAGGGTGGGAAAGAGGAGATATGAGAGCCTGATGAGGAACGGTCGAAGGAGCTGGGTATGTTTAGGGTGGGAAAGAGGAGATATGAGAGCCTGATGAGGAACGGTCGAAGGAGCTGGGTATGTTTAGGGTGGGAAAGAGGAGATATGAGAGCCTGATGAGGAATGGTCGAAGGAGCTGGGTGTGTTTGGGGTGGGAAAGAGGAGATATGAGAGCCTGATGAGGAACGGTCGAAGGAGCTGGGTATGTTTAGGGTGGGAAAGAGGAGATATGAGAGCCTGATGAGGAATGGTCGAAGGAGCTGGGTATGTTTAGGGTGGGAAAGAGGAGATATGAGAGCCTGATGAGGAATGGTCGAAGGAGCTGGGTGTGTTTAGGGTGGGAAAGAGGAGATATGAGAGCCTGATGAGGAACGGTCGAAGGAGCTGGGTATATTTACGGTGGGAAATAAGACATCTGAGAGCCACCTTCAAACATCTCCAGGCGATGGAGGGTCTGGAAACCACGCCTGATGAGGAACGGTCGAAGCAGTCCTTGCCACCTACCGCCGCCCAAGTCCCCGAACCCGCTGCCACTCACCTGTGGAAGCGCTGCACCTCGTGGGCGCTGCCCAAAAGCTGGCTCCGCTCTTCGGCCAGCCGCTGGAGGGATCGCCAGCGCTCGTTCAGTTCCTGGAAGACAGAGGGGAGAGGCGGGATCGGGATCAACGAACGGCCATTGAGCCGAATAATAATAATAATAATAATCTGGCTGGGTTTCGAGAAAGCGGCATACGCCTATCTAGTGCAGAGAAAGCACGCCTCGATTTCCGCAACGTAATTCAGCCCCCAAAAGGGAGCCTTATATTCCAGTAAATACGGCAACCGTATTCACTTGTGTCTTATGAGCCCCTGAATCGAAGGTGCGCCTCCGTTTTCAAAACCAAAAAAGCATTTGTTGGATAAGGGATTAGGATGACGGGAATGTAATTGAAATCCACAAGATGTTGGAGTGCAGAAATGGCGTAAATCATCAAATCGAAAATAAAAAAATTCCGTTCCAGTAGCACCTTAGAGACCAACTCTGTTTGGTCTTGGCATGAGCTTTCGTGTGCATGCACACTTCTTCAGAGACACTGAAACAGAAGTCACCAGACCCTTATATATAGCTCATATATTGACCCTGCTAGTCTATCCTTCCATCCTCCTCTCCTAGCATCCTATTATTCTATCCTTCCATCCTCCTCTCCTAGCATCCTATTATTCTATCCTTCCAACCTCCTCTCCTAGCATCCTATTATTCTATCCTTCCATCCTCCTCTGCTAGCATCCTATTATTCTATCCTTCCAACCTCCTCTCCTAGCATCCTATTATTCTATCCTTCCATCCTCCTCTGCTAGCATCCTATTATTCCATCCTTTCCTCCTACCATCCTATTATTTTTTCCTTCCGTCCTTTTCTCTTCTCCTGGCATCCTTTTTATTCTACCCTTCAATCCTTCTCTCCTAGAATCCCATTATTCTATCCTCTCCTAGCATCCTATTATTATATCCTCTCCTAGCATCCTATTATTCTATCCTTCAATCCTTCTCTCCTAGCATCCTATTATTCCATCCTTCCATCCTCCTCTCCTAGCATCCTATTATTCTATCCTTCTTTCCTAGAATCCTATTATTCTATCCTTCCATCCTTCTCTCCTAGCATCCTGCCATTCTATCCTTCCATCCTTCTCTCCTAGCATCCTATTATTCTATCCTTCCATCCTAATCTCCTAGCATCCTGTTACTCTATCCTTCCATCCTTCTCTCCTAGCATTATGTTATTCTATCCTTCCATCCTAATCTCCTAGCATCCTGTTACTCTATCCTTCCATCCTTCTCTCCTAGCATGTTACTCTATCCTTCCATCCTTCTCTCCTAGCATTATGTTATTCTATCCTTGCATCCTTATCTCCTAGCATTATGTTATTCTATCCTTCCATCCTTCTCTCCCAGCATCCTATTATTCTATCCTTCTTTCCTAGCATCCTATTATTCTATTCTTCACACTTCTTCAGACGAAAGCTCATACCAAGAACAAACTGAGTTGGTCTCTAAGGTGCTACTGGAAGGAATTTATTTATTTTTTATTTTGTTTTTATATATAAAATCGTTCCCGTTGGATGTTTGTTAACGCTTGCCTTTCTCCGTAACCCCTTGATCGATTCTGTTCAAATTTGGACACAACGTTCCATGCCCATATGGGAGGGATCCTAGATACTTACATTGCACAAAGACCACACCTTTTCCAGGTAAAAATGTGGTTTTGTGCAAAACAATATAGCGCCCTCCAGTGGATGTTCAACAGCTAAAAGAGTTGTAATAAACAGTTGTAGAAATGAAGACCAAAACAGGAGGGGCAAACGGAGAACACATAGCCTGAACTTCAACGAGATAAGGTGGAAGTAAACATGCGCTTTCTCTTTCATACTGTATCTTACTTTTGCATTTCACCAAATCGGCCACAGCAAGGCTTGGCCGGGTCAGTTAGTGATCTTATATATATAAAATCGTTCAAGTTGGATGTTTGTTAACCATCGCCTTTCTCCGTAACCCCTTCATCGATTCCGTTCAAATTTGGATACAATGTTCCATGCCCATATGGGAGCGATCATATGTACTTTACATTGCACAAAGACCACACCTTCCCCCCCAACAAATCAGCCACAGCAAGGCGTGGCCGGGTCAGCTAGTAATTTAGATAACGAAAACGAGAGGGAAAAGAGAAAGAGAAGGAGAACGAGAGGAGAAAACGAGAGGAGAGAACAGAGGCGGTCTCACCTTGATGGAGTTGAAGGTCGCCACCGTGTGCAACATCAGCTTGGCGGACTGAATGCAAAAAAGAAGCGCCGAAAACCAAAGTTAATAATAATAATAATAATAATAATAATAATAATAATATCCTCAGATTTCTCATGGGGCAGCGGTTTATGTGATGAAGGCTATGAAAGCCAGGGAAATATTGTTGGTTGACCAGGAGATGGTCCCTTTTTCGTCTCCATCATCTGTCTACAATGTATCTTGTTCGTTTATCTGACAAAGTCATTGTTAAGGCTACCGGTACATGTAATAATTTTTAACACTATTTTGTAGATATATGTGGAAAGGCACATATAACTTTAACAATAAACTTTATTTTCACAATAAACTTTATTCTGATTCTAATAATAATAAATATCATTAAATAACAATATTAATAATGCGAAGTTTTGTTAGACCCCTTTTCTTTCCCCAGGGCTACAACAGTTTAACAAGAAGGCACAGCGTCTTGGGCTGTCAGTGGAACTTTTGCGATCGACGTCCCTACCATCTGCCAAGGCTATAATAAAAACTAGCCTGTGGGATATGGAACGCCAGGAACTAACAGTAGCAGCAGAAAAAACATGTCCCCCTCTTTATTTCCAACTTTCTTGGGCACATGAAATTAACCACAGTTGCCTTGAATTTCTGCTTAACCCTCCAGAAAGAAGGGCATTTTGATGCAAATCCATCAAACCTCCTTTGGGGAAGGTTCTCAGGCAGGGGGGAAGGAGAAAGAACTTGCCCATGTGAAGACCACCTGGTGGAAAGCCTTACACACATGGTTCTTAATTGTAAACTATATGCTGATCTCCGCCAGCAATTTCTAGATCAACTCTGCATCCCCAAATGGAAACCAGAGTTGGAGGTGATGCATTCCGTATTCCTGGGGAAAGATCAGGAACTCACCAAGTTAGGGGCTAAATAGCTCTACAGTGGAACCTCGACTTACGTATTTTTCGAGTTACGAAGGATCAAAGAGGCCGCGGGCTTACGAATTTCTTCGACTTCCGAATCGGAAGTCGAGGTTCCACTGTATTTCCGGTGGGTTGTGTGTGTTTTTCCCCCCCAGGTCGGTGGAAGGGAAGAGAAGGCGGGACTTCGCTCCAGCGACCATTTTGGACCCTCTCCCTCCCCTCTTCCCCGTCATTTTTTCCCCCCGGCCATGGCCGCAATGTTTTTTTGCGCGCCATGGCCGAAAAAACAAAAATCACGGTGAAAAGGGGAGCAAGAGGGAGCGCTCCCCCGGCTCCGCTGGAAGCGGCTGCGGCGCTACGGCAAGGAGCAGAGCTGGGGGAGCGCTCCCTCTCGCTCCCCTCTTCGCCGTGATTTTTGTTCTTTCGGCCATGGCAGCGCGGCTGCAAGCGCGGCTTTTTTCTTCTTCGCCATGGCGGCGAGGCTTTTTTTCGTCTGCCATGGCTGCGCGCCATGGCGGTGGCTGCGGCAGTGGCGAGCACCCCTCAGAGCCGCCTGCAACAAAAGGAGAGCTGCGGGAGCCTGCCCGTCCACACCGACAAGGTAAGTGACCCTCGATTTCTCTTCCCATAGGAGCGCATTCATCCGTTTTTAATGCATTCCTATGGGAAATCGCGTTTCGACATTTAATGCATTCCTATGGGAAATCGCGTTTCGACATTCGGAACACATTAACTTCGTAAGTCGGGGTTCCACTGTATTTGGTTTTTTGTCGTCGAAATGCACTGCGGACGTCTGATCTCCCTGGAGACCTAGAGATGTGACGATAGACTGCTCTGCCTTTCTTTTATCAAAGTTTTGTGCCACTGGGGAAGGGGTAATTCTGTATTGATTTGTTTGCCATGTTTGTATGTGATGCCAATAAAAGGTTGGTGTAATATTAATATTAGTAATATGAAATATTGAATAATATTAATATCCTATATAATAAAGAGCCTGTGTCCCTGCCTTTCCGTGTGTCACGGAAGTGCGTTGTGCGCATGTCACACGGGGACGCAGGGATTGGAGGGGGCGGAGAGGGGGGCGGGACGACGCAGAGATACTTCCGGCCGGGCGAAACTGCGCCGCCATTGCCGCTGCCGCCGCCCGCCCATGGAGGCTCCTGCCGCCGCCTGAAGGAGGCCCCCCGTCCGGCACGCGCCCTTCCCTGCGCGCTGCCCAGCCGGCGGGGGTCCGAGGCGAGGCGGCCTCCGCTGACGGGCCAGCCGGTCGCCCCCACCGAAGCCTCCCGGTCCCCCGAGCTAGCGCCCGTTTTCTTCAACGGGCTTAATATACTAGTTAGTTATAACAACAACGATACATCAAAAGGAAAAAAATCCAGTCATAAAAATAACAGTAGTACCCTGTTTCTCCTAAAATAAGACGTAGCCATAAAATAAGCCGTAGCAGGATTCCTACGCATTTGTGAAATATAAGCCATACTCTGAAAATAAGCCATACCCCGAAAATAAGACATAGTGACACGGCGCCTATCCCTTAAGACGGCCTGGATAGGCGTGGCTATGCAGCGTACTGATGCGGAGCGGTTAACATAAGACATCCCCGAAAATAAGCCATACTGTGCTTCTTTGAGGGGGAAAAATATATAAGACGGTGTCTTATTTTAGGAGAAACACGGTAGTAGTGAAGACAGGAGTGGCTGGCGTACAACGACAACAACATCCTATGCTTCCAAAAATCAACATCGTTTTGGGTTGCTTTTTTTAAGGGAGAAATTAATTTGCTTTCAAGGAGAAAAATAACTACGGAAAAACCACTCAATTGACGTTCTTTGACCGATATTATGTAGATATATGTGGAAAGGCTTAGTCCTCACAATAAACTTTATTCTGATTCTGACCGAGAGAGTGAGCTATTACCTTCCAAGGTGATGCCGTCTTCGAATCGGTTTCATCCTGTTTGAAATAAATTTATAATCATTATTAGGGGCGGAACTCAAAGGGCGCTGGCTCAGCTATAATAGTAACAAGAACTATTGTATTTTACAAGAATTATTGTATTTTAATGTTCTGTTGGAAGCCGCCCAGAGTGCCTGGGGAAACGCAGCCAGATGGGCGGGGTATAAATAATAAATTATTATTATTATTATTATTAGAACGTATTACATAGTATTTTCAACATAATTATTATATTGTATTGTTTTCAATATATTTCTCTATATTTCATTTAATATATTAATATTAAACAAAGTATTTTATTTAATAGTGAGTGGTTGCTATTATTCTAGATCGGATATATTAATTATTATATATTAAATATATTGAAAACGTTAAATTTTAAAGATTAAGGAATAATTTGTTTATTTATCGGTCAGGAATCCATCATACTGGGAATTTTGCTTCGACTACATTTCAATTAAATAGTCACATTAATAATATTGAATTTGATAATTTAATATATGCTGGGCAGTCGTCCCCCCCCCAAAAAAACTCCTCTGAAAAAGTTCAACAAGTTTGGGATAACTCCCCCCCCCCCAAATGATTAAATGAGTTTCGGCAAAAAGTTCAACAAATTTGGGCAAATTCCTTTCCAAAAGTTCAAGTTTTGGCAAAATCCCCCAATAAAGCTCAAAAGGTTTGGGCAAATCCCCCCCCAAAAGCTTGAAATCGGGGTTTTTGGGGGGTCAAAAGACGTGGCTCTTTGAGGGTTGGGATGGATAGATGTGGCTTTTGGGGGACCGGGATCAAAATGCGTGTTTTTTGGGGGGGATCGGAAAACGTGGCTTTTCGGGGACTGGGATCGATGGATCTGCCCCATTTCCGGCGCCGCCAAAGGAGGACTTGATACGTAGAAGACGCTCACCCGGGGCATCATGCCATAGACTTCCTGAAAGAGAGAAGGAGAGGCTTAACACCTTTTCTTTAAGCCAGAGGATCCAATAACCATCGTAAAAGTAAGAACAATGCCAGAACAACAATAATGGCATAACTGTAATGATGGTAATATTAACAATAACGACGATAACAACTACAAGGGCATAACTGCAATTGTGATATATATAATAAATATATATATATATATATATATATATATATATATATATATATATATATATATAATATCACATTGTTGTTTTTTTAAAAAAATCTTTTTTATTTATTTCCCAAAAACCGAAAAAGCACAAAAAGAGAGTTGTGTGGAAAACCAGGAGGATGAGGTCGGGGGAAGCCCCCCTAAAATATGAATGGGGGAGGACTTCCGGTCTGGCGCGCTCTCCGGATGGCTGCGATCTGCTTCGCTCCGAAGCAGACCGGCTGTTTCGGGGGTGGAGGTCCCGTCACGGCGAAGATGGACCTCCGGAAAAACTTCAGACGCGGGGTCTGAAGACGAGGATCCCGGCGGCGCTCGAACGGACTCCCTAGCCCCCCAGGAACGTATTCCTGGGAGCGGTGGAGGTTGAAGTCCGGAGCGCATCGGGGAAAGTGGCTTTCCCGAAGCAGCGAAGCCGCTGATTGCCGTCCGGAGAGGAGCGCCAGATTTCTCAATTAAATTAAAGATTCGACTCGGAAATGTGAGTACTATAAGAATTTGGACTTAATTGGAGTAGCATTGGGACGAAAAATACGGAGGTCCGTCCCTAGCTATTGGTGCGTTTAATCAGGAACATTGTTACCGATGCGACAGCAATGAAACTGGAAATTTAACTATGTAACAGAGATTCAATCCTTCTGACACCCCTGATCGTGGGGGTAACCAGCTGATAAATTGGAAATAAAGAGGACTTGAATCGGAACTGTTGGACTTTGATTTAGAATTTGGATTTGAAACTTGGATTTTGATCTGTTGGACTTGGATTTTGAACTCGGATTTTGAACTTGGACTTCGAACTGTAGGACTTGGACTTTGAACTTGGATTTTGAACTTGGGGTTCCGTGTTTAATATTGCAAAGCTGCGTTCTTGAACATGGCGGATGATTTGTGTACTGGCGGCTGGAGGAAGGTCCTTGAAAAAATATGGGAATTCAGGATGGAACTCCGAGCCGAGACAGAGAGGATAAGAGGAACAGTAAACAAGACTGATGTCAAGCCAGCTGCACCAAAGATGGAAGGGGGAGTAATTCCCCCCAAGGTCAGAGATAAACCCCGTCGTAGGAAATATATTTCTCGGCGCAAGAAGTATAGATTGGAGAAAAGAAAGAAGAGATTGGTGCCAACAAAGAAGAAATTTTTTACAAGAAAGGAGAAGGAGCAGCTGAGAAGACAAGAGGAAGAAAAAGTCCAAGTGCAAGCAAGCACCTGGACATGGACATTAGAAAAACGAGGGGAGGGGTGAGGAGTGTAGAATGGTAGCTTGGGGACAGATTATGTATTTGGATTTTTGACACTAATTTCGGACATGGCTTATGTTATGATTAAGTTAAGAACATTCAAAGCTGGGAGCCTGAAGATTAAGGGGAGTCAGAGGGAAAATTTATAGATGATTTAAAGGATCTACGCTGAGGTTTGAATTTAATATGATTTAATAGATATTTGAAAATGATGTGATATTGTGAATTATGAGTCTGAAAAGGAAATATGTTTTGAAATTTGAGGCCAATGGGTAGGTACGGAGGAAGTCAGTGGAAATATGTTATTAAATTAAGATTGGTCTACCCCGGAATAGGGTTAGACCTTAGCAAGATGATGTATTGATTAAGGTCAGGGAAAATAAGATTGGGTATTCCTCTGTGAGAGGGGGGGTAAGATTATAGCCCTCCATGGTGAGAGGTGGGGGGCAATGAAACCTGACCGAAATGTAATGAGATGTGCTTATAAAATTGTAAAATTAATAAAAATTATATTAAAAAAAATAAAAAAAAATAAAATATGAATGGGAAATGGGATGGAAAAAGAAAATATTTTTGTTTGTGTACGTTTTGTCTGTAGATGTTTGTGGGTGTTTGTTTGTTTATATTTTAAAATGTAATAAAATATTATTATTATTAAAAAAGAAAAAAAGAAAAAGCACAAAAAGAAGAAATGAAAAGTAAAAAAAATAAAAAGACAGGAATATATATATATATATTCCTCTGTGTGTGTGTGTGTGTGTGTGTGTATGTGTGTGTATGTATGTATATATACAGTGGGACCTCGACTTACGAGTGACCCGACTTACGTGTTTTTCGACTTCCAGAAGAAATGACTTCCGGAAGAAAAAAAATGGCCGCTGCAACCGAATTTTTCGACTTCCAAAAGGAAGTCGCGGCCGCTTTCGATAGGGTTTCTTTGACTTACGAAGATTTGATGCGGGTTTCTTCGACTTACGAAGTTTTTCCGCTCAATGCATCCCTATGGGAACTCGACTTACGAGTGTTTTCGACTTCCGAAGATCGCGTTGGAACCCATTATCGTCGTAAGTCGAGGTCCCACTATATATATATATATATATATATATATATATATATATATATACACACACACATACAGTGGGACCTCAACTTACAAGTGACCCAACTTACGTGTTTTTCGACTTCCGAATGACTTCCGGAAGAAAAAAAATGGCCGCCGCAACCGAATTTTTCGACTTCCGAAAGGAAGTCGAGGCCGCTTTGAATAGGGTTTTGAATAGGATTTCTTCGACTTACGAATTTTTTTCGCTCAATGCATCCCTATGGGGGGAAACAAGTGTTTTCAACTACCGAAGATCGTGTCGGAGCGCATTATCTTCGCAAGTCGAGGTCCCACTGTGTGTGTGTGTGTATATATATATATATATATATAAAAGATAATTTATTGTCATTGCACAAGTACAAGCACAGCGCTATACAAGTGCAACGAAATTGCATGCCCCCCGTAAAAACAGAAAGAAAGAAAAACAAAACAAAACAAAAAGCAGCACAAAACACACACACACCAAAGAAAGCCACACATACACACACATACACCCATCACAGCTCTCCAAGGTCATATTATCTGGTTACAGCGTTTAAGATGGTTATAGCTCTTGGGTAGAAACTGTTCTTCAATCTATTTGTTCTTGATCTAATTGTTCTATATCTTCTACCCGAAGGCAGTGGTGCAAAGAGGCTATGTCCTGGATGAGATGGATCCTTTAAAATATTGTTAACCTTTTTAAGGCAACGGGAACTGTATAGTTCTTCCAGAGATGGGAGAGGATGACCAATAATATTTTGGGCTGTGGTTATGACCTTCTGAAGTATCTTCTTCTCCCTGGCTGTGCAGCTGGAGAACCAAGCACAAATACACACACACACAAGACTTTTATTGCGTTATATATATACACACACACACACACACACACATACACACACACACACACAAGACTTTTATTGCGTTAGCATTCAGCCACAGCCTAGCAGAGTCAAAACCGTACAAACAATAGCAAACACACACAGCAGAAAACATAATTCAATCAATATTGCATAACAGCCCTGGCAAAATAAAATTTTGAGTTACACTGATATAAATAATGCTAAGATTTGGGTGATATATATATATATATATATTCATTCCTGTATTTTTATTTCTTTTTTACTTTTCGTTTCTTTCTCTTTTTGTGCTTTTTTCGGTTTTTGGAAAATAAAAAGATTTTTTTTTAAAAAAACACACGAGATATTATTAACGGTCATGATAATAATAATGGCATAACTAAAATGATAATATTAATAGTAATGAGAATATGAGGCAAAGAGGGACTGACCTGCTGCTGTACGGCCTGGACCTCTTCGGCCATCAGCCCTTCGGACTCCAGATCGTTGGCCACTTTGTTGATGTCCTTCAGGCGAGACTCGTTGGCTTTCAGGTCCTGCGTAGTCGAGCAGGGGGAAAAGACGGGCGCGTGAGGATCGGGACGACCCACCTGCCCCTTCACCGGCCGGTCCGAAACCCTTCCGGGACGACCCAGCTACTTAGACCGGCTGGGTGTCCATCAGTATGCGGATGATACCCAGCTCTACCTCTCTTTCAAATCAGAACCAGTGAAGGCGGTGGAGGTCCTGTGTGAGTGCCTGGAGGCGGTTGGAGGATGGATGGCGGCTAACAGATTGAGGTTGAATCCTGACAAGACAGAAGTACTGTTTTGGGGGGACAGGGTGCGAGCGGGCGTGGGGGACTCCCTGGTCCTGAATGGGGTAACTGTGCCCCTGAAGGACTAGGTGCGCAGCCTGGGAGTCATTCTGGACTCACAGCTGTCCATGGAGGTGCAGGTTAATTCTGTGTCCAGGGCAGCTCCATCGAGTACGCAGGATGAGACCCTACCTGCCCGCAGACTGTCTCGCCAGAGTGGTGCATGCTCTAGTTATCTCCCGCTTGGACTACTGCAATGCGCTCTACGTAGGGCTACCTTTGAAGGTAACCCGGAAACTGCAATTAATCCAGAATGCGGCAGCTAGACTGGTGACTGGGAGCGGCCACTGGGACCACATAACACCGGTCCTGAGAGATCTACATTGGCTCCCAGTACGTTTCCGAGCACATTTCAAAGTGTTGGTGCTGACCTTTAAAGCCCTCAACAGCCTCGGTCCTGTATACCTGAAGGAGTGTCTCCACCCCCACCGTTCAGCCCGGACACTGAGATCCAGCGCCGAGGGCCTACTGGTGGTTCCCTCCCTGCGAGAAGCGAAGCTACAGGGAACCAGGCAGAGGGCCTTCTCGGTGGTGGCGCCCGCCCTGTGGAACGCCCTCCCAGCAGAGGCCAAAGCGATAAACAACCACATGACCTTCAGAAAACACCTGAAGGCGAAGTTTTTAATCTGTGATATTTTAATGTATTTTTATATTTGTTGGAAGCCGCCCAGAGTGGCTGTGGAGACCCAGCCAGATGGGCGGGGTATAAATAATAAATTATTATTATTATTATTATTATTAGACCGAGTCCTACCCAGGATGACCCATCTACTAGACCGAATACCTTCCAGGAAGACCCATCTACTAGACCGTATGCCTCCCGGGACGAACCACCAGGCGGTCCGAAGCCTTTTTGTGGAGACCCACTGGCTAGTTGGCGTTGACCCACCTGCTGGTCAGAATCCCTTCCGGGACGACCCACCTAGTAGACCAAATCGCTTCCGGGATGACCCACGGGCCGGTCAGATTCCCTTGCAGGACGACCCATTAGCCGGTCCAAATCCCTCCTGGGACCAACCACCTACTAGACCGAACCCCTTACTGGACCACCCACTGGCCAGTCCAGATCCCTTCCAGAATGACCCACTGGCTGGTCCTAATCCATTTTGGGGATGACCCACTGGTCAGTCTGAATCTGTCCTAGGACGACCCAACTACTAGAACGTATCCCTTGCAGGACGAACCATTGGCCAGACCAAATCCCTCCTGGGACCACCCACCTACTAGACCGAACCCCTTACTGGACCACCCACCGGCCAGTCCAGATCCCTTCCAGAATGACCCACTGGCTGGTCCTAATCCATTTTGGGGATGACCCACTGGTCAGTCTGAATCTGTCCTAGGACGACCCAACTACTAGAACGTATCCCTTGCAGGACGAACCACTGGCCAGACCAAATCCCTCCTGGGACCACCCACCTACTAGACCGAACCCCTTACTGGACCACCCACTGGCCAGTCCAGATCCCTTCCAGAATGACCCACTGGCTGGTCCGAATCCATTTTGGGGATGACCCACTGGTCAGTCTGAATCTGTCCTAGGACGACCCAACTACTAGAACGTATCCCTTGCAGGACGAACCATTGGCCAGACCAAATCCCTCCTGGGACCACCCACCTACTAGACCGAACCCCTTACTGGACCACCCACCGGCCAGTCCAGATCCCTTCCAGAATGACCCACTGGCTGGTCCTAATCCATTTTGGGGATGACCCACTGGTCAGTCTGAATCTGTCCTAGGACGACCCAACTACTAGAACGTATCCCTTGCAGGACGAACCATTGGCCAGACCAAATCCCTCCTGGGACCACCCACCTACTAGACCGAACCCCTTACTGGACCACCCACTGGCCAGTCCAGATCCCTTCCAGAATGACCCACTGGCTGGTCCTAATCCATTTTGGGGATGACCCACTGGTCAATCTGAATCTGTCCTAGGACGACCCAACTACTAGAACGTATCCCTTGCAGGACGAACCATTGGCCAGACCAAATCCCTCCTGGGACCACCCACCTACTAGACCGAACCCCTTTCTGGACCACCCACCGGCCAGTCCAGATCCCTTCCAGGACGACCCACTGGCTGGTCCTAATCGCTTTTAGGGACGACCCACTGGTCAGTCTGAATCTGTCCTAGGACAACCCAACTACTAGACCGAATCCATTCAGGACCAGGGAGTCCCCCACAACCTGTCCCCCCAAAACAGTCCTTCTGTCTTGGCAGGATTCAACCTCCATCTGACGTGCGGCTGGCTCCTCCGTTCCGCGGAGCTCACCTTTTGGAAGTCGTCGAACTTCTTCTGCAGCACCTCCACCTGCTCCAGGTCGGCGCCCACCTCCTCGTTGGTAAGGGCCGCCTCCTTCTCGTTGATCCACTGCTGCAGCTCGTTGGCCTCCCGGAAGAGCGTGAACTTCTTGCAGCTCTTCTCCAGCATGCCCTTCCGCTTCTCCCCCATCTCCAGGAGGGATCCGTACCTGGGGCACAGGGGAGGGGAAGCCCCAGAAACGGGGGGGGAGGGGAGAGGGGAACCCCGTCAGATCTCGCTCCTGGGCCCCGGATACGGAGAGAAGGCTTTCGACCTCATTGAATTGACCGAGCGACCGCTTACGGCGCCACAAATTATTCTGTATTGAATTTATAAGCCGCTTTGTATTAGGGGGTCTCTATCCGATTACGGAACCAGAAAGACCCAATAAACTCTATGGGGAACCTTGCGGAAAATGGGGGGGGAGGGGAACCCCGTCAGATCTCGCTCTTTGGCTCCGGACACGGGGAGAAGGCTTTCGACCTCATCGAGTTGACCGAGCGACCGCTTACGGCGCTGCAAATTCTTCTGTATCGAATTTATATGCCGCTTTGTATTAGGGGGTCTCTATCCGATTACGGAAGCAGAAAGCCCCAAAAAACTCTATGGAGAAGCTTGCGAGGTCAGCCCCGGAAAATGGGGGGAGGGGAGAACCCCGTCAGATCTCGCTCCTGGGCCCCGGACACGAGGAGAAGGCTTTTGACCTCATCGAGTTGACCGAGCGACCGCTTACGGCGCCACGAATTATTCTGTATCGAATTTATATGCTGCTTTATATCAAGGGGGTCTCGATCTGATTACGGAAGCAGAAAGACCCAATAAACTATGGGGAACCTTGCGAGGTCAGTGGCCCCCGACGTCCTTTCTGTGCCCCCGAAACCTCAGGAACCCTCTTGCCCTATCCCGAACCCCCCTCCTTTGGGGAGCGTGCCCTCAACCTCCTATCTCAAACTCCTTGGGGGGGGCTCCAGGCAGATGCTGTTCTCCAAGCATCCCCCTTGACAAGCTACATCCTTCCTGAATCCCCCAAACTACTGGTCTCTGAGCTGCCCCCCAAAGAAGTGCCCCCTTTGACAAGCTACGTCCCTCCTGTACCCCAAAACTGGTCTCTGAGCTGCCCCCAAAAGAGGCACCCCCTTGACAAGCTACGCCCTTCCTGTACCCCAAAACTGGTCTCTGAGCTGCCCCCAAGAGGCACCCCCTTGACAAGCTACGTCCTTCCTGTACCCCAAATCTGCTGGTGTCTGAGCTGCCCCCAAAAGAGGTGTCCCCTTGACAAGCTACATCCTTCCAGTACCCCAAACCACTGGCCTCTCAACTGGCCCCTGCCCCCCAAAAGGCACCCCCCTTGACAAGCTATGTCCTTCCTATGCCCCCAAACCGCTGGCCTCTCAGCTGCCCCCCTGCCCCCAAAGAGAGGCAACCTTCCCCCCCCCACAGGGGTCCGGGAAGAGGATGCCCCCGGCTTTAGCGGCCCTCAGGGGATGCGAAGGAGGGGAGGGAAGACGGACGAAGGTCCAAGTTCCCCCCCGGTCCCCCCTCTCGAGGTGCCCCCCGGCCAAAAAAGCTGGGTGCGAATCCCGGGGGCGCAAGTAGGAGATCGGGACCCACCGAACTACCCTGTCCCCGAGCGAGCTGCCCCGTGCCCCCCCTCCAGACACGGGGAGCAGGCGAAAGGGGTCCTACTCACAGTTCCTCGACCAGTTTCATGCGCAGAGAGACGCTACCCGCTTCCTTGGTTAGCAAAGTCCTGCACAGAGAAGGGACACAGCAGAGAGCATGCGGGGAATTAGTCCGGTTAATGAAAAATAAAGGGGGTGCGTGGCGGGGAGGGGGTCATGCCCGGGGGTTATTCGCGACAGGCGGGGAAAGAAGGGGAGGAGGACTTGGGGGGAGGGGTTAAAACGGCAGTACCGTTCGGCTCTCCCTGCAGGGAGAGGGATGAAAATAGTCACGATAATCCTAATAATCCTAATTTTCTTTCTTTCTTTGCCATTATGAAAAATTACACGTTCCTAAGTATACAGAATAAAAACTGGTTTTTAAAAAAATAGATAATCATAATAATTAATAACAAAAAATTTTTTAGGGAAAAACCCTAGTCTTATACACGGAAAAATAATTAAAGAACTAAAATGTTAAAAAACTAAAAAACAACAACAACCCTAAAAACTAAAATTTAAATAACTAAAATTATCAATAATTAAAATAAAATAAATTAAAATAATAAATATATAACTATATTTAATATATAATAAGAAGATATATCTTATATATATATATGTGTGTGTGTGTGTGTGTATGTATATATATATATATATATGTATATACATATATATATATTTATATATATAAAACTAAAATTAAAATAATTAAAATAATCCACAATTAAAATAAAATAAAAAATATATAATAAATATATTTAATATATAATAAGATATATCTATATCTATCTATCTATCTATTAAAAAAAACTAAAATTAAAATAATTAAAATAATCCACAATTAAAATAGAAAATATATATAATAAATTATATATAAAAAACTGAAATTAAAATAACTAAAATAGTAATTAAAATAAAAGTAAATAAAAATAAAAATACATATAATAAATTATATATATATAAAACTAAAATTAAAATAACTAAAATAATCCATAATTAAAATAAAAGTGTTCTTTTGTGTTAAAATGGGAAAAATACAGAATATATCTACAAAGCAATAATAATGGTATAAAGTCTACGGCGGCTTTGGAGTGACCCTGGAGTTTCAAGATTTGAAGGTGACAAGTCAAGGTTAAGTTCTGTTCTAAGAATGTATTAGAAAGGTTATTATAAAGGAGAAACTAACAATGTTGAGTACATTCGCAAGTAGAACAGAATTGTTCATTGGGGAATGATAGGTAGTCTAAATATCTCTGTGTTTGTTTTGGCATTTGTTGTTTTTGTTTATTTTTGGTTTTTCTGAGAAGTTGCCGAAACATAAAACGCATGTATACAAACTGCCCTTTCGTATCGGTTTTAAAATTGCTAATTGGATATCTTATGTTTGCCGCTTGGTTTTGCAACAGCAAGGGAATGGCAGGAGCAAGTTATTAGATTTTGCCGAGCGGCCACAATCGACAGACACACTAAGAATCATAGAATAGAATCATAGAATCCTAGAGTTGGAAGAGACCTCAAGGGCCATCCAGTCCAACCCCCTGCCAAGCAGGAAACGCCATCCAAGCATTCCTGACAGGTGGCTGTCAAGCCTCTGCTTAAAGACCTCCAAAGAAGGAGACTCCACCACCCTCCTTGGCAGCAAATCCCACTGTCAAACAGCTCTTACTGTCAGGAAGTTCTTCCTAATGTTGAGGTGGAATCTTCTTTCTTGTAGTTTGAATCCATTGCTCCGTGTCCGCTTCTCTGGAGCAGCAGAAAACAACCTTTCTCCCTCCTCTAGATGACATCCTTTTATATATTTGAACATGCCTATCCTATCACCCCTGAACCTTCTCTTCTCCAGGCTAAACATACCCAGCTCCCTAAGCATTTCCTCATAAGGCATCGCTTCCAGGCCTTGGACCATTTTGGTGGCCCTCCTCTGGACACGTTCCAGCTTGTCAGTATCCTTCTTGAACTGGGGTGCCCAGAACTGGACACAGTATTCCAGGTGAGGTCTGACCAGAGCGGAATACAGTGGTACTATTCCTTCCCTTGATCTAGATGCTATACTCCTCTTGACGCAGCCCAGAATTGCATGGGCTTTTGGAGCTGCTGCATCACACTGTGGACTCATGTCAAGTTGGTGGTCTACCAAGTCTACCAAGACTCCTAGATGCTATACTCCTATTGATGCAGCCCAGAATTGCATGGGCTTTTTGAGCTGCTGCATCACACTGTTGACTCATGTCCAGTTGGTGGTCTACCAAGACTCCTAGATCCTTTTCACTTGTTCTGCTCTCAAGCCAGGTGTCACCCATCCTGTATTTGTGCCTTTCATTTTTTTTGCCCAAGTGTAGTACTTTACATTTCTCCCTGTGAAAATTCATCCTGCTTGCCTTGGCCCAGTTCTCTAAGGGGAAAGACGAAACAAACCTTTGTACCAAAATGGGATGGATTCGAGAAATAGCTACAAAAAGAGAACGGCGACAATTGGCTAACACTTTGGCTAAGATTATCGGATTATTCTCGAGCCCAATGCCTTTGGCGGGATGAGTTTGCCAGCCCATGGGCGGTACGATTCATGCTAAGCTTTTATCTATTGGAATTTCGCCCATGGAAGTCCTGAATTACGATTTTATCGCAGCCCAAAAATTGATTAAGCAAAGATTGGATGATAGAGAGTGGCAACGTCATCTTATGCTCGGTGGGGGGACACGCTCCCTGAGGCAGTTGGGCATTGCTCCGCCAGCCCACGCGCCAACCTACCTATCACCTCTCTCTATCTCCAGTCCCCGCTTTGCTTTTATTAAAGCGCGTTTTAATGCATTCCCGTCGAATCTATCTATATCTATATCTAACTAAAATTAAAATCAATCTACCTATCTACCTACCTACCTACCTATATCTAAATAAATCTATCTATCTATCTCTAAATAAATCTATCTATCTATATCTATATCTAACTAAAATTAAAATTCTATCTATCTATCTCTAAATAAATCTATCTATAACTAAAATTAAAATTCTATCTATCTATCTATCTATCTATCTATCTATAAATCTATCTATAAATCTATTTATCTATCTATATCTAAATAAATCTATCTTTATCTATATCTAAGTAAAATTAAAATCTATCTATCTATCTAAAATTAAAATCTATCTCTCTATCTCTCTATCTATCTATATCTAACTAGAATTAAAATCCTATCTATCTATCTATCATCTATCTATCTATCTATCTATCTATCTATCTATATCTAAATAAATCTATCTATCTCTAAATAAATCTATCTATCTATATCTAACTAAAATTAAAATTCTATCTATCTATCTATATCTAAATAAATCTATTTATCTATCTATATCTAAATAAATCTATCTATATCTATATGTATATGTACATGTATATCTATATCTAACTAAAATTAAAATCAATCTATCTATCTATCTATCTAAACTAAAATTAAAATAACCAATAATTAAAATAAAAGTAAATTAAAATAAAGAAATGCCCTGTAAGAGGTGCCGCTGCAATTCAGGTTTTGAGACGGTGCCTCTTCATGAATTCGCCCGCGGAGGAGCAGAACCGGGAGTTAATCTGAGAAGCTGCGGTTCACATGCCGGGCAAATCCGGGAGTTACACTTGCCAATCGGGGAAGGGGGGTGCCGTTTCGGGCAGAGAAGGTGCGAGACGGGTTAAGACATGGGAAATTGCAGGGGGGGCAAGTCGGGGAAGTTAGAGAAAATATACAAAAATGGGGGAGGGGGAAGAAGTCGAGGAGAGGAAGGCGGCGCGGACTGCGATGCTGGAGGAGCCGGTCGTCTCGGCCCGTCAGAACCCCCCCCCCAAATCCCCGACTTTTTCCAGATCCGGCCCTCCGGACCCTTACTGGTTGTCGATTTGCTCCTGCCGCACGGCGATGCCGCCCTGGTCATCCAGCAGGTTCTCCCGCGACCCCGACTGCGCCGGGTCCAGCTTCTTGACGTAGGCGGCCGGGACGAAACCCTGCCGGTCGTTCACCTCGACTTTCCACCAGTCCTGGGGGGGGGGGGGGGAGGGAGAGAAGAGAGGAGGCCGGGGCAATGGTTTATTATTTATTGAATTAATATACCGTCCGCAAGTAGAGCGCGGCTTCTGAGCGTGCGGCGAAACCCTATGGGGTAAAATCCTAAAAGAAGCTAAACAACTCGGGTCAAATCCTAAAAGAAAGCTGAACAACGATGGGGTCAAATCCTAAAAGAAACTCAACATCTATGGGGTAAAATCCTTTAAAAACGTCACTAACTATGGGGTCGAATCCTAAGAAAAGCTCCACAACTATGGGGTAAAATCCTTAAAAAAGGATTTTTTCATGCCTGAGACAGCAATTGCTTCAGCAATTGCTACGGGGTCAAATCCTAAGAAAAGCTCCAGAACTATGGGCTAAAACCCACAACTATGGGGTCAAATCCTTTAAAAAGCTCAACTATGGGGTAAAATCCACAACTATGGGGTAAAATCCTTAAAAAAGCTCAACACCTATGGGGTCAAGTCCTAAGAAAAGCTCCACAACTATGGGGTAAAATCCTTAAAAGACGCCACTAACTATGGGGTAAAATCCTTTAAAAAGCTCAACTATGGGGTAAAATCCTTAAGAAATGTCACTATGGGGTAAAACCCACAACTATGGGGTCAAATCCTAAAAGAAGCTCAACACCTATGGGGCCAAATCCTAAGCAAAGCTCCAGAACTATGGGGTAAAACCCACAACTATGGGGTAAAATCCACAACTATGGGGTCAAATCCTAAGCAAAGCTCCAGAACTATGGGGTAAAATCCTTTAAAAAAGTCAGTAACTATGGGGTCAAATCCACAACTATGGGGTCAAATCCTAAGAAAAGCTCAACACCTATGGGGTAAAACCCACAACTCTGGGGCAAAACCCCTAAAAAACCTCACTAACTCTGGGGTCAAATCCTAAGCAAAGCTCCAGAACGATGGGGTCAAATCCTTAAAAAACCTCCGCAGCTATGGGGTAAAAATGGGACCAATGGGCCAAAGCGAGGTGCCTTACCTTGTTGGTGCTGTTGAGGAGGGTCAGGATATCGCCCTTTTTCATGGTCACCTCGCGGGGACTTTTCTCCTGGTAGTCGTAGAGGGCCAGCACTAGCTCTTTGCCAGTCTCGTCGTCGGTGGGAGCTACTTGTTGCTGGGGGGGGGAGGAAGCAGAGAGTAAGAATCATAATTTATAATAAATCATTAAAAAATTAAAAAAGAAAGAAATTAACAAAATGAAAGAAAATAATAATAATAATAATAATAATAATAATATTTATACCCCGCCCTCCCCAGCCAAGACCTAATAATAATAATAATAATAATAATAATTTTATTTATACCCGCCCTCCCTAGCCAAGACCTAATAATAATAATAATAATAATAATAATAATAATAATAATAATTTTATTTATACCCGCCCTCCCCAGCCGTTATACCCCGTTCTCCCCAGCCAAGACCTAATAATAATAATAATAATAATAATAATAATAATAATTTTATTTATACCCCGCCCTCCCCAGCCAAGACCTAATAATAATAATAATAATAATAATAATTTTATTTATACCCGCCCTCCCCAGCCGAGACCGGGCTCAGGGCGACTAACACCAGACATAAAAACAATGGATTAAAAATACAACTTAAAAGCAAAATTAAAATACAACCTTAAAGTGCAGCCTCATTTCCGTGGAAACGCAAATAAAAAAAAACTGTCGGGGAAGAAAACAAGACAATAAAACAATAATTAATGGTCATAATTAATAGCAATAAGAACAGGTCTCCTTACCCGACAGGCTTGGGCTTGCTCCCGCAGCGCTTGGATGCTGCTGCCGTAGGCGGTCAGATCCGACATCAGCGCTTCGTGCTTTTTGAGGAGAGCCTGAAAGACAGGAGGAAAAAATGACGGAAGAAATTGCAACTGTACTATAGTTTTTTTCTTTTTTCTTTGCAAATGCAAAGTCTGCCAATTTGGAGAACCACCCTGATTTGCAACGGGACCAGAATAATTGCAACTGCACTATTGCTTTTTCTTGGCAATTGCAAAAGCCCCATTTTTTTTTGGATCAGCTCAAATTTCTGTAGCTTCTTTTGCAAAGGAGAAAAGCCCACTTTTTTGAGGATCAGCTCAAATCTCTGCAGCTTCTTTTGCAAAGGAGAAAAGCCCCATTTTTTGAGGATCAGCTCAAATTTCTGCAGCTTCTTTTGCAAAGGAGAAAAGCCCCATTTTTGAGGATCAGCTCAAATTTCTGCAGCTACTTTTGCAAAGGAGAAAAGCCCCATTTTTTGAGGATCAGCTCAAATCTCTGCAGCTTCTTTTGCAAAGGAGAAAAGCCCCATGTTTTGTGGATCAGCACCAATTTCTGCAGCTTCTTTTGCAAAGGAGAAAAGCCCCATTTTTTTGTGGATCAGCTCAAATCTCTGCAGCTTCTTTTGCAAAGGAGAAAAGCCCCCTTTCTTGAGGATCAGCTCAAATCTCTGCAGCTTCTTTTGCAAAGGAGAAAAGCCCCATGTTTTCTGGATGAGCACCAATTTCTGCAGCTTCTTTTGCAAAGGAGAAAAGCCCCATTTTTGAGGATCAGCTCAAATTTCTGCAGCTTCTTTTGCAAAGGAGAAAAGCCCCATTTTTTGAGGATCAGCTCAAATCTCTGCAGCTTCTTTTGCAAAGGAGAAAAGCCCCATGTTTTGTGGATCAGCACCAATTTCTGCAGCTTCTTTTGCAAAGGAGAAAAGCCCCATTTTTGAGGATCAGCTCAAATTTCTGCAGCTTCTTTTGCAAAGGAGAAAAGCCCCATTTTTTGAGGATCAGCTCAAATTTCTGCAGCTTCTTTTGCAAAGGAGAAAAGCCCCATTTTTGAGGATCAGCTCAAATCTCTGCAGCTTCTTTTGCAAAGGAGAAAAGCCCCCTTTCTTGAGGATCAGCTCAAATCTCTGCAGCTTCTTTTGCAAAGGAGAAAAGCCCCATTTTTTGAGGATCAGCTCAAATTTCTGCAGCTTCTTTTGCAAAGGAGAAAAGCCCCATTTTTGAGGATCAGCTCAAATCTCTGCAGCTTCTTTTGCAAAGGAGAAAAGCCCCCTTTCTTGAGGATCAGCTCAAATCTCTGCAGCTTCTTTTGCAAAGGAGAAAATCCCCATTTTTTTGTGGATCAGCTCAAAGTTGTTGAGCTTACTTTGCAATGGGGAAAACCCCCTGTTTTATGGGGTTTAACTCACAGTTCTGCAGCTTCAGGAAAGGGAGACATTTCTACAGTTTCCAGACAGATAATCTAATCAGCCAGAATAACTCCTGTTGCAACTGCACTATTGTTTTCTTTGCAATTGCAAAGTTTGCAAATTTTGAGAACAAACCAGATTTGCAATGGAGCCGGAATAATTCCAACTGCACTAATGCTTTTTCCTTGCAATTGCAAAGTCTGCAAGTTTTGAGAACCAGCTGGATTTGCAACGGGGCCGGAATAATTGCAACGGCACTAATGCTTTTTCTTTGCAATTGCAAGGTCTGCGAATTTTGAGAACCAACCGGATTTGCAACGGGGCCGGAATAATCCCAACTGCAACTTTACTCTTGCTTTGTTTGCAAATGCAAAGTCTGCAAATTTTGAGAGCCAACCGGATTTGCAATGGGACGGAATAATTGCAATCATTGCAAAATAATCTTCTTTGGAGGTCTTAAAGCAGAGGCTTGACGGCCACCTGTCAGGAATGCTTGGATGGTGTTCCTGCTTGGCAGGGGGTTGGACTGGATGGCCCTTGTGGTCTCTTCCAACTCTAGGATTCTATGATTCAATTGCAATTTATTTATTTTTTGCAAATGAAAAACATGCAATTTTTAAGAATAAAGCAGATTCGGGGACCCACCTCGGCCGAGTCCTCGTCCTTCCCGTAGTCGGTGCTGCCCATGATGGGCTCCTTTTCCCGCATCCAGGATTCGGCCTCGTTGGCGTCGGCGAAATATTGCTGGGCCTGCAGAGAATCCTCCAGATCTTGGCGCCGCTGGGAGGCTTTCCCTTTCAGCGACTCCCACTTCTGGTGCAGGTCGGCCAGCCTGACTTTGACGTCCTCGGAGGCAAAGTGTCCTGGGGGGCAGGAACAGGGAGGAAGGCGGGGACAGGGAGAAAGGCGGGGCAGGAAACGGGGGGCGGAGGAGGAAAGAAGGGCCAGGGGCGTTTTGGAAATGGGAAAAAGGACGGAGGGTTCGGCATCTGGCGGCTAACCCTGACCCAAGCCTGGCACTGACCCCTAACCGGAACATGATTCTGACCCCTAACCCAACTCTAGCACTGACCCCTAACCCTAACTCGATTCTGACCCCTAACCCAACTCTAGCACTGACCCCTAACCCGATTCGTAACCCTAACCCAAGCCTAGCACTTACCCCGAGCCCTAACCCAAGCCTAGCACTTACCCCGAGCCCTAACCCAAGCCTAGCACTTACCCCTAACCGTAACATGATTCTGACCCCTAACCCAACTCTAGCACTGACCCCCTAACCCGATTCCTAACCCTAGCACTGATCCCTAGCCCTAACCCGATTCTGGACCCTCACCCAACCGTAACCCAATTCCTAACCCTAACCCAACCCTAGCACTTACCCCGAGCCCTAACCCAGGCCTAGCACTTGCCCCTAACCGTAACATGATTCTGACCCCTAACCCAACTCTAGCACTGACCCCCTAACCCGATTCCTAACCCTAGCACTGATCCCTAACCCTAACCCGATTCTGGACCCTCACCCAACCGTAACCCGATTCCTAACCCTAACCCAACCCTAGCACTGACCCCTAACCCTAACCCGATTCCTAACCCTCACCCAACCCTAGCACTGACCCCTAACCCTAACCCGATTCCTAACCCTCACCCAACCCTAGCACTGACCCCTAACCCTAACCCGATTCCTAACCCTCACCCAACCCTAGCACTGACCCCTAACCCTAACCCGATTCCTAACCCTCACCCAACCCTAGCACTGACCCCTAACCCTAACCCGATTCCTAACCCTAACCCAACCCTAGCACTGACCCGTAACCCTAACCTGATTCCTAACTGTAACCCTAACCCGATTCCTAACCCTCACCCAACCCTAGCACTGACCCCTAACCCTAACCCGATTCCTAACCCTAGCACTGACCCCTAACCCAATTCTGAACCCTCACCCAACCGTAACCCAATTCCTAACCCTAACCCAACCCTAGCCCTGAGCCCTAACCCCGTCGGCCAAAGGGCTTTCCGCTCGGACGCACCTTCCTCCACCATGGTGTTCCCCTTCTGAGTGACGGCTTTGATCCGGGGCTCATGGCCGGCAATCTCGGCCTGCAAAGCCTGGTGCTTCTTCAAGAGGTTCTGGACGCCAATTAGGTCCTTGCCTGAAAGAAGTGGGAAGGGGACATCATCACCCAACAATCATAATAAGAAGCATGGAATAGTATTATTATCATTATCATTAGCGTGGGATAGCATTTATTATTATTATTATTATTATTATTAGCATGGGGTAGTATTTATCATTATTATTACTATTATTATTATTGGGTAGTATTTATCATTATTATTAGCACAGAATAGTATTATTATTAGCACGGGATGGTATTTATATTTATATTTATATTTATATTTATATTTATTATTATTATCATCTTATTTAAAGATGAAAATTTGGATTTGAAAATTCTCAGTAAATTCCCAATAAATAATAACATTAATAATTAATATTAATAACAATCTATCTATATATATAAAAATGTTCCCATTGCGTGCGCGGCGGACACCACCGTGCTCCGTAACTGCTGGACCAAATCTCATCAAATTTAGGACACAGCGTACCATGACCATCAAGGAAGGATCTGGCATAATAAAAATTCAAACAAACCACACCTATCATGCCTAAAATATAGAATAAAGGCCAAAAAAAAATGGCACACACATTACGTGTCACCAACAACAGAACTGAAAACTCCAACAGCATCCAATAGAAAGGCAGATTGCCCGTCAATGTCATCAGACCTGGCCAGAGCAAAAATGCCCCGTCCGCCATTTTATAACTGCCGTCTGCAAGCACCCGAGGCAGCGACAAGGCAGCGACTTTCTGCTGCCGCCTCAAACACCTCTCCGATATTTCCGCCCTCCCGCCGCCCAACTCCCAAGGCCACAAATAACCTCTACCTCGCCAGGGCCCACCAGGCCCGCGTCTCCCTGGATCTGGCCCAGCTGGGGCCTCGCTGAGGGAGGCCAGGCCGAGCCCCGTGGGCCGCCCTGAGCGGTAGCCTCAGAAGCCATGGGGAAGATGGGAAGTGGGGAGAGACCCTACAGGAAAGGCCTGGAGGGCCCTGGCGAGGTGGAGGGAGAGGGAAGAACGGAAACGGAAGCCGAAGGAAAGGAGGAGCAAACGGAACAGTAAAAAAGTTTCCGAGTGCCCTCACCAAAAATGGCCGCCGCAGCTTCGCATAAAGTACAAAGCGTCCCGAGTGCCCTCATCCGCGGGGTGGGCGGGGTGGGGGTGGGGCAATAGAGCTGCTACTACACGGGCAAACCTCAAGAGGCAGGAGAGAAGCCTGGCGGCGTTGCGAGGCCAGGTTGCTATGGTAACGCGGGGCAAAAATGGAGGCCGCCAACCCCCAAAGAAGCCGTCTGCGCGTCCCTCAGATGGCGTCAGAGGCCTCCTTCCTCGGCTTTTTTTGCCACAGGCTGTGGGAGGGCACCTGAGTGCGTGCAGAGTGCACACGACGCCAGCGGGGGTAGGTGGGGGTTTATTTTGGCTGAGGCTGCTACTGATGGTAATAAGCATAAAATGAGCCACAGCAACGTGTGGCCGGGCCCACTAGTATATATATATAAATGTTCCCATTGCGTGCGCAGCGGACACCACCTTGCTCCGTAACAGCTGGACCAAATCTCATCAAATTAGGACACAGTGTACCATGACCATCAAGGAAGGATCTGGCATAATAAAAATTTTAAAAAACCACACCTGACATACCTAAAATAAAGAAAAAACGCAAAACAAATTGGCGCACACATTAGACGTCACCAGCAAAACAGCAACCCTCTAGCGACGGCTACACTGGTACTACAGCTACAAAAGCAAAAAACTGGCGCAGCTATTAGACATCACCAGCAAAACCTCAGAGCTCCGTCGGCCATTTGCAAACTCACAAACCGGTAATTGAAAAGGGGGTGGGTGGGCCGAGAAGAGGGTAATTGAAAACAGGGGTGGGGACAGAGAAGGGGCAGGCAGAAGTTGAAATTCAAAACCACAGAGCTCCGTCGGCCATTTACAAGCTCGCAAACTGGTAATAGAAAAGGGGGGGTGCCGAGAAGAGGGTAATAGAAAGGGGGGCTGAGAAGAGGGTAATTGAAAACGGGGGTGGGGACAGAGAAGGGGCAGACGGAAGTTGAACAGGGGAACACTACAGCATTCACACACATAGCCACAGCAAGGCGTGGCCGGGTCAGCTAGTTCTATATGGGCAACGTCTCTCACCCAATGGGACCCAATTGAACTTCCCTTGCAAAACAGCTGATGGCGTAATGCTGTTTCGGGCTAGGGTCAAGGTTGGTTGTTTCACGACGGAAAGGTGTTTTTTTGGGGGGGGGGGAATTCTCTATTTTTAATTTAATTGATATAAAATAAATCAACAGCAATGAATGGCAACAAAACGGGTCGACCGAGACTGACCTCTGTTGGTGGAGGCGGCGATGGGCTCTTTCTCGCGGATCCATGTCTCCTCGTCTTCCACGTCGCGGAAGAGCTGCTGGAGGCGGAGCGAGTCGGCCAGCTTCTGCTTCCGGGCCACCATGGGGTCGCGGAGGGCTGCGTAGCGGGCCCCCAGCGCCTCCTGCTTCTTGCGGATGTTCTCCGCGTCAAAGTGCCCCGCCTCCTGGAACTGGCGGGCCTGGATGGCGATGCCGTCGATTCGGTCCTGAAAAATCATCGTAACAATGGGAAGAGAAGGGGAAAAATGAAAAATAACCATGATTTAGTAATAATAAATCATAACAATCATAAATCATTAATCATCGTAATAATAAAAAATAAAAACAAGGAAAAGTAATGAATAAAAATAAATAATCATCATTTATTCTAAATTTTCATTCTTTTTTTATTTTCCGTTTTCTTCTTCGAAAGGGCACCTGGTGGGCGGCCACGTCAGCCTCCAGGAGCGCGTGCTTCTTCTGAAGGTTCTGGACGTTGGTGAGGTCCTTGCCGTAGTCGTCCGAGGCCAGGTGACCTTCGACCTCGTACAGCCACAACTCAATGTCCTCCACGTTGCGGTTGAACTGCTGCTGCTGGTTGGCTTCGCGCAGCTTGACCCCTGAAGGATTATTAAAAATAAATTGGTACCGAAATTGGATTCCAACAGATAGAAAAACATTCTGATTATTAATTGGTATGCCACCCAACGGACTGCGTTGCCCTAACGGCTCTCGGCGGCTTCCAACTGATATAAAAACATTATTATTATCATTATTATTATTATTATTATTTGGTATTGCACCCAACAGACTGGGTTGCCCTAGCCGCTCTCAGTGACTTCCAACAGAAATAACATGATCATTATTATTATTATTATTATTATTATTATTATTAGATATCCCACCCAAAGGACTGGGTTGCCCTAGTCGCTCTCAGTGGCTTCCAACTGATGACAGAACAGTATTATTATTATTATTATTATTACTACTATCATTATTATTAATAATTTGTATCCCACGCAACGGACTGGGTTGCCCTAGCCAGTCTAATACTAGCAATAATAATAATAATAATAATAATAATAATAATAATGTAAACCTTTCACCTCTGTGGCAGGGCAGTATATAAATTCTAATTCTAATAATGCTAATAATAACTACTATTAATAAATAATAATAAATAATAATAATAATAATAATAATAATATAAACCTCTCACCTCTGTAGCAGGACAATATATAAATTCAAATTGTAATACTAATAATACTAATACCACTAACAACAACAATACTACTAGTAATAATAACAATAACAATAATAATAACGTAAACCTTTCACCTCTGTGGCAAGGCAGTATATACCATAAATTCAAATTAAGATTCTAATAATAATAATAATACCACTAATAATAATAATAATAATAATAATAATAATAATAATAATAATATAAACCTCTCACCTCTGTGGCAGGGCAGTATATAAATTCAAATTCAAATTATAATAATATATAAACCTCTCACCTCTGTGGCAGGGCAGTATATAAATTCAAATTCTAATAATAGCAACAATAATAGTAATAATAATAATAGTACTGCTAATTATAAATGCCTGCTCCCCGCACCCGACCTTTCAGCTCGGTGGCTTCCAGAAGCTTCTTCCACAGGCTGATGACCTCGCTGCGCCGGGCGTCCACCTCGTCGGAGGCGTAGTGCTGGACGTCCGTCAGCTTCTGGCCCGCCTTCTCGAGGGCGTCGATGCGGCTCTGATTGGCCGAGAGCTCCGCCTCAAAGGCCTGGTGCTTCTGGACTTTGCCCTGGAGGTTGGACGGGTCCTGCGGGGAGAGGGGGGGGACGCACCGTGTTTTCCGTCGGCCTGGGCGAGAATTGGGGGGGCGGGATCCTCCCGGGGGGCACCTCCCACCACACGGGGTGGACTTTAATCTGATTTTTCTTTCATTTTTTTCATCCCCCCCTCCCAGGTTTTGCCACCCACGTGTACGCCTACGGGTACCGGTTTTTCGGGGTGCGCACGGACCCCCGAAATGAATTACATTTGTATCCAGGGGGTCCAGTGTGTGTGTGTGTGTGTGTGTGTGTGTGTGTGTGTGTGTATGTATATATTTTTCCGTATATAAGACTAGGTCACCCTCCCCGGAAAAAAATATCAAAAATTAGGGGGCGTCTTGTGTACGGAAAAATCTCTCCCCATTTTCTTAAATCGGAGTCCCCCCCAAATAGGGGGCATTTTATACATGGGGGCGTCTACATTATAGAATAGAATATATATTATAGAAGGAAAAATACAGTATCAATATGTATACATATATATGTGTATATAATGATATATCTATATATATAGTGCGTGCGTATATATATGTGTGTGTATATATATATTTGTGTGTGTGTAAATATGTGTGTGTGTGTATATAATAAATGTGTGTGTGTATAGATATGTGTGTGTGTGTGTATATATGTATGTATGTATGTGTGCGTATATAAACGTGTGTGCATATATGTGTGTGTGTAGATATATACATGTGTGTAGATATATATACATACGTACGTATATATGTGTGTTGATATATTTGTGTATATGTGTGTGTGTGTATGTGTGTCTATATGTGTGTAGATATGAGTGTGTGTGTATATCTATATATGTGCGTATGTCTATGTGTGTGTATCTATGTGTGTCTATATCTATGTGTGTGTGTATGTGTATATGTGTTTGTATATCTATATATATGTATACCTGCGTATGTGTGTGTGTATATATTTGTGTGTGTATATCTATGTGTGTGTGTATGTGTGTCTATGTGTGTATATGTGTGTGTATATCTATATCTATATATGTATACTTGCGTATGTGTGTGTGTATATATTTGTGTGTGTATATCTATGTGTGTGTATGTGTGTCTATATGTGTGTATATGTGTGTGTATGTGTATATGTGTGTTTGTATATCTATATATACCGGTATGTATACGTGCGTATATATGTGTGTATATCTATATCTATATATGTATACCTGCATATGTATATGTGTGTGTATATATATGTGTGCATTTATGTATATATATGTGTGTGTGTGTAAAATTGAACGTGTGTATACACACACACACCTACCTCTGAATTTATCGAAATTATTTACATACAGAACCGCGCCCACCCAACATCCCTCTCTGCCCCGGGCAACCCCCCCTCTAGAGCTGCCCCCAAAAGGGGTGCAAGCGGGATGGGGAAGCCCCCACGCCCCGCCCGGGATAATCCGTCCTGAGGGAGGGAGGAAGATGGGACAGGGGCGTGCCGACCCGACTGGAAACGGGGAAGGAGTCTGGGCCCCGACAGTAAACGGGAAAGGAGTGTGGGCCCCGACAGGAAACGGGAAAGGAGTGTGGGCCCCGACAGGAAACGGGAAAGGAGTGTGGGCCCCGACAGGAAACGGGAAAGGAGTGTGGGCCCCGACAGGAAACGGGAAAGGAGTGTGGGCCCCGACAGGAAACGGGAAAGGAGTGTGGGCCCCGACAGGAAACGGAAAAGGAGTGTGGGCCCCGACAGGAAACGGGAAAGGAGTCCGGGTCCCGCACCTTGTAGGCCTCGTCGGTGGCGGTCTTCATCTTCTCGTTGACCCAACTCTTCAGCTCGTCCGAGTCGCGGAAGAACTGCTGCAGGTGGAAGGAGTCGGCCAGCTGCGCCCGCCGGCGCAGGGCCCTCTCATGCAGGGCGTTGCGGCGGTTCAAGAGCTGCCGGGAGGGCAGGGAAAGGAAAAGAACAGATTCTCCAGTTAATCTTAATAATAATAATAATAATAATAATAATAATAATTAAATATTATAAACAAACTACTAATAATCATAATAAGCATAATAAATATAATATATAAATATATATCTTTATTGCGGTCCATAGACTCACAAAACAGTTTCAAGCTAATAATAATAATGAATATAATAAATATAATATATAAATATATATCGTTATTGTGGTCCATAGACCCACAAAACACCTTCAAGATAATAAGAATAAAAAATAATAATATAATAACTATAATAACTATAACTTAATTAAAATGAAAATAATAATGAATATAATAAAAATAATAAAAATCCTATATTATAATCTTCAAGTGTCCCTGCGTCCACCTGCAATTTTCTGTGTGTCACGGAAGTGAGGTACTGCGCATGGCACATACGGACGCAGGGATTGGAGGGGGCGGAGAGGGGGGCGGGACGATGCAGAGACACTTCCGTCCGGGCGAAACTGCGCCGCCGCCATTGCCGGGGGGAAGCGGCGCAACGCGCCGCTCCCGCCGCTGCCTTTGCTGCGCTCGGCCGCCGAGGGAGAGGCCGCGGCGAGGGCCCGCCGCCGCCTTCACACCCTCGCCGAAGCGCCTCCCGTTCCTGGAGGCTCCCGCCGCCGCCTACACACCCTCGCCGAAGCGCGGGGGAAGCGGCGTGAAGCCGGCTGGGCCCCTGCAAAGCCGCTGGACGTCCATGGCGGGCACCGGAAGCCTTCGAGGGCGGCTTCCTCCTCCTCAACTTGGCCCCTCCCCCCTCCCCCCGCTTCTCCTTCTACGTCTGCTCGAGGCGGGCGGCTTTTATTTCTTCCTCCTCCTCCCCTCTTCGCTCTCCGCTGCTCCGTCGCCTGCCGCCCGTGTCCTTCCTGCGCGCCCGCCTTGGCGGGGAGGGGAAGGAGGGACGGACGGAGCGGCCCAGCAGGGAAGGAGGGCTGGCCGGGAGAAGGCAAGCCGGCCGCGCGGACCTTTCGGCGGCGTGGGAGGACACTCTAGCCCCGTCCTCTCGATGGCTAGGCGGGCACGAGAGGGAGAGAGATGCGGTTGCTTCCTGCCCGCTGTTTTGCTGCTGTTGCCGGTCGCGCTGTCCTGGCAGGCCGCCTGCCTCGGCGGGAGGCCGGCCACCCTCTCAGCCCTCGCGAGGGGTGTCCATGGGGGAGAGAGGCGGCGGCGGGGAGGGAGGCAGGCGGGAGCAGGCGCCCCTTCGCGGCCTCTGTCTCTGTCTTTCAGCCTTTCTCTCTCTCCCTCCGGCCGCATCAGCCTCTTCCAGCCGCCGCCGCCGCCGGGCCCAGCTCCGGGGCTGCCCTAACCCTAACCCTAACCCTCTTTCTTCTCCCCTCCTCCCTATCCGCCCCGCCGCGAAGTAATTGGGAAGTGGGGGGGAGGTGTGTGTGTGAGAGAGAGAGGGAGAGAGAGAGAGAGAGGCGAGCTGTGTGTGGAGGTGGGGGGGAGGTGGGTGGGTGGGGGAGATGGCTGTGGGGGGGGAGCGGGAGGGAGGGAGAGGCGAACTGTGTGGGGGAGGTGGGGGGGTGGCTCTGTATGTGTGGGAGGGGGAGGGGGAGGGGGACAGAGCCAAACTGTTTGTGGAGGTCTGGGAAGTGGGGGGGAGAGGTGTGTGTGTGTGAGAGAGAGGGAGAGAGAGAGGCGAGCTGTGTGTGGAGGTGGGTGGGGGGGAGAGGGAGGGAGAGGCGAACTGTGTGTGGGAAGGGGGGGATGGGTGGGGGGGAGGGGGAGGCAGGGAGACAGAGGCCAACTGTTTGTGGAGGTCTGGGAAGTGGGGGTGGCCGCCGCCCCCCCATATACTTTCTAGCGCCCGTTTTTCTAACGGGCTTAATTTACTAGTAATATATAAATATATATCTTTATTGCAGTCCATAGACCCACAAAGCAGTTTCAAGATAACAATAATAATAAATATTATTACAATAAGTATAATAAATTAATAAATATAATAATTAAAAATATAATATATAAATATATATCTTTATTGCAGTCCATAGACCCACAAAGCAGTTTCAAGATAACAATAATAATAAATATTATTACAATAACTATAATAAATTAATAAATATAATAATTAAAAATATAATATATAAATATATATCTTTATTGCAGTCCATAGACCCACAAAGCAGTTTCAAGATAACAACAATAATAAATATTATTACAATAACTATAATAAATTAATAAATATAATAATTAAAAATATAATATATAAATATATATCTTTATTGCAGTCCATAGACCCACAAAGCAGTTTCAAGATAATAAGAAGAATTTAATTTTTTCCAAAATTTATTTGGTTTCCCAACTTAAAATTTAACAGATACGGATCAAACCCAAATGACCAGAAACAAGATTCCAAGCAATCTCCTGGACTTTCATCATCCCCTTTGTAGGTCCTGTTCTATTAATATTAATATTATTTTTATAATTGATTTGGTTTTCTGACTTGAAATTTCAGATATGTATCCAACGAATCCGCCCGCCCGGAATCAATCCGTTAGCCGCCGGCCCCCCCTGGACCTTTCAAAGGAAAGATCGTCCCCGTCGCGGCGGCCCCCCTCTGGAAAACACGGGGGAGAGGACCCTAGGGGGCCTGAGAAACCCTCTCCGGCACCTGGGGCGGGCCATCTTCTCACACCCACCCACCCGAGTGGCACCCAGGACAACCTGCCCCCTCTGCCCCCCACTTCGTACGCCCCTGGGTCTAGACCAGTGGTGGCTAACCTTGGCACTCCAGATGTTTTGGGACTACAACTCCCATCATCCCTGACCACTGGTCCTGGTAGCTAGGGATGATGGGAGTTGTAGTTCCAAAACATCTGGCGTGCCAAGGTTAGCCACCACTGGTCTAGACCCTGCACCCCGCTTTCCAGACATGACCCCAGAGGGAGGGCTGCGACCCCCCACCAGCCCCAGAGGTTTCAATTGCACCGCTCTCTGCAAAATAATGATTATTATTAATAATAATAACCCAAATAGCTCGCCTCTCTCCCTCCCCCCCACACCTCCCCCCCCACCCATCCCCGGCGACCAGGCGGCAGCGCGAGGCGGGCAGGGGGCGAGGCCCCCGCATCCCACCTCCGGCGCTAGAACATATGAGGGAGGCCGGAGAGGAGGCCCAGGCGAGGAGGAGGAGGAGGAGGAGGCCCACGACTACCACCGGGAGCAGCGGCGGCGGCGCAGCGGGAGCCTGACCTCCCCCGCGGCCCGCGCGCGTGTGCAGCCCCTTCCCTCCCTCGGCCTCCGGTTGGCCGGAGCGTCCGTGGCAGCGGCGGCAGAAGGGAGCGCGAGGGAGGCCGGAGAGGAGGCCCACGCAAGGAGGAGGAGGCCCACGACACTCCGGACCTATGCATACTGCAGGGCGCAGGAGAGCGGGCGGGCGGCAAACGCGCGGCCAGCCCCAAGAAGGCACCTGCATGCAGCCGCACCCGCCCCTGCCTGGCCGGAGGTTAGTGATCGAGGAGGGAGAGGGAGGCATCCCCTTCCCTCTCGCCTCCCCCCCGCGGCCTGTGTGGGCGGTGATGTGGGAGCCCGCCCCGCTCCTCCCTTCCTGTGCGCTCGCTAGCCCTCCTCCCCGGGGGCCTGGCCGAGGATGCGGCGTCGCGGCCTCGGCTTCGCCTATAGCCGAGCGCCGGGGTTGCGATCCGGCCTTGCTTGGTGCGTCGCTGCCGCTGGGGAGGAGGGCGAGGAGCCGCCGGCGCCGCCGGGGGAAGCCAGGCCCACCCGGAGGCGGCAGCAGCGGGTGAGCGCAGGCGGACAGGGGCACCCCGGCAGCGCTCTCTTCTGGGGACCCAGCGGGCGGCGGCAGGCCCAGCTCCGTGCGAGGCAGCAGCACTGAGCTAACTGACGACGCGCGTGCGTCGCCGCTGCCTCTCGGACACGCCCCCTGTCATCGCCTATTGGTCCCTGTGTGCGGGGGTGGGGAGGGAGAGGCGTAACCGCCTTTGCCTATTGGTCTCTTCCCTCCAATCCCTGCGTCCGCCTCCGACATGCGCACTTAAAATTTCCACTGACACACGGACGGCGCCGCAGGGACATAGGGAATTATTATAGAGGATATATCTTTATTGCAGTCCATAGACCCACAAAGCAGTTTCAAGATAACAATAATAATAAATATTATTACAATAACTATAATAAATTAATAAATATAATAATTAAAAATATAATATATAAATATATATCTTTATTGCAGTCCATAGACCCACAAAGCAGTTTCAAGATAATAAGAAGAATTTAATTTTTTCCAAAATTTATTTGGTTTCCCAACTTAAAATTTAACAGATACGGATCAAACCCAAATGACCAGAAACAAGATTCCAAGCAATCTCCTGGACTTTCATCATCCCCTTTGTAGGTCCTGTTCTATTAATATTAATATTATTTTTATAATTGATTTGGTTTTCTGACTTGAAATTTCAGATATGTATCCAACGAATCCGCCCGCCCGGAATCAATCCGTTAGCCGCCGGCCCCCCCTGGACCTTTCAAAGGAAAGATCGTCCCCGTCGCGGCGGCCCCCCTCTGGAAAACACGGGGGAGAGGACCCTAGGGGGCCTGAGAAACCCTCTCCGGCACCTGGGGCGGGCCATCTTCTCACACCCACCCACCCGAGTGGCACCCAGGACAACCTGCCCCCTCTGCCCCCCACTTCGTACGCCCCTGGGTCTAGACCAGTGGTGACTAACCTTGGCACTCCAGATGTTTTGGGACTACAACTCCCATCATCCCTGACCACTGGTCCTGGTAGCTAGGGATGATGGGAGTTGTAGTTCCAAAACATCTGGCGTGCCAAGGTTAGCCACCACTGGTCTAGACCCTGCACCCCGCTTTCCAGACATGACCCCAGAGGGAGGGCTGCGACCCCCCACCAGCCCCAGAGGTTTCAATTGCACCGCTCTCTGCAAAATAATGATTATTATTAATAATAATAACAACGGTATGCAAATAGCATGGGGGGGGGAAACGGGGACTCGAGAAGCGGGCGCCCAACGAGGGGCACGGCGCCGCCCCAAACTTACCGCGTCCCTCCGGCTCGAGACGTCCTCCTTGGCGTAGTGGTTATTCTGCATCAGCTTGGTGGCAAATTCATCCAAGGCCTGCAAAATTGAATTACTCAAAATTTAATAATAATAATAATAACAATAATAATAATAATAATAATAATAACAAAACAACAACTAATAAAAATTACTAATAATTACTAATAAAATTACCAACAACTGCTAATAAAATAATAATTACTAATTATTACTAATAAAATAATTACTAATTATTAATAAAATAATAATTACTAATTACTAATCATTACTAATAAAAATAATAAAAATTACTATTTATACCCCTCCCACCTGGCTGGGTTTCCCCAGCCACTCCGGGAGGCTCCTGATAGAATAATATACGCAAATGATTCAAATGAATGAAGATTATTAAAATTGAAATTACTCAAATGGAAAGGAAATTCCAATGAAAATTATTGCCATGAAAACAAAAATCATTACCATGGAAATGGTTACAATGGAAATGATTAAAGTGAAAATGATGAAAATGGAAATTATTACCATGGAAATTAAAAAGAAAATTATTAAATATGAAATTACTCAAATGGAAAGGAAATTCCAATGAAAATTATTGCCATGAAAAATGAAAATTATGAAAATGAAAATTATTACCATGGAAACGGAAATTGTTACAATGGAAATTATGTTAAATGAAAATTATGAAAACGGAAATGGAAATTATTAAAATTAAAAGTACAGTGATTTTCTCCTCCTGGGCGCTGAGGGATTTCTCAAAGTCTTCATGTTTCTTGAGCAGAGCTTCCACACTGTCGAGAGAGTCACCCAGGTCTTCGTTGAGCAGAAAAGCCTGGAAAAGAGAGAAAAAAACATTATTTTAATTCTCTTTTTCAAATTGAATAGAATTCTCCTTTCTTTGTTTCGATGCAACTCAACTCAATTTGGATTTGAATTTTAATAAAAATCTTTATTAAAATGGAAATTAAAATTGAGTTGAGTTGAATCTCAACTGAAAAATCTTTAGTAAAATGGAAATTAATTCCATTTTCCCGCGATTCCCGGCGCTGCAGAAGCAAGCCCCCCACCCCGGGGGGCTCGGTCCGGGGGCGGCTCGTGGGCCCATTAAGAGGCCCCCGCGGGCCTTAAGTTGCAGACCCCCGGTTTAGGGGGAAGGGGTAGGGTTTGTGTTAGGCTCAGGGTTTGGGCCTTAAGGTTGGGGGTTAGAGGTCAGGCATTGGGGGTCAGGGGTTTGTGTTAGGGTTCGACATTAGGGTTGGGGGTTAGAGGTCAGTTGGGGGTCAGGATTACGGGTTACGGTTTGGCCTTGGGGTTGGGGTTAGAGATCAGGGGTGAGGGTTTTGTGTTAGGGTTAGGTTGGGGGTTAGAGGTAGAGGTAAGGGTTAGAGGTCAAAAATTTGGGGTTAGGGGTTAGTGTTAGCCGGGTCAGGCCATATTAGAGTTGGAGTTAGAGGGAAGGGTTAGAGGTCAGGCAATAGGAGTTAGGGGTTAGTTTTAGCGTCAGGCCTTAGGGTTGGGGGGTTAGAGGTCAGGCATTGGGGGTCAGGGGTTTGTGTTAGGCTCAGGGGTTAGGCCTTAAGGTTGGGGGTTAGAGGTCAGGCATTGGGGGTCAGGGGTTTGTGTTAGGCTCAGGGGTTAGGCCTTAAGGTTGGGGGTTAGAGGTCAGGCATTGGGGGTCAGGGGTTTGTGTTAGGGGTTAGAGATTAGGCCTTAAGGTTGGGGGTTAGAGGTCAGGCATTGGGGGTCAGGGGTTTGTGTTAGGCTCAGGGGTTAGGCCTTAAGGTTGGGGGTTAGAGGTCAGGCATTGGGGGTCAGGGGTTTGTGTTAGGCTCAGGGGTTAGGCCTTAAGGTTGGGGGTTAGAGGTCAGGCATTGGGGGTCAGGGGTTTGTGTTAGGGGTTAGAGATTAGGCCTTAAGGTTGGGGGTTAGAGGTCAGGCATTGGGGGTCAGGGGTTTGTGTTAGGCTCAGGGGTTAGGCCTTAAGGTTGGGGGTTAGAGGTCAGGCATTGGGGGTCAGGGGTTTGTGTTAGGGGTTAGAGATTAGGCCTTAAGGTTGGGGATTAGAGGTCAGGCATTGGGGGTCAGGGGTTTGTGTTAGGCTCAGGGGTTAGGCCTTAAGGTTGGGGGTTAGAGGTCAGGCATTGGGGGTCAGGGGTTTGTGTTAGGGGTTAGAGATTAGGCCTTAAGGTTGGGGGTTAGAGGTCAGGCATTGGGGGTCAGGGGTTTGTGTTAGGCTCAGGGGTTAGGCCTTAAGGTTGGGGGTTAGAGGTCAGGCATTGGGGGTCAGGGGTTTGTGTTAGGGGTTAGAGATTAGGCCTTAAGGTTGGGGATTAGAGGTCAGGCATTGGGGGTCAGGGGTTTGTGTTAGGCTCAGGGGTTAGGCCTTAAGGTTGGGGGTTAGAGGTCAGGCATTGGGGGTCAGGGGTTTGTGTTAGGGGTTAGAGATTAGGCCTTAAAGTTGGGGGTTAGAGGTCAGGCATTGGGGGTCAGGGGTTTGTGTTAGGGGTTAGAGATTAGGCCTTAAAGTTGGGGGTTAGAGGTCAGGCATTGGGGGTCAGGGGTTTGTGTTAGGGGTTAGAGATTAGGCCTTAAGGTTGGGGATTAGAGGTCAGGCATTGGGGGTCAGGGGTTTGTGTTAGGCTCAGGGGTTAGGCCTTAAGGTTGGGGGTTAGAGGTCAGGCATTGGGGGTCAGGGGTTTGTGTTAGGCTCAGGGGTTAGGCCTTAAGGTTGGGGGTTAGAGGTCAGGCATTGGGGGTCAGGGGTTTGTGTTAGGCTCAGGGGTTAGGCCTTAAGGTTGGGGGTTAGAGGTCAGGCATTGGGGGTCAGGGGTTTGTGTTAGGCTCAGGGGTTAGGCCTTAAGGTTGGGGGTTAGAGGTCAGGCATTGGGGGTCAGGGGTTTGTGTTAGGCTCAGGGGTTAGGCCTTAAGGTTGGGGGTTAGAGGTCAGGCATTGGGGGTCAGGGGTTTGGGTTAGGGTCAGAGCTTAAGCCTTAGGGTTGGGGGCTTAGAGTTTGAGGTGCTCCCGACGGTGGAGACGCCCTTTCGGGGAAGCTGGGATTCTCGTCCGGCCGCCCCCCCCTTCCGCGCCCCCGGAACCTTGCCGGAGCCGAGTGCGAGTGGCGCTGACCTCCTGCTTGCTCATCCAGTTGTCGACCTGCTCGGTGTCTCGGTAGAAGAGCTGGAGGTCCATGCACTGTTCGTACTGCTGGCGCCGGAGCTCCCACAATTCCAAGAGGGCCGCCCGTTCGTCCGAGAGGAGGGTCAGCTGTGGGGGGGGGAGAGGAAAAGGTCAGGAGGTCACGGGGGGGAAAACGATATATATCGAATCGAGGGCGGGGTGTGTTTCAAAGGACATTGGTCCCAAAAAATCAAAAGAAACGTAGATTTGCAAAGAATTTTGGGGAAATTCAAAAATTTTGTACATTTATGATATTTAAGGAACTGAAAAAAATATTTTAAATGATATTTGTGAAAATAAAAGAAATTGGAAAGAATGATTGGGAAAGGATACTTAAGGAATTGGAAAAAAATGTTTCAAATGATTGGTGAAAATTAAAAAAAACGGAAAGGATGATTGGAAATGATATTTAAAGAATTGGAAAAAATGTTTGAAATGACATTTGTGAAAATAAAAGAGATTGGAAAGAATTATTGGGAAATAATATTTAAGAAATTGGAAGAAATGCTTCAAATGACTGATGAAAATAAATAAAAAACGGAAATAATTATTGGAAACTAGTAAATTAAGCCTGTTAAGAAAAACAGGCGCTAGAAAGCTCTCTCTCTCTCTCACACACACACACAGATGGAGGAGCGGGAAGGCGAGAGGGCTGGCAACCTGCCCCCTCCCTCCTTCGCTAGCCTCTCGCGGCCCGCTAGCCTCTCCTGCCCCCTCCCTCCTTCGCCAGCCCGATTCAACAGGCGGACGGGCGCTAGCGGCGGCAAGCGGGACCCGAGGCGCGGAGGCGCCCGGCGGCTGGGGGGGGTCCTTCGTCGCCGGGCAGCAGCAGCGCGGCGGTGGCAGCTGCAGTGACTGGGGGGGGGGGGCCTTCGTTGTCGGCCGGCTGCGGCGGCTGCGGCGGCTGCAGCGCGGCGGTGGCGGCTGCGGCGGCTGGGGGAGTGGAGGTAGAAGAGGCGGGAGGCTCCGCCGGGGAGCGGCAGCCGCCCCGCCCCAGAAGGCGGAGAGAGGTTCCGCGGCTCCCGTCTCTTCCCTCCCGCCCGGGAGCGCCGCCGGGAAGCCGGAGGACGGGCTCCTTCTCGGAGGAGGGTGCAGCCAGGAGGAGAAGAGGAGGGAGGTTCCCCGTGAGCAACAGCGCGGCCGAAGCCTCCCCCCCCCCTTTCAGCCAGCGCCGCCTTTCCACGTGAAGAGCCGGGAAAGGCCAAGCAGCGAACGGCAGCGGCAGGGCGGCCTGAGGAGGAGGAGGAGGCGGACACGGCAATGGCGGCGCCGCAGTTTCGCCCCGGCTTCTAACCGCCATCGCCTATTGGTCCGTACTAACCAATCCGTGTGTCACAGGAACGCACGCGCACTCGCGAACTCCTGTGACGGACGGAAAGTGGTACGTACGGACACAGGCTCTTTATTATACAGGATGATATTTAAGGAATAGGATAAAATGTTTGAAATGACTGGTAAAAAAAAAATTGGAAAGAATTTTTGGGAAATTATATTTAAGGAATTGAATACCCCCCACGCCAACCCTAAGGCCTAACCTCTAACCCTAAGACAAACCCCTGACCCCCAATGCCTGACCTCTAACCCTTACTTCTACCCCTAACCCCCAACAAACCCCTAACCCCCAATGCCTGACCTCTAATTCTTACCCCCAACCCTAAGGCCTAACCTCTAACCCTAAGACAAACCCCTAACCCCCAATGCCTGACTCTAACCCTAACCCCCAACCCTAAGGCCTAACCTCTGAGTCTAACACAAACCCCTGTCCTTTAATCCTTACCTCTACCTCTAACCCCCAACCTAACCCTAACACAAACCCCTGACCCCCAATGCCTAACCTCTAACCCTAAGACAAACCCCTGACCCCAATGCCTGACCTCTAACCCTTACTTCTACCTCTAACCCCAACCTAAACCCCAACAAACCCCTAACCCCCAATGCCTGACCTCTAATTCTTACCCCCCAACCCTAAGGCCTAACCTCTAACCCTAAGACAAACCCTGACCCCCAATGCCTGACCTCTAACCCTTACTTCTACCTCTAACCCCCAACCTAACACCTAACCCCCAACAAACCCCTAACCCCCAATGCCTGACCTCTAATTCTTACCCCCAACCCTAAGGCCTAACCTCTAACCCTAAGACAAACCCCTGACTCCCAATGCCTGACCTCTAACCCTTACTTCTACCTCTAACCCCCCACCTAACCCCCAACAAACCCCTAACCCCAATGCCTGACCTCTAATTCTTACCCCCCAACCCTAAGGCCTAACCTCTAACCCTAAGAAAACCCCTGACCCCCAATGCCTGACCTCTAACCCTTACTTCTACCTCTAACCCCCAAACTAACCCCTAACCCCCAACAAACCCCTAACCCCCAATGCCTGACCTCTAATTCTTACCCCCCAACCCTAAGGCCTAACCTCTAACCCTAAGACAAACCCCTGACCCCCAATGCCTGACCTCTAACCCTTACTTCTACCTCTAACCCCCAACCTAAACCCTAACCTCTAACCCCCAACCTCCAATGCCTGACCTCTAATTCTTACCCCCAACCCTAAGGCCTAACCTCTAACCCTAAGACAAACCCCTAACCCCCAATGCCTGACCTCTAACCCTAACCCCCAACCCTAAGGCCTAACCTCTGAGTCTAACACAAACCCCTGACCTTTAATCCTTACCTCTACCTCTAACCCCCAACCTAACCCTAAGACAAACCCTGACCCCCAATGCCTAACCTCTGACCCTAACACAAACCCCTAACCCCTAATGCCTGACCTCTAACCCTTACATCTAACCCCCAACCCTAAGGCCTAACCTCTGCCCCTATCACAAACCCCAAACCCCCAAATGCCTGACCTCTAACATTTACCTCTACCCCTAACCCCAACCCTAAGGCCTAACCTCTGAGTCTAACACAAACCCCTAACCCCTAATGCCTGACCTCTAACCCTTACATCTAACCCCAACCCTAAGGCCTAACCTCTGACCCTAACAGAAACCCCTAACCCCCAATCCCTGACCTCTAACCCCCACACAAACCCTAACCTCTAACCGCAAGGTTATTCAAACCCCAAATGGAGCGCTTGCACCCCCCAACCGTCCGTCTGGATGCGATTCCGCGGGAGAATAAATAATTTCCAAGTAATTTCCACCCTTACCTTCTCTCCCACTTCCCCAGAAGCGTAGTGTCCGGCTGCGAGGAGGCCCTGGCCGGACTGGTCTGCCGACTTGAAGCTGTCTTCGTGGGCATCAATTTCTCCCTGTGGGTGGAAATTTGATGGAGTCAATTTAATAAAAAATAAACATGTAAAAACAACAACCAGTAGTATAATTAATTGATTGATGTACGTTTAATTGAATCAACCATTTAAAAATGAATAAAAATGGCTTTGTAAATGTCAGGTTATCCTTGAGAACTTGAATACGGTATTTCTAAAAATTATTAAAAAATCAAATTCAATAAATGTAATTTAAAATTTATCTGTTTAATTTAATAAACAGTTTAAAAATGAATAAAATTGGATTTCCGGTGCTGAAAGGATAATAAGTGGCAGGTTATCCTTGAGAACTTTAATACAGTATTTCTAAAAAAAATTAAAATTTAATTTAATAAATGTAATTTAAAATTACCGGTAATTTAAAATTAATCTGTTTAATTTAATAAACAGTTTAAAAATGAATAAAATTGGCTTTGCTGATGCTGAAAGTGGCAGGTTATCCTTGAGAACTTTAATACAGTATTCTTTAAAAAATTTAAAAATTAATTTAATAAATGTAATTTAAAATTAATCTGTTTAATTAAATAAACAGTTTAAAAATGAATAAAATTGACTTTGTCAATGCTGAAAGGATAATAAGTGGCAGGTTATCCTTGAGAACTTGAATACAGTATTTCTAAAAAAAATTAAAAAATAATTAAATAAATGTAATTTAAAATTAATCTGTTTAATTAAATAAGCAGTTTAAAAATGAATAAAATTGACTTTGTCGATGCTGAAAGGATAATAAGTGGCAGGTTATCCTTGAGAACTTTAATACAGTATTTCTAAAAAAAAAATTAAAAATTAATTTAATAAATGCAATTTAAAATTAATCTGTTTAATTAAATAAACAGTTTAAAAATGAATAAAATTGGCTTTGCCGGTGCTGAAAGTGGCAGGTTATCCTTGAGAACTTTAATACAACATTTCTAAAAATGAGTAAAAATTAAATTTAATCAATGTAATTGAAAATCAATAGAAGTTTAGTTGAAATTAGATTTACTGAAAGGATATTTACCTTGTGTTCCTGATGGCGGTCAAGGAGGGCTTCCGCCCCGGCAACGTCATTGGCCAGTTCGTCGGCGTTGATCAGAGCCTTCATTTCAGTCACCCAGCTGGTGAGATCGCGGAAATCCGCCAGGAATCGCTGCAGCCTTTGGGGGGGGGGAAGTTGGGGGGAAATACTGGGCAAAGCTTTTTGCAAAATCACAGCCTTTGGGGGAAATTTCGGCCAAGGTTTTTGGCGAAATCGCAAAAAATTGAAGTTTTTAAAAAAGATCTTATTACAGGGGACCCTCGACTTACGAATGTAATCCGTTCCGGCGGGAGCGTCGGAACGCGAAAAAATCGTAAGTCGAGTCCCCATAGGAATGCGCTGGAGAATGCATTCGTACCTTGGAAAAACCTTCGCAAGTCGAAACACCCCTCTCTAAAGCGGCCACGGCTTCCAATCGTAACTCGGAAAAATTCGGAAGCGGCGGCCGCTTTGATCCCTCATAACTCGAAAAATACGGAAGTCGGGGCATTCGTAAGTCGAGGGATCACTGTAATTGATTTCTCTAAATTGCCAAGATAAGTTATCGAACGCTTTTTCGGCGTCAACAAAAATCAGGGCTGCTGATCTTATTAATTTTATTGTATTAGTTTATTAATTTTATTACTTTTATTAATTTTCATTGATGAATGAAGTAAAATAAAATAATAAATTAAATTTCTCTCCACCCCGTTTGTTTTGTTTTCCAACTTTGCAGAAATCTTTTTTATTCATTTTATAAAATTTCTTGATTAATTTTATTAATTGTATTGTATTAGTTTATTAATTCCATCAATTAATTCCATCCAGTGGCTGGGGAGACCCGGACAGATGGGCGGGGTACAAATAAAAAATTATTATTATTATTATTATTAATTCCCACTGAATAGCCAATGAATAAAATAAATTAATAATAAAGATTTCTGCAAAGCCGTAAAACAATTAAAAAAAAAAACAAACGGTGCGGAGAGAGCCTCTCCCCAAAAGCCGGGTCGCGCCCTTACCGATAGGAGTCGTTCAGGTGGGCGTGCCTCTCGGCGGCCCGGGTTCGGATCTGCTCCCAGTTGGCGACCAGCTCCTCCCGTTTTACGTGGATCTGGGAGGCGTTGGGGGGGGTGGGACTGCTGGAGGCGGTCGGCCTCGGCGCCCAGTGCCTTCACCTGGAGGCAGGGAGAGACGAAGGCGGGTGAAGCGGCTCTTCATAAAAATGACCTGCTATATATTATCTATATATGTAAAAACGTTCCCATGGCGTGCGCGGCGGACACCACCTTTCTCCATAACCGCTGGACCAAATCAGGACACAGCGTACCACGACCATCAAGGAAGGATCTGGCATAATAAAAATTCTAAAAAACCACACCTAACATACCTAAAATAAAGAAAAAATGCAAAAAAAAATATTGGTGTACACATTAGAAGTCAACAGCAAAACAGCGCCCTCTAGCGACGGCTATACTGGTACTACAGCTACAAAAGCAAAAAATTGGCGCAGCTATTATACATCACCAGCAAAACCTCGCCCTCTAGCAAACGGCTATACTGGGACTGCAGCTACAAAACCTTCCCCCTGCCAGAGCTCCATCGGCCATTTGCAAGCTTGCAAACCGGTAATTGAAAAAGGGGGGGGCAGAGAAGAGGGTAATTGAAAACGGGGGTGGGGACAGAGAAGGGGCAGACGGAAATTGAACAGGGGAACTTCTTCAGTTTCACAAATTCAGCCGCAGCAGGGCACGGCCGAGTTAGCCATGCCTTCGCGTTCTCCCTGGTCGTTTGTGCTGTAAATCATAGAATTTCTAGATAAAGAAGTAGCAGACTCCTGGGAGATTTATTCCTGCAGCTCCTTTACACACAGACCATCTTTCTGCTACGTGAGTGACTCTGAAATCGCTAAAATTGAGTCCGTGACGAGAGAGGAGCGGGAGGGGGGAAGGGGAGAGGAAAAAACAACAGGCGACGGGGAACTCTCAGGGCTGTTTCCACAAAATGAGGCACAGCAACGCGTGCCCGGGTCAGCTAGTTCTTCTATAAAAACTGAAGCAAAGAAATTTAAATTAAATTTCCGTGTAGAAGACGAGTAAACCGGAGTAATTATTCCCGTATTTTTCCATGCATAAGACGAGCCCCCCCCCCCGGGAAAAAAATCAAGTCCACCCACCCATTTTTCTGAAATCGGAGTAATTATTTAATTTAAATTTCGATTTGGGAAAGGAGAGAAAGCATAACGTGATTTCCCCCCCCCCCAATTTCATTTCAATTCCATTGCTTTTATTTTATTCAAATCCATTTTTATTTCATTTCGTTGCTTTAATTCAAATCCATTTTCATTGCTTTAATTTAATTCAATTCCATTCCCCCCCCCCCAATTCCATTTTTTCAAATTCATTCCATTTTCATTTCATTCCGTCCTTTTCTTTGGCCCGATTTTTAAAATTCCATTTTGGAATTTATTTATTTTCAACCTCGTTTTTTTTTAACCTCTGGTCTTTGACCGTAATAAAGATATTTGTATAACCCATTTTCGGGTGAAAAACCTCGTCTTATACACAGTAAAATACAGTAAATGTTAGTTTCGGGATGCCATATGCCCAGAAGGGAGAGATAAAGCTTCCTATACACAACTTCCTGTTTGAGGCCCCGCCCTCATTCCCGATTGGTCCAATCGCCCGCCAGCCCGCCCACCTTGTCTTCGAGGGCGGCCAGGTCCCTCTCCAACCCCTCGTGTTTCCGCAGCAGAGCTTGGACGCTGGCGAGATCCCGTCCGAAATCGTCCGAAGCCATGAGTTGCTCTTTTTCCTTGATCCAGCTGATGGTCTCGTCGACGTCCCTGCGGAAAGGAAAAAAATGAGACAGAACAGAACGGAACAAAAATAAAAATAGAGTAATATGAAACGGAATAGATTAGAACAAAACGAAATGGATAAAATAAAAATGAAATGGAACAAATAAAATTTTTAAAAGGAAAATATGCAATGAACTAGAATAAATATGAATTGAAATGAATGAAATAAATTGAATTAGATACAAATAGAATAAAACGAATAGAATACAAATAGAAAGGAATAAATTAAATAAATAGAATTAGAATAGAAATAGAATGAAATAAATTGAAATAGAATACAAATAGAATAGAATAGAATACAAATAGAATGAAATAATTGAATTGGAATATAAATAAAATAAAATAAATTGAAATAGAACATAAATAGAATAAAATAGATTGAAATAGAATACAAATAGAATACAATAAAATAGAATACAAATAGAATGAAATAAATTGAATTAGAATATAAATAGAATAAAATAAATTGAAATAGAATAAAAATAGAATAAAATAAATTGAAATAGAATATAAATAGAATAGAATAAAATAAAGAATATAAATAGAAAAAAATAAAATGGAAATAGCATAAGATATAAATTGAAAAAGAAAATAGAATATAGATAAAATAAAATGAAATAAAAAAATAGAATAGAATAGAATAGAATAATGGAACGGAATAAAGATAGAATATAGTAGAATAGAATAAAAAGGTGAAAGGAAACAGAATAGAATAGAACAGAATAGAAATAAAATCTGTTGATTTTCAATTTAAATCGGTTCCACCTGTTGAAGCGCTGCACTTCGGCCGCCCCAAAGAGTTTTCCCTGCCTCTGGAGCGCTAGTCCTTTAAGACGCTGCCAGGAGGCGTTGACCTCTTCTTGCTTGGAGCGGATCAGCTCCTCTTCCGGGTGCTGCTCCTGTAGAAAAGGGGAGCCGGGGCGCATTAAAGACGGTCAGGCTGGATGACCCCGAGGTCCCTTTGGGCTCAATTTTCTGTATTTATTGGTCGAAATCCCAGGATTGTAGGGGGTCAGGTTGGATGACCCTGGGACCCATTGGGGCTCAATATTCTATATTTATTCCTAGAAATTCCTGCAATAAAGGGCTGCATTTCATGCCTAGAAATGCCTGCAATAAAGATTGGATGACCCTGGGGTACCTTTGGAACTCAATCATCTATATTCATTGGTCGACTCCCTGGATTGAAGGGGTCAGGCTGGATGACCTGGGGTCCCTTTGGAACTCAATCTTCTATATTTATTGCTTGAAATTCCTGCATTAAAGGGGGTCAGGGTACATGACCCCGGGGTCGCTCTGGGCTCAATTTCTATATTAATTTCTTCAAATCCCTGCATTAAAGAGGGTCAGGCTAGATGACCCTGTGGTCCCTTTGGAGCGCAATATTCTATATTTATTGCTTGAAATTCCCGCATTGAAGGGGGTCAGACTAGATGACCCTGGGCTCCCTTTGGAACTCTATATTCTATATTTATTGCTTGAAATTCCCGCATTAAAAAGGGGTTAGAATAGATGACCCTGGGCTCCCTTTGGAACTCTATATTCTATATTTATTGCTTGAAATTCCCGCATTAAAGGGGGTCAGACTAGATGACCCTGGGCTCTATGTTCTATATTTATTGCTTGAAATTTGCGCATTAAAGGGGGTCAGACTAGATGACCCTAGGGTCCATTTGGGCTCAATATTCTATATTTATTGCTTGAAATTCCCGCATTAAAGGGGGTCAGGCTAGATGACCCCGGGCCCCTTCGGAGCTCAATCTTCTATAGCTTTTGCTTGAAATTCCCATATTAAAGAGGGTCAGGCTAGATGACCCTGGGATCCCTTTGGGCTCCATCTTCTATATTTTTTTGCTTTAAATGGCTGCCTTGAAGGGGGTCAGGCTAGATGACCCTGTGGCCCCTTTCGGCTCAATCTTCTATGTTTGATTGCTTGACTTTATTTGATGGCTTATTTTAAAGCTATGTTTTATTATCACATTTTTGTATTGCAAAGAATTGTACATTCTTTGTCTCTTCATCTTGTAAACCGCCTTGAGTATTATAAGATAGAAAGGCGGTACTGTATACATATTAAAAGTGATGATGATATTTCTTGCTGGAAATGCTTGCATTAAAGGGGGTCAGACTAGATGACCCTGGGCTCCCTTTGGAACTCTATATTCTATATTTATTGCTTGAAATTCTCGCATTAAAGGGGGTCAGACTAGATGACCCTGGGCTCCCTTTGGAACTCTATATTCTATATTTATTGCTTGAAATTCCCGCATTAAAGGGGGTCAGACTAGATGACCCTGGGATCCCTTTGGGCTCCATCTTCTATATTTATTGCTTGAAATTCCCGCATTAAAAAGGGGTTAGAATAGATGACCCTGGGCTCCCTTTGGAACTCTATATTCTATATTTATTGCTTGAAATTCCCGCATTAAAGGGGGTCAGACTAGATGACCCTGGGCTCCCTTTGGAACTCTATATTCTATATTTATTGCTTGAAATTCCCGTATTGAAGGGGGTCAGGGTACATGACCCCGGGGTCGCTCTGGGCTCAATTTCTATATTAATTTCTTGAAATCCCTGCATTAAAGGGGGTCAGACTAGATGACCCTGGGCTCCCTTTGGAACTCTATATTCTATATTTATTGCTTGAAATTCCCGCATTAAAGGGGGTCAGACTAGATGACCCTGGGATCCCTTTGGAACTCTATATTCTATATTTATTGCTTGAAATTCCCGCATTAAAGGGGGTCAGACTAGATGACCCTGGGATCCCTTTGGAACTCTATATTCTATATTTATTGCTTGAAATTCCCGTATTGAAGGGGGTCAGGGTACATGACCCCGGGGTCGCTCTGGGCTCAATTTCTATATTAATTTCTTGAAATCCCTGCATTAAAGAGGGTCAGGCTAGATGACCCTGTGGTCCCTTTGGAACTCAATATTCTATATTTATTTCTTTAAATGCCAGCATTGAAGGGGGTCAGAATAGATGACCGTAGGATCCCTTTGGAGCGCAATATTCAATATTTATTTCTTGAAATGCCTGCATTGAAGGGGGTCAGACGAGATGATCCCGGGTCTGTTTGGAACTCAATATTTTATATTTATTGCTTGGAATTCAAGCATTAAAGGGGGTCAGACTAGATGACCCTGGGATCCCTTTGGGCTCCATCTTCTATATTTGATTGCTTTACTTTATTTGACTGCTTATTTTAAAGCTATGTTTTATTATCACATTTTTGTATTGCATTAGCTTGTTATAAGGTGCAAATTCTTTGCTTCTTCAGCTTGTAAACCGCCTTGAGTATTATAAGATAGAAAGGCGGTATACATATTAAAAGTGATGATATTTTTGCTTGAAACGCCTACCTTAAAGGGGGTCAGACTAAGTGACCCTGGGGTCCCTTGGAGCTCAATATTCTACATTTATTGCTTCAAATTCCCACATTAAAGAGGGTCAGGCTAGATGACCCTGTGGTCCCTTTGGAGATCAATATTCTATATTTATTTCTTTAAATGCCAGCATTGAAGGGGGTCAGAATAGATGACCGTAGGATCCCTTTGGACTCAATCTTCTATATTTATTGCTTGAAATGCCTGCAATGAAGGGGGTCAGACTAGATGACCCTGGGATCCCTTTGGAACTCATTATTCTACATTTATTGCTTGAAATTCCCACATTAAAGGGGGTCAGACTAGATGACCCTGGGGTCCCTTTGGAGCGCAATCTTCCATATTTCTTGCTTGAAATTCTTGCCTTAAAGGGGGGTCAGGCTAGATGACCCGGGGACCCCTTCTGCCTCAAATCCTTGAGATTCCCGAAGATTTCCCCCCCAAATAATGGGTCGCTACCTGGATCAGCTTCCCGGCAAACTGGTTGACTTCGTTCACCCTCTCCTCGTGGGCCGCCAGGTCCGTCTGGAACTCCTCGAATTTCTTCTGCAGGACTTCCACGTGCTCCAAATCCTGGCCCAGCTCCTCCGAGGTGACGATGGCTTCCTGTTGGGGGCACGGGGGGGGGGGGGAGAAACTGGGTTAAGGCCGAAGTGACACACGGGGGAACGCCGCAGAAAACGCTTTTTTAAAAAATTCAAAAAACTAAACTTACGTTGATTGTAACCTTCATTTTTTAAAAAATAAACTGAAAAACTGCACTGGATTTTGCATGGCTCCGCCGCCCTGTAGCGTCACGTTTGCATATATCCTCTATAATAATTCCCTAATGTCCCCACGTCCACGGGTGTGTGTCAGTGGAAATTTTCCACTGCGCATGTCACACACGGACGGACGCAGGGATTGGAGCGGGCGGAGAGGGGGGCGTGTCCCCTCCCCGTCACGCTCCTCCTCTCCCCCGGCCGCGCCGATCACGCGAGGCCCCGGCTTCACCCGAGGCCTACGCGCTCGGCGGATCGGTCAGTCACCGCGGGAGCAGCAGCGCCGGCCGGGGTGCATCCCGGCCGGCGCTGCTGCTCCCGCGGTGACTGAGCGATGGCTCCTGAGGCTGCCCGTCCGTGCTGCTTTAAGGCAGCACGGACAGGCAGCTCCAGGAGCCCCCAGTCCCTCGGCGGGAGCGGCGCTCCCTCGGCGGATCGCTCGGCGGTGACTGAGCGATCCGCCGAGGGAGCGGCGGCTCCTGAGGCTGCCCGTCCGTGCTGCTTTAAGGCAGCACAGACAGGCAGCTCCAGGAGCCCCCAGTCCCTCGGCGGGAGCGGCGCTCCCTCGGTGGATCGCTCAGCGGTGACTGAGCGATCCGCCGAGGCAGCACGGACAGGCAGCTCCAACAGCCGCCACTCTCTCGGCGGGAGCGGCGCTCCCTCGGCGGATCGCTCAGTCACCGCGGGAGCAGCAGCGCCGGGCTCCCGCGGTGACTGAGCAATCCGCCGAGGGACCGCTGGCTCCTGAGGCTGCCCGTCCGTGCTGCTTTAAAGCAGCACGGACAGGCAGCTCCAGGAGCCGCCACTCCCTCGACGGCAGCGGCGCTCTTCTAGCGCCCGTTATCTTAACGGGCTTAATTTACTAGTAGCTATAATATTTTATCTATCTACTAGCTGACCCAGCCACGCCTTGCTGTGGCTAGTTTGGTGAAATGCTAAAGTAAGATACAGTATGAAAGAGAAAGCGTATGATGTGATGTGCTGTTGAACGTCCACTGGAGGGCGCTATTTTATTTATACATTGCACAAAATCACCTTTTTACCTGGGAAAGGTGTGGTCTTTGTGCAATGTAAGTACATATGATCTTCCACTGCCTGCCTGCCTATCTATCTATCTGCTGTTGTTTAGTCGTGTCCGACTCTTCGTGACCCCCTGGACCACAACGCGCCAGGCCCCCTCCTGTCTTCCCCTGCCTATCTATCTATCTGTCTATCTGTCTGTCTATCCTGTCTTCCCTGCCTATCTATCTATCTATCTATCTATCTATCTATCTATCTATCTATCTCACTGCCTATTGTTGTTTAGTCGTGTCCGCCTCTTCGCGACCCCATGGACCAGAACGCGCCAGGCCCTCCTGTCTTCCACTGCCTATCTATCTATCTATCTATCTATCTATCTATCTATCTATCATCTATCTAACTAACTATCTATCTATCATCTGCCCGTTGTTGTGTAGTTGTTGGGTCGTGTCTGACTCTTCACGACCCCATGGACCAGACCACGCCAGGCCGGCCCATCCATCCATCCATCCATCCATCTATCTCTCTATCTATCTGTCTCTCTCTCTATCTCACTGCCTATTGTTGTTTAGTCATGTCCGACTCTTCGCGACCCCATGGACCAGACCATGCCAGGTGGTCACGCCAGGACCCATCCATCCATCTATCTATCTATCTATCTATCTATCTATCTATCTATCTATCTATCTATCTATCTAATCTATCATCTATCTATCTATCTTTCTAAATCTATCATCTATCTATCATCTATCTATCTATCTATCTATCTAGCTATCTATCTATCTATCTATCATCTATCTATCTATCTTTCTAAATCTATCATCTATCTATCATCTATCTATCTATCTATCTCACTGCCTATTGTTGTTTAGTCGTGTCCGCCTCTTCGTGACCCCATGGACCAGAATGCGCCAGGCCCTCCTGTCTTCCACTGCCTATCTATCTATCTATCTATCTATCTATCTATCTATCTATCTATGTATCATCTATGTAACTATCTATCACCTGCCCGTTGTTGTTTAGTTGTTGGGTCATGTCTGACTCTTCGTGACCCCATGGACCAGACCACGCCAGGTGGTCACGCCAGGACCCATCCATCCATCTATCTATCCATCTATCTATCTATCTACCCCCTCTGCCAACCTTAGGGTTAGGGCTGGCCAATCTTCAAGAGCCAACCCCTCCTCTCTTTCAGAATATGGAAATCCGAAAAAACCTCCACCCTTTGTTCAATCATCATCTTGACATGCTCACCATCTTCTCGACAAACCATCCTCTTGGAAAAAAATCTTCCGGGGGGGGGAGGTTTTATGGTATATCGGGCTTTTTGGAAGGTTGTGGATATAAGCCACAGGCTGTATTTCCATGGTTGGAATTTTTTTTGGGGGGGGGGGTTACGGTAGAATTACAGACACCGGAGGGGGGGGGGCAACGAACCCAACCCGACAGAGCCGATGGCCGCTACCTTGTCGTTGATCCAGTCCATGACGTCCTCGCACTCGCGCAGGTATTGGACCAGTTTCTGGGCCTGCAGGAGTTTGACGCCCTTCTCGCGGGTCTTCTCCAGAAGCAGCTCCCAGAGCCGGTGGAGCTCCTGCATCCGGGTCTGGAAGGGAGGCCCGTCCGTCAATCAAGCAAGCACATCGGCTCGTTGGAAATCAAAGCCGTCCATCAAACAAACAGACAGACAAAGAAACAAACAAACAAACAAACAGAGAGGACAGATGGAAGGAAGGAAGCAAGAGGGCAAAGAAAATGAAGTGAGAGGGCAAATACGGTAGATAGATAGATACAGATATAGATAGATATAGAGAAAAAGATATAGATAGATACATAGATAGCTGGATAGATACAGATATAGATAGATATAGAGATAGATAAATAGATATAGAGATAGAGATATATAGCTATATAGATAGATACAGACACAGATATAGATAGATACATAGATAGCTAGATACAGATATAGATATAGAGATGATAGATAGATATAGAGATATAGATACATAGATATAGAGATATAGATACATAGATATATATATAGATAATAGATAGATGATATAGATCAGTGTTTCCCAACCAGTGTGCCTCCAGATGTTTTGGGACTACAATTCCCATCATCCCTGACCACTGGTATTGCTAGCGAGGGATGATGGGAGTTGTAGTCCCAAAACATCTGGAGGCACACTGGTTGGGAAACACTGATATAGATATAGTTAGTTAGATAGATAGATATAGATATATAGATAGATAGATATAGACAGATATAAATATAGATATAGAGATATATAGATAGATAGATATAGATAGATATTTTATTGTCAATGTACATAGTACAACAAAATTGAATGCGGGGATTCGAACCGCCGGCCTTCGGATCGGCAAGCCCTAGGCTCTGTGGTTTAACCCACAGCGCCACCCGCGTCTCTTAAAGGTAAAGGGTAAAGGGACCCCTTGACCATTAGGTCCAGTCGCGGACGACTCTGGGGTTGCGGCGCTCATCTCGCTTTACTGGCCGAGGGAGCCGGCGTACAGCTTCCGGGTCATGTGGCCGGAAGGACAAAGCCGCTTCTGGCGAACCAGAGCAACGCACGGAAACACCACTGGCCTTCCCGCCGGAGCGGGACATATGGATGTACTTGCACTTTGACGTGCTTTCGAACTGCTAGGTGGGCAGGAGCTGGGACCGAGCGACGGGAGCTCGCCCCGTTGTCGCGGGGATTCGAACCGCCGACCTTCCGATCGGCAAGCCCTAGGCTCTGGGGTTTAGACCACAGCGCCACCCGCGTCCCTTAATCCTGTATAGGGAAGGTTTTAAAATGTTTTATTATGTTTTAATGTTTGTTGGAAGCTGCCCAGAGTGGCTTGGGCAACCCAGAAAGATGTGTGGGGTACAACTAGTAAAATTATCTTTGTGAAATGGGCTGCAGCACACCTAAATTCACATGTTTTACTCTGACCAGTAAATTTTAATGTGTTCTGTGAAACTTTGTATCTATTGGTCTATGGCCGTTAAATAAAGAATGAATGAATTGTGAAATGGGACGTCCCTAGTTTCATCCAAGAAACGTTGGAGGGTGTGGGTTTCTAGACCTTGTAGCTATGGAGAAATGCTTTTCAAAAAACGGACCCAGAAACTCCAAGTGGTTTTCAATTGTACAGGACTACAGCAGGTTAGTGGTACAGGAGTATTTTGGTTGAATATTGGTGAAACCGTCTGATCGGCAAGCCCTAGGCTCCGGGGTTTCACCCACAGCGCCAGCCGCGTCCCTAAATTAAAGGAAAAGAGCAGGGGCATAGCAACGGGGGGCGGGCCACCCCGGGTTCCACCCCAGAGGGGGGGGTGACTTTTTTTTTAAAAAAAAAATATATATTTCTATTAAAAAAAAAAGTTTTCGTTGTTTATTTTAATTTTAACTTCATTGAAAAAAAGAGATAATACACACACACACAAAACCCCCACACCTCGCAAAGTGGCACCATCAGAGGGGGGCGGCACTTTTTATTTATTTTTATGTTTATTTTTTTAAATTTTTTATTTTTTATTATTTTTTATTAACTTTATTGAAAAAAAAGAGGTAACAGACACACACACACAAAACCCCCACACCTCGCAACGTGGCACCATCAGAGGGGGGTGACACTTTTTATTTTTTTTATTTTTTATTTTTTTTATTTTTTATTAACTTTATTGAAAAAAAAGAGATAACAGACACACACACACACAAAACCCCCACACCTCGCAACGTGGCACCATCAGAGGGGTGTGACACTTTTTTTTTAATTTTATATTATTTATTAACTTTATTGAAAAAAAAGAGATAATAGACACACACTCACAAAACCCCCACACCTCGCAAAGTGGCACCATCAGAGGGGGGGGGTGACACTTTTTAATTTTTTTTAAAAAAAAATTAAATTAAAGTGGGGGGGGGGGACAAAAAAAATTCCGCCCCGGGTACCACCGGGGCTTGCTACGCCTCTGGAAAAGAGAGGGGAAATGAAAGGAAATGAGAGGGCAAACAAGAGGGCCGACGCAAGGCAACGATAGGGCAAACAAGGGGCATTCCAGGAGAAAGGGCAGACAGAAAGCACGCTGGCACCCGCACCCTCACACAGAGGCAACGATCCACCTACTCGCAGGTGAGCCCCCACTTGGACGACGGTGACGATGGGACGCTGCGCCGTCCGGTAGGGCGTGAAAGACTGAACCGTCGAAACGCAACGGGTTACGGCGGCCGAGCGGCAGGCACACCCCCCACCCCCCATTTCAGCACCCCAAATTCACAGGTCTCCCGCTGTACCATATTTCCCCCTCTATAAGGCGCACCTGACCATAGGACACACCTAGTTTTTAGAGGGGAAAAGGCCCAATTTTTTTAGGATCAGCTCCAATTTCTGCAGCTTCTTTTGCAAAGGAGAAAAGCCCCCTTTTTTGAGGATCAGCTCCAATTTCTGCAGCTGCTTTTGCAAAGGAGAAAAGCCCCCTTTTTTGAGGATCAGCTCCAATTTCTGCAGCTTCTTTTGCAAAGGGGAAAAGCCCCCTTTTTTGAGGATCAGCTCCAATTTCTGCAGCTGCTTTTGCAAAGGAGAAAGGCCCCCTTTTTTGAGGACCAGCTCCAATTTCTGCAGCTACTTTTGCAAAGGAGAAAAGCCCCCTTTTTTGAGGACCAGCTCCAATTTCTGCAGCTTCTTTTGCAGAGGAGAAAAGCCCCCTTTTTTGAGGATCAGCTCCAATTTCTGCAGCTACTTTTGCAAAGGAGAAAAGCCCCCTTTTTTGAGGACCAGCTCCAATTTCTGCAGCTTCTTTTGCAAAGGGGAAAAAACCCTGTTTTATGGGGTTTAACTCACAGTTCTGCAGCTTCAGGAAGCCATTTCTACAGTTTCCAGACAGATAATCTAATCAGCCAGTCACATGTCGCTGGGGAAACAGCCTCCCTCTGCAAGGGGGCGGGACTTCCTTTCAACACCCCCTTCTCTCTCTCTCTCTTTTTTTAAAAAAGCACGATCTGCTTTTGCCCCTGGGCAGTTCAGCTCCAGGGACCACACCTTCACTCCATAAGACGCACAGACATTTCCCCTTACTTCTTAGGAGGAAAAAAGTGCCTTATGGAGCGAAAAAGACGGTAAATAATTTCGGTGGATTACTTTTTAAAAACTCTTAACCGTGTTAGGGCCTTCTTGAAAAAGGGCATTTTTAGTCATCTTCAGTTTTGACTTTTGCCCAAATCCCAGACCGTTTGGGGAGAAACGGCCCCGGGTGCAAATCGCGCCACTTGTAGCCAGGATGGATTTGATTTAAATCAAACTGATTTAAATCACCATTTAAATCACTAGTCAGTAAGGCTCAGGGTGGATTTAAATTTTTAAAAAATCGGATTTTTTTTTATTTACCGGTAAATCCACCCTGGGCCTTACTGACTAGTGATTTAAATCAGTTTGATTTAAATCAAATCCACCCTGCTTGTAGCTTTCGATCCGGCGTTTTGGGGCAAAACGACTCTATAATGGGGGGGATGGGGATAAACCCTTGCTGGGGGGGGGGGACTTACCCGGATGGTTTCCCCGGCGAAGTGGCCCTCGTTCATCATCAGGTTGCCGGTCTCGTCCAGTTTGACAATGGCGCCCGCGTTGGCTTGCACTTCGGCTTCAAAGGCTTGGTGCTTTTGCAGCTTCCCCTGGAAAAGAGAGGGAGATTGTGGCGGGTCAGACTAAATGACCCTGGGGTCCCTTTCTGGCTCCACAAATACAATTCTCGGCCGAGCTTCCAGAATTCTTGGTCGAAATTCTACGATTCTCAGCTTAGATTCTTTAATTCTTGGTCGAGATTCTCTAATTCTCGGTTGAGATTCTCTAATTCTCGGTCGAGATGCCTGCATTGCGGCAGGTCAGACTGGATGACCCTTGGACCCCTTTCCAGCTCCCCGACTCTCACCTTCTCCCTTTCGGCGGCCCTCCCTTACCTGCAGGTTGCGGGTCAGACTGGATGACCCTTGGACCCCTTTCCAGCTCCCCGACTCTCACCTTCTCCCTTTCGGCGGCCCTCCCTTACCTGCAGGTTGCGGGTCAGACTGGATGACCCTTGGGTCTCTTTTCCAGCTCCCCGACTCTCTCCTTCTCCCTTTCGGCGGCCCTCCCTTACCTGCAGGTTGCGGGTCAGACTGGATGACCCTTGGGTCTCTTTCCAGCTCCCCGACTCTCACCTTCTCCCTTTCGGCGGCCCTCCCTTACCTGCAGGTTGCGGGTCAGACTGGATGACCCTTGGGTCTCTTTTCCAGCTCCCCGACTCTCTCCTTCTCCCTTTCGGCGGCCCTCCCTTACCTGCAGGTTGCGGGTCAGACTGGATGACCCTTGGGTCTCTTTTCCAGCTCCCCGACTCTCTCCTTCTCCCTTTCGGCGGCCCTCCCTTACCTGCAGGTTGCGGGTCAGACTGGATGACCCTTGGGTCTCTTTCCAGCTCCCCGACTCTCACCTTCTCCCTTTCGGCGGCCCTCCCTTACCTGCAGGTTGCGGGTCAGACTGGATGACCCTTGGGTCTCTTTTCCAGCTCCCCGACTCTCTCCTTCTCCCTTTCGGCGGCCCTCCCTTACCTGCAGGTTGCGGGTCAGACTGGATGACCCTTGGGTCTCTTTCCAGCTCCCCGACTCTCACCTTCTCCCTTTCGGCGGCCCTCCCTTACCTGCAGGTTGCGGGTCAGACTGGATGACCCTTGGGTCTCTTTTCCAGCTCCCCGACTCTCTCCTTCTCCCTTTCGGCGGCCCTCCCTTACCTGCAGGTTGCGGGTCAGACTGGATGACCCTTGGGTCTCTTTTCCAGCTCCCCGACTCTCTCCTTCTCCCTTTCGGCGGCCCTCCCTTACCTGCAGGTTGCGGGTCAGACTGGATGACCCTTGGGTCTCTTTCCAGCTCCCCGACTCTCACCTTCTCCCTTTCGGCGGCCCTCCCTTACCTGCAGGTTGCGGGTCAGACTGGATGACCCTTGGGTCTCTTTTCCAGCTCCCCGACTCTCTCCTTCTCCCTTTCGGCGGCCCTCCCTTATCTGCAGGTTGCAGGTCAGACTGGATGACCCTTGGGCCCCTTTCCAGCTCCCCGACTCTCTCCTTCTCCCTTTCGGCGGCAATCCCTTACCTGCAGGTTGCGGGTCAGACTGGATGACCCTTGGGCCCCTTTCCAGCTCCCCGACTCTCACCTTCTCCCTTTCGGCGGCCCTCCCTTACCTGCAGGTTGCGGGTCAGACTGGATGACCCTTGGGTCTCTTTTCCAGCTCCACGACTTACCTGCAGGTTGGTGGGGTCCTTGTAGCTCTCGTCCGATGCCACCTGCAATTTCTCCTGGATCCATTTCTCCAGCTCGTCGGCGTCGCGCTGGAAAAACTGGAAGCGGTACGAGTCCTCCAGCTTCTGACGCCGCAGGGTGGACAGCTCCTTAAAGCGGTGGTAGCGGTCCAGGACTTGCTGGCGGCGTTCCTGGATGTCCTCGGCCGTCTCCAGCACTTTCACCCCGGAGAGGTCCATGGTCTGCAAGGCAAGACAGTTTCTCCCGTGAAACTACGGCCGTCCCGTCATCCCTTCCCATCCCCAGCCAGATGGGCGGGGTACAAATAATAAATTATTATTATTACTAGTTGAAGTTAGCTCGTTGACTAACGGGCTCTAGAGGAAGAGGAGGCAGGAGGCGGCAGAGCGGCTCGCGGGGCCCCGGCGCGCCCTGCTCCCCCCGCTTGGAGCGCGTTCCGCGGCGCCCGCCAGCGCCCACCTCGCCACCCCTCCGCAGGAGCAGCAACGCCAGGGCGAGCTGGTTGACCGAGGCCCCGGCGCCGCCGCCACGGCCTGGCCCGGGCTCCTCGTTCTCCTCACTGCCGCTGCCTCCAGGCCGGGCCGGCCGTCCTCCGGCAGGGCTGTGAGGGAGGCGGGCGGGCGGCCGTCACTTCCTGTCCGCTGGCCAATCCCTGCGTCCGCGTGTGGCATGCGCAGAGCGCACTTCCGTGACACACGGAAAAGCAGGGACACTTCAAGATTATTATATAGGATTATTACTTCCAACCCATGGAAATAAGGGCATCCTACCATCCCTTCCAATGTTCCTCCCATGGAAATATGGAAACGAGAGGGAGTGAGAGGGCAAAGGAAAGGAAATAATAATAATAATAATAATTTATTTGCACCCCGCCCATCTGTATATGTTGTTATTATTATTATTATTACTATTGTTATTATTATTATTATTATAAACCAGAGTGTGATGCAAGTGGAAAATTACATATATATTTTTTTAACCCAGAAAAAGGCTGATTGCTGCATTGCAGCTGAATTCCATCTGCAGTAAGACAAATATAAAAAAAAAATTATGAAAAAAAATAGAGAGAGAAGATCCGAGAGCAAAGTGCTATCCATGTTTTAAAGCAGAATAAGATCCAAGGGGGAAATTGTCATTTTTTTAAAAGGCAAAAGAAGATCCGAGTGGGAAAGGACGTTTGTTTTTTTTCCAAACCAAGCGGAAATGGTTAAAACATCCCTGCTGCCAAAGTCTGCAGGGAAATTGTTTTGCAGCAGCGGCCTCTCCCTGCAAACTGCGGCTGCTGCTGGGTGAGAAACGCCATTTTTGACAGCACAGCTGCTTGGAAAAATGGCCGGCCCAGCTCCCCCCCCCCTTTTTCTGGGCTCTTCCCTTTTCTAAACTGCAAACCGACTTTCGGAAGGGGCAGATTCCCTGCGACGGGCAGATTCCTTGCCAAAAAGCTTGGGGAAGGGGCAGATTCCCTGCAACGGGGCAGATTCCCTTGCAAACAAGCTATAGGAATGTCAAAAATGCTTTGGGAAAGGGCAGATTCCCGGCAAAAAAGCTTTGGGAAGGGGCAGATTCCCTGCAAGGGGCAGATTCCCTGCAAACCTGCTTTGGGAAGGGGCAGATTCTCTGCAAGGGGCAGATTCCCTGCAAGGGGCAGATTCCCTGCAAACCTGCTTTGGGAAGGGGCAGATTCTCTGCAAGGGGCAGATTCCCGGCAAAAAAGCTTTGGGAAGGGGCAGATTCCCTGCAAGGGGCAGATTCCCTGCAAACCTGCTTTGGGAAGGGGCAGATTCTCTGCAAGGGGCAGATTCCCTGCAAGGGGCAGATTCCCTGCAAACCTGCTTTGGGAAGGGGCAGATTCTCTGCAAGGGGCAGATTCCCTGCAAACCAACTTTGGGAAGGGGCAGATTCCCTGCAAGGGGCAGATTCCCTGCAAACCTGCTTTGGGAAGGGGCAGATTCTCTGCAAGGGGCAGATTCCCTGCAAACCAACTTTGGGAAGGGGCAGATTCTCTGCAAGGGGCAGATTCCCTGCAAGGGGCAGATTCCCTGCAAACCAACTTTGGGAAGGGGCAGATTCTCTGCAAGGGGCAGATTCCCTGCAAACCTGCTTTGGGAAGGGGCAGATTCCCTGCAAGGGGCAGATTCCCTGCAAACCTGCTTTGGGAAGGGGCAGATTCCCTGCAAGGGGCAGATTCCCTGCAAACCTGCTTTGGGAAGGGGCAGATTCCCTGCAAGGGGCAGATTCCCTGCAAACCATCTTTGGGAAGGGGCAGATTCCCTGCAAGGGGCAGATTCCCTGCAAACCAACTTTGGGAAGGGGCAGATTCTCTGCAAGGGGCAGATTCCCTGCAAACCTGCTTTGGGAAGGGGCAGATTCCCTGCAAGGGGCAGATTCCCTGCAAGGGGCAGATTCCCTGCAAACCTGCTTTGGGAAGGGGCAGATTCCCTGCAAGGGGCAGATTCCCTGCAAACCTGCTTTGGGAAGGGGCAGATTCCCTGCAAGGGGCAGATTCCCTGCAAACCTGCTTTGGGAAGGGGCAGATTCCCTGCAAGGGGCAGATTCCCTGCAAACCTGCTTTGGGAAGGGGCAGATTCCCTGCAAGGGGCAGATTCCCTGCAAACCAACTTTGGGAAGGGGCAGATTCCCTGCAAGGGGCAGATTCCCTGCAAACCAACTTTGGGAAGGGGCAGATTCTCTGCAAGGGGCAGATTCCCTGCAAACCTGCTTTGGGAAGGGGCAGATTCCCTGCAAGGGGCAGATTCCCTGCAAGGGGCAGATTCCCTGCAAACCTGCTTTGGGAAGGGGCAGATTCTCTGCAAGGGGCAGATTCCCTGCAAACCTGCTTTGGGAAGGGGCAGATTCCCTGCAAGGGGCAGATTCCCTGCAAACCAGCTTTGGCAAGGGGCAGATTCCCTGCAAGGGGCAGATTCCCTGCAAACCAACTTTGGGAAGGGGCAGATTCCCTGCAAGGGGCAGATTCCCTGCAAACCTGCTTTGGGAAGGGGCAGATTCCCTGCAAGGGGCAGATTCCCTGCAAACCAGCTTTGGCAAGGGGCAGATTCCCTGCAAGGGGCAGATTCCCTGCAAACCAACTTTGGGAAGGGGCAGATTCCCTGCAAGGGGCAGATTCCCTGCAAACCTGCTTTGGGAAGGGGCAGATTCCCTGCAAGGGGCAGATTCCCTGCAAACCAGCTTTGGCAAGGGGCAGATTCCCTGCAAGGGGCAGATTCCCTGCAAACCAGCTTTGGCAAGGGGCAGATTCCCTGCAAGGGGCAGATTCCCTGCAAACCTGCTTTGGGAAGGGGCAGATTCCCTGCAAGGGGCAGATTCCCTGCAAACCTGCTTTGGGAAGGGGCAGATTCCCTGCAAGGGGCAGATTCCCTGCAAACCAACTTTGGGAAGGGGCAGATTCCCTGCAAGGGGCAGATTCCCTGCAAACCAACTTTGGGAAGGGGCAGATTCCCTGCAAGGGGCAGATTCCCTGCAAACCAGCTTTGGGAAGGGGCAGATTCCCTGCAAGGGGCAGATTCCCTGCAAACCAACTTTGGGAAGGGGCAGATTCCCTGCAAGGGGCAGATTCCCTGCAAACCAGCTTTGGGAAAGGGCAGATTCCCTCCAAGGGGCAGATTCCCTGCAAACCAACTTTGGGAAAGGGCAGATTCCCTCCAAGGGGCAGATTCCCTGCAAACAAGCTATAGGGATGTCAAAAATGCTTTGGGAAAGGGCAGATTCCCGGCAAAAAAGCTCCAGTCGTCGCCGCGTCTTACGAATGCGCCAAACCCGCAAGCACCGGAACGGGTCGCTTCCGGGTTCGGCGGTTCGCGCCTGCGCCAAATGACGTCAAATGAGCGCCGGGTTACTTCCGGAACGGATCCCGCTCGCATCCAGAGGTACCACTGTATAGGACTGTCAAAAAACGCTTGGGGAAGGGGCAGATCCCCTTGCAAACAAAGCTTTGGGGAGATACCCCGCAAAAAAAGCTTCGGGAAATAAATAATAATAAATAATAATAATAATAATAATAATAATAAAATTATTCATACCCCACCCTTCCCGATTTAAAAACCGGCTAACAACCAATATAAAACATTGATTAAAAACGACTTAAAAAGATAAAAGGACAAGTTAAAAACGGCACCAAATACAACATAAATGAACATCACCAGGGCTAACTGGCCAAGTTATTCCTGCAAAAAAACGCTTTGGGAAAGGGCAGCTTCCCTGCAAACAAGCTATAGGAATGTGTGCCGATCCCCTGCCAAAAAAAAGCTTTCGGGAAAGGGCAGATTCTCTGCGAGCTTCGGGAAATAAATAATCATCATTAATAATAATAATAATAATAATAATTTTTTTTTTTATTTATACCCCGCCCTTCCCGATTGAAAAACCGGACTCAGGGCAGCTAACAACCGATAGAAAACATTGATTAAAAACGACTTAAGAAGGAAAAAAGGACAAGTTAAAAACAGCATCAAAATACAACATAAATGAACATCACCAGGGCTAACTGGGCAAGTTATTCCTGCAAAAAACGCTTTGGGAAAGGGCACATTCCCTGCGAGGGGAAGATACCCTGCCAAAAAGCTCTGGGAAATAAATAATGATAATAATAAATAATAATAATCTTTTTTTATTTATGCCCCGCCCTTCCCGATTGAAAAACCGGCTAACAACCAATAGAAAACATTGATTAAAAACGACTTAAGAAGAAAAAAAGGACCAGTTAAAAAACGGCACCAAATACAACATAAATGAACATCACCAGGATCTTGTTTTTCTTTTTCTTATATTTGTGTACTTTGATGAAGTTGTTTTGAAAATTCTTGCTTGTATGTTTTGAAAATTCAATAAAGCATAAAAAAAAAATGAACATCACCAGGGCTAAGTTAATTCCTGCAAAAAACGCTTTGGGAAAGGGCAAAAAAAAAAAAAAAGCCTTGGGAAGGGGCCCGATCCACCGCCAGCGGCCGAGCGAGGGAGACAAAGGGAAGCCATTGCTGGCTGGGGGATGGGAACGAGGAAGGCTCGCTCACCTGCTTCGGGCTTCCCGGTCGGGATCGGGTCGGGATCCGGTGGGAATGGGAAAGGGAAAGGAAGGGGGAGAAAGTGAAATTCGGTTCCTGGCAGGGGGGGGAGATCTTCTTCCGCGCTGGCCTCTCCGCAGGGGCGTCGCAGGAGCGTCTGGTTGCGCGCAGATAAGCGGCAGCTGCAGAGGCGATCCCAAGGGCGGATCCCAAGGGCGGATCCCGGCTGCCGGGCCCGCCCCCGCCGAGAGACAGGGCTGGCCGCGCAGGCTTGGCAGGACTCTGCCTTGCTCTTCCGGATTGCTGCTCTTATTAGTAGCATTATTAGTGTTATTAGTATGAGGCTGCTGGGAGCCGCCCAGAGTAGCTGGGGAAAGGCAGGATGGGGATGAGTAGAGATTTCTGCATTGCAGGGGGAGAAATCTTAACATGCTGACTGCATTCATATTATTCTTATTCTTATGAGAGATTTCTGCATTGCAGGGGGAGAAATCATAACATGATGATGATGATTTGGCTGGGAAAAGGCAGACCGATGGGCAGGATATCACGCATATTATTATTATTATTATTATCATTAGAGATTTCTGCATTGCAGGGGTAGAAATTTTAACATGATTACTATTATTATTATTATTATTATTATTATTTGGTTGGGAAAAGGCAGACCGATGGGCAGGATATCACGATTATTATTATTATTATTATTAGAGATTTCTGCATTGCAGGGGTAGAAATTTTAACATGATTACTATTATTATTATTATTATTATTTGGTTGGGAAAAGGCAGACCGATGGGCAGGATATCACGCATATTATTATTATTATTATTATTATTAGAGATTTCTGCATTGCAGGGGTAGAAATTTTAACATGATTACTATTATTATTATTATTATTTGGTTGGGAAAAGGCAGACCGATGGGCAGGATATCACGCATATTATTATTATTATTATTATTATTATTAGAGATTTCTGCATTGCAGGGGTAGAAATTTTAACATGATTACTATTATTATTATTATTATTATTATTATTATTTGGTTGGGAAAAGGCAGACCGATGGGCAGGATATCACGCATATTATTATTATTATTATTATTAGAGATTTCTGCATTGCAGGGGTAGAAATTTTAACATGATTACTATTATTATTATTATTATTATTTGGTTGGGAAAAGGCAGACCGATGGGCAGGATATCACGCATATTATTATTATTATTATTAGAGATTTCTGCATTGCAGGGGTAGAAATTTTAACATGATTACTATTATTATTATTATTTGGTTGGGAAAAGGCAGACCGATGGGCAGGATATCACGCATATTATTATTATTATTATTAGAGATTTCTGCATTGCAGGGGTAGAAATTTTAACATGATTACTATTATTATTATTATTATTTGGTTGGGAACAGGCAGACCGATGGGCAGGATATCACGCATATTATTATTATTATTATTATTAGAGATTTCTGCATTGCAGGGGTAGAAATTTTAACATGCTTACTGCATTCATATTATTATTATTAATTATTATTATTATTGCATTGCAGGGGTAGAAATCATAACATGATTATTGTACTATTATTATTATTAGAGATTTCTGCATTGCAGGGGTAGAAATCAGAACATGATGATTTGGCTGGGGAAAGGCAGACCGATAGGCAGGATATCACTCATATTATTATTATTATGAGAGATTTCTGCATTGTAGGGGTAGAAATCATAACATGATTACTATTATTATTATTATTATTTGGCTGGGAAAAGACAGACTGATGGGCAGGATATCACTCATATTATTATTATTATTATTATTATTAGAGATTTCTGCATTGCAGGGGTAGAAATCATAACATGATGTTGATTTGGCTGGGAAAAGGCAGGCCGATGGGCAGGATATCACTCATATTATTGTTATTATTATTATTAGAGATTTCTGCATTGCAGGGTAGAAATCTTAACATGATTACAGTACAATTCTTATTATTATTCTTATTAGAGATTTCTGCATTGCATGGGGTAGAAATCATAACATGATGATGATTTGGCTGGGAAAAGGCAGGCCGATGGGCAGGATATCACTCATATTATTGTTATTATTATTATTAGAGATTTCTGCATTGCAGGGGTAGAAATCATATTATTATTATTATTATTATTTGGCTGGGAAAAGGCAGACCGGTGGGCAGGGTATCACTCATATTTTTATTATTATTTTTAGTAGAGATTTCTGCATTGCAGGGGTAGAAGTCATAACATGATTACTGTACTATTATTATTATTATAGATTTCTGCATTGCAGGGGTAGAAGTCATAACATGATTACTCTTGTTGTTGTTGTTGTTGTTATTTTGCTGGGAGCCGTATTTTTCCGTGTATAAGACTAGATTCCCCCCCTAAAAAATAATGCCAGAAATTAGGGGGCGTCTTATACTCTGGGCCATCCCCCCCCATTTTCTCAAATATGAGTCTCCAAAAATAGGGGGTGTCTTATACAATGGGGGGGAGACGTCTTATATACGGAAAAACGTGGTAATATTTCGACTGCGTGAGACCAACGTAAGTGGAACAATCACAACATAGATAAAAAAATAAATAAAACAAGGGCTCCTGACGTTCCCAAGGTCGTAACAATTACCGGTAATATTGACAGGGCGAGAATGAATGAATTTACTATATGAATGGTGCTTGTTCATATTCATGAGCGGGGCGGGGCTCTGGCCGCAGCCGTCCCGCCACTCAGCGGCGGAACGTTCGAAGCGGGCTATGAATATGTAAAGAGGGGGCGTGGCTTTCGGGAAAAAGGCGGCATTTCGGGAGAGACCATTTTTTCCCCAAGCGGGGGGGGGGGAGGGAGTCGGAACTGGGAAACCGGGCCTACCAGGTTCCCCCGCCGCTGCCGCCGCCCAAAACGGCGGTTCGCTTTCCCCCTCACGCTCGTTTGTCCGTTTCGACGCCGGTTTCACTCCAAAGCGGCCCAGAACTACAGAGAAGCGTCCGCGCGTCAGCCGGCCTGTCAGTGAAGGGGCTGCGCGTGCGCCGTCGGACCGTCTCGCGGCTTCGGGCCGGGAGGTCTTTCTGCGCGTGCGCAGTCAGCTGATCTTGCTCGCGCGAGAGCAGGCGATGAGGGTTGTTTTTTTCTTTGACGCGTGCGCAATCCGGCCCGGCGGGGAGGTGCTTCTGCGCGCGCGCAGTCAGCTCGGCGAAGTGTTGATTTTTGGCGCGTGCGCAGTCAGTCCCTCTAAGGCATTTCCCCCCCAACGGCCCTCCAGAAATTTTAAGACTACAATTCCCATCATCCCTGACCACTGGTCCTATTAACTAGGGATGATGGGAGTTGTAGTCCCAAAACATATGGAGGGCCGAGTTTGGGGATGCCTGCTTAGGATTGCAGCGGGGAGGTGATTTTGCGCGTGCGCAGCAAGCCTGGCGGGGAGTTGCTTTTTTTGCGCGTGCGCATTCAGCTCGGCGAAGAGTTGATTCTGCGCGTGCGCCGTCAGTCCATCTAGCAGGCCCGGCGGGGAGGTGATTCTGCGCGTGCGTAGTCAGCTCCGCGAAGAGCTCATTTTGCGCGTGCGCAGCCAGCCTGGGGAGGCGGTGATTTTTTTTGCGCATGCGCTGTCATCCCGGCGGGGAGGCGATTCTGCGCGTGCGCCGGCCCTCCGCGCGTGCGCACCGCCGCGCCTCGGCCGGACAATGGCGTCCGTCGGGGACTCGGAGGCGGAGCCGCGCGTGCGCCCTGGCGGGCCCCTCCTCCACCGGCCAATCCGCGCCGCGGCCGCCGCCCAGGGGGCGGGACGGCGCGTGCGCAGTGCGCAGCGGCGCGCTGGGACAGGGGCGTGGGCGCTCGCGGGTCCGTCAGTCGGGTCGAGTCGCTCGGTCCTGTCACGTCGGTCGGCGAGCGGCGGCGATGGGCGCCGAGCGCGCCAGGCCGCCGCGGCTGCTGCTTCCGCCGACGCCCGCCTGAGAGACATGGACGAAGAGCCGCCGCCGCCCGGAGCGGCCTCCGGAGCAGGACGGAGGCCACCGGGAACGCCGCGGCCTCCTCCTCCGCCGCCGCCTCCCCCTCCGCCGCCTCAGAACGGTAAACCTCACGGGAAAAGAAACGGGGGAGGGGAGAAGGAGAGGTGGTGAGGGGGGGGAAGAAGGAAAGGGGAAAAGAAGGGGGGAGAAAAAACAAAGGCGGAAAAGAAGACGAAAAGGGGATAGTTGAAAAAAGAAAGGAAAACCGGGTGGAGGAAAAGGAAAAATGCAAAGGGAAAAATCAAGGGGGAGGAAAAGGAAAAGGGGGATAAAGGGAATAAAAGGGGGAGAAGAAAGGGAAGGGAAAGGAAGGAAAGAAAGGAAAAACAAAGGCGGAAAAGAAGAAGAAGGGGAGAAGAGGAAAAGGGGGGGAGGCAAAAACAACGAAAAAAGGGGGAAGAAAAAAGGGAGAAACACGGGGGAAGAGAGAAAAAAGGGGAAATCAAGGGGAGGAAAAGGGAAAGAAAGGGGAAAATAAGAAGAAAAGGGAATAATTGAAAAAAGAAAGGAAAATCAGGTGGAGGAAAAGGAGAGGCAAGGGCAGAAAAGAAGACGAAAAGGGGGAAAGAGAAAAAAGAAAAGGGAAATAAAGGGGGGAATGGGAAAAAGAAGGGGGGAGGAAAAACAAGGGCAGAAAAGAAGAAAAGGGGGAAGAGAAAAATGAAAATCGGGGGGAGGGGAAAAACGGGAGAAAAAACAAAAAGGGGAAAAGAAGGGTGGAAAAGAAGAAAAGAGGGGAGGGAAAATAGAAGGAAAATCAAGGGGAGGGAAAGGAAAAAAGAAATGGGAAAGGGGGGAGAGAAAAAGGGGAAAAGAAGGGGGAACAAGGATAACAGGAATAAAGGGAAAGAGAAAAAAGAAAGGGAAAATCAAGGGGGGGGGAGAAAAGGTGGAAAGGAGGGGGAGAAAAAAAGGGGAAAGAAGAAGGGAAAACAAGGGGGATAAAGGGAATAAAAGGGAAAGGGGGAAAAGATGAAAGGGGGAAGGGAAAAACAAGGGATAAAAAAGGGGGAGAAGAAAAAGGTGAAATAAAAGGGGGGGGAGGTTTCTACTTTGTGGGTGAGAAGCCTCCGTTTCTAATGTTATGATTCATTTCATTTCTAGAAGAAAAAGAAGGGAATAAAGCCTTCTCCTTTGTGGGTCAGAAGCCTTTGTTTCTCATGGGTCAACAGTTACAGCGCCATAATATTACTATTTTGTTATTGTAACTTCGTAATGTTTTGTTGTTACAGCATAATATTATTTTATTGTTGCGAATCGTTTTATTCCTGCAGGGCGCAAGCCAAGATGATACTGGGAAGTAGGGTATGGGAAGGTTTAGAATGAGATTATTGTAAGGGATTTGACCATAAAAACAAATTGGTGGGTGGCAGGAAGGGGGACCTTCATTTGTAACAAGAAATAATGGTAATATAATATAATATAAAAATATTTAGACATCTTTGGCTACGCACCTCCCTTTTCCCTATCACAAAATCAGCCACAGCAACGCGTGCCCGGGCCAGCTAGTATAATATAAAAATATTTAGACGTAGAATATGGAAATGTATAGAATTAGAATATCCTAATAGATATGGCTTCCTCCCCACCAAAAAATTCGAAATGGGGACCTTCATTTATAATGATAAATAGTGACAACATCGTAACATTATTATGTTACTAGTGAATTTAGCCCGTTAAAAACGGGCTCTAGGAGCCGGAGCAGCAGGAGCAAGGGGACCGGGAGGCTTCGGTGGGGGCGACCGGCTGGCCCATCAGCAGAGGCCGCCTCGCCTCGGACCCCCGCCGGCTGGGCAGCGCGCAGGGAAGGGCGCGGGCCGGATGGGGGGCCTCTTTCTCTGGCGGCTTCTCGGCCACGGCCTCCTGGGGGGGTGCGGCTCCCGCAGGCCGAGCAAGCGCCGGCCGCAGCGTCCGCCATAGTAGGCGGGAGCGGCGGCGGGCGGTGGCAGCGGGAGCCTCCATAGGCGGGCGGTAGCGGGAGCGGCGCTCTGCGCCGCTTCCCCCCGGCAATGGCGGCGGCGCAGTTTCGCCCGGCCGGAAGTGTCTCTGCGTCGTCCCACCCCCTTCTCCGCCCCCTCCAATCCCTGCGTCTGTCTGTGCCATGTGCAGAATTTACTTCCGTGACACACAGAAAATTGCAGGTGGACGCAGGGACACTTGAAGATTATAATATAGGATTATTTTGTCATCACCCGCTTCATATCTGTACCGCTTTATAAAAATCTCAAATAATTGAAGCATCATAATATAATGTGAAAATATCTATCTATTATTGTATAATCTATAATAATAGATAGATATTTTTATATTGTGATACTTCAGTTTCATCAATAGGTAAACTGTACACTCTAGAACATGGGTAGGCAAACTAACTAAAATCCGGCCCAATCGCCTTCTCAATCCGGCCCACGGATGGTCCAGGAGTCAGCGTGTTCTTACATGAGTAGAAGGTGCGCTTTTATTTAAAATGCATCTGGGCATAGGAATTCGTTCATTATTTTAAAAAATATATAGTCCGGCCCCCCACAAGGTCTGAGGGACAGTGGACCGGCCCTCTGCTGAAAAGGTTTGCTGACCCCTGCTCTAGAACAGGGGTGGCCAACTCCCAAGAGACTGCGATCTACTCACAGAGCTAAAAATTGGCAGTGATCTACCCCCTTTAGGTCAAAGTTGAGCTTTTTTTTAAGAAGGAAAGCTCTGTTTTGGGGGTTCAGCTCAAAGCTGTTGAGCTTTTTTAGGGAGGAAAGCGCTGTTTTTAGGGGTTCGGGTCAAAGTTGTTGATTTGTTTTTTTTTAGGGGACCCAAAGTTGTCGAGGGGAGCCACTGATGTACCGGTGATCTACCACAGAGGTCGACTGACCTACCAGTAGATCATGAACTACCTTTGGACGTGCCTGCTCTAGAATATCGTACTGTATAGATAGGGCTCCCTGCAATGTGGACCTTCAAAAATTGCAACATCCCAATATTATTGTTTTATTGCGATTCATTTCGATACCGCTCTATTGTTACTTTGAGTAAAAACCTCAAGGTGAAAACATTGACACTGTGGGAAGGTCCGCCATAGAGACCTTAGTTTCTAATGAGAAATAATTATAATGTGTAATTAAATTATACAGAAAATGAGAATATCGTGATACCGGTAGTAGATCTGGCTCCCCTGGCAAACAGCTCCATGCATAATTGTCATCCTATAAAATAAGTTTATAATAATAATAATATATTATTTGTACCCCACCCATCTGGCTGGGTCCCCCCAGCCACTCTGGGCGGCCTCCAACAGATATTAAAATACCCTCCAGCCTTTCTCTGATGAAAACCGATACGTCCTGTTCCATAAGAACAATAAGTTCTATAAAATAAGCTTGCTGCCACATACCCTCCAGCAATTCTCTGGTGAAAATCGGGACGTCCTGTCCTGTTACAGGACCATCTCCGGAAAAGGGGGGGGTCTTCCTTATGCCCCTTCTTTCTTTTCCCATATATATGTAAAGTCTGCGCCTGCTCATGACGCTACTTGGCACTTGTGCGCAAAGCTCTGAAACCCAGAAGTAACCCGTTCCGTTACTTCTGCGTTCGGCGCAGGGCGCAACCCAAAATTGCGCAACCTGAAGCGGCCGTAACCCGAGGCATGACTGTAATAATTAATATATTTACAGGTAGATAGCCGTGTTGGTCTGTCATAGTCAAAACAAAATAAAAAAATTCCTTCCAGTAGCACCTTAGAGACCAACTAAGTTTGTTCTTGGTATGAGCTTTCGTGTGCATGCACACTTCTTCAGATACCAAATATTAATAAAAGAAATTCCTTCCAGTAGCCCCTTAGAAACCAACTCAGTTTGTTCTTGGTATGAGCTTTCGTGTGCATGCACACTTCTTCAGATACACTGAAACAGAAGTGTGCATGCACACGAAAGCTCATACCAAGAACAAACTTAGTTGGTCTCTAAGGTGCTCCTGGAAGGAATGTTTTTATTTTGTTTTAATTATTATATTATTATACTCCCAATCATCGTGGGAAAAAGAGAATTTAAACGAAGTGCAGACCTGCGGACTGTCACATCTCTTCCTGGAATCTATGACATTCAGCCAAGCTAAATTAAATATTTCTGTAAAATAATGGTACTGCCACAGCCCTTTCAACCTTTCTCGGATGAAAACCGGGACGTCCTGTCCTGTTATAGGACCATCTCTGGAAGGGGGGGGGGGCTTCCCTTCTTTCTTTACCCATATGTGTGTGTGTGTTACAGGGAGGTAGCCGTGTTGGTCTGCCGTAGTCGACAGAAAATAAATAAATTCCTTCCAGTAGCACCTTAAAGACGAACTCAGTTTGTTCTTGGTGTGAGCTTTCGTGTGCATGCACACTAAGTTTGTTCTTGGGATGAGCTCTCATGTGCATGCACACTCCTTCAGATACCAAATATTAATTTTAAAAAAATTCCTTCCAGTAGCACCTTAAAGACCAACTCTTGTTTGTTCTTGGTATGAGCTTTCGTGTGCATGCACACTTCTTCAGATACACTGAAACAGAAGTCACCAGACCCTTATATATAGTTAATATCTTGACCCTGCTAGTCTATCCTTCCATCCTTCTCTCCTAGCATCCTGTTATTCTATACTTCCATCCTTCTCTCCTAGCATCCTATTATTCTATCCTTCCATCCTCCTCTCCTAACATCCTATTATTCTATCCTTCCATCCTCCTCTCCTAACATCCTATTATTCTATCCTTCCATCCTCCTCTCCTAGCATCCTATTATTCTATCCTTCCATCCTCCTCTCCTAACATCCTATTATTCTATCCTTCCATCCTTCTCTCCTAGCATCCTATTATTCTATCCTTCTTTCCTAGCATCCTATTATTCTATCCTTCCATCTTTCTCTCCTAACATCCTATTATTCTATCCTTCCATCCTCCTCTCCTAGCATCCTGTTATTCTATCCTTCTTTCCTAGCATCCTATTATTCTATCCTTCCATCCTTCTCTCCTAGCATCCTGTTATTCTATCCTTCCATCCTCCTCTCCTAACATCCTATTATTCTATCCTTCCATCCTCCTCTCCTAACATCCTATTATTCTATCCTTCCATTCTTATTTCCTAGCATTCTATTATTCTATCCTTCCATCTTTCTCTCCTAATCCTATTATTCTATCCTTCCATCCTTCTTTCCTAGCATCCTATTATTCTATCCTTCCATCCTTCTCTCCTAACATCCTATTATTCTATCCTTCCATCCTTCTCTCCTTGCATCCTATTATTCTATCCTTCCATCCTTCTCTCCTAGCATCCTATTATTCTATCCTTCCATCCTTCTCTCCTAGCATCCTATTATTCTATCCTTCCATCCTCCTCTCCTAGCATCCTAATATTCTATCCTTCCATCCTCCTCTCCTAGCATCCTATTATTCTATCCTTCCATCCTTCTCTCCTTGCATCCTATTATTCTCTCCTTCCATCCTTCTCTCCTAACATCCTATTATTCTATCCTTCCATCCTCCTCTCCTAGCATCCTATTATTCTATCCTTCCATCCTCCTCTCCTAGCATCCTATTATTCTATCCTTCCATCCTCCTCTCCTAGCATCCTATTATTCTATCCTTCCACCCTTCTCTCCTTGCATCCTATTATTCTCTCCTTCCATCCTCCTCTCCTAGCATCCTATTATTCTATCCTTCCATCCTCCTCTCCTAGCATCCTATTATTCTATCCTTCCATCCTTCTCTCCTAGCATCCTATTATTCTATCCTTCCATCCTCCTCTCCTAGCATCCTATTATTCTATCCTTCCATCCTTCTCTCCTTGCATCCTATTATTCTCTCCTTCCATCCTTCTCTCCTAACATCCTATTATTCTATCCTTCCATCCTCCTCTCCTAGCATCCTATTATTCTATCCTTCCATCCTCCTCTCCTAGCATCCTATTATTCTATCCTTCCATCCTTCTCTCCTAGCATCCTATTATTCTATCCTTCCATCCTTCTCTCCTTGCATCCTATTATTCTATCCTTCCATCCTTCTCTCCTTGCATCCTATTATTCTATCCTTCCATCCTCCTCTCCTAACATCCTGTTACTCTAGCACCTTAGAGACCAACTCAGTTTGTTCTTGGTATGAGCTTTCGTGTGCATGCCCACTTCTTCAGATACGTGTGTTTGTGTGTGTGTAGAAACACTGGAAATCTACCGCATCGCCCCCTAGTTTCTCTTCCTTCCTTCCCTCTCCCCCCCCCCGAAAAATCAATCAATCCAATCAACTTTATTTCCCCTTTCAGCTCCTAACACAAGACAACACAAGAACAGCAGCTACACTCACACAGCTGAATTTCAAATTATTGGCCATAAAATGAATGGTAATCAAGACTTAATAAGTAGACAAGATAGTGTAAATATTAATTCCACCCCCCGGAAAAAAAATAGGCTGGCATCTCCCCCTCCGAGCCAAGTCTCTGAATCTCTCTTCCCGGGACGCCCCCCAACCATTCCCCTTCCTTTTCCCTCCCCCCTCCCCAATAAATCATGCAGGGCGTGTTGGGAGGGGGGGGGCCCAATCCCACTGTAAACGGTCCTTTTCCTCCCTTTGAAGGCTTCCTTCCTCCTCCCCCCCCCCTCCGAGTTTCAATGGCCCCCTTGAATATTTTATAGCACCCGGGGTTTTCCGGAAGGGAAGGGGGAATCAATTGAAAAGGACCCCCATACAAATGCGAGCTGGCCTATATTGTGATGGGAAACCCCAAATATCCCCATCCCACCCCCCCCACCCCCAATGCAGCCCCTTTCTTCTCCTTTCTCTTCCTTCTTTCCCGCTCCCCCCCCCCCCCCGGAAGGTCACTCGAAGGTCCTCTCCGTCGCAATTGCACCCAAACCGGATTTTTGGGTTGGGAGCCCTCTTCTCCCTTAGGAAGCGGGCGGCGGCGGAAAAACCGGTCCGACGTGTCCCCCCCCCCCATGCAAGGAGCAAAGCAATGCAGGCACACATGCGGTCGAAATTGTCACATTGCAGCGGTTACGAGCTTATAAAGCAAAAACTATTCCCCAACTTCTTTATGGGATCCCTTTATGGAGAACCAACCAGGGTGGATTTGATTTAAATCAAACTGATTTAAATCACGATTTAAATCACTAGTCAGTAAGGCCCAGGGTGGATTTAAATCAGAAAAATCCGATTTTTTTTGTTTTTGTTTTAAATCGGATTTTTTAAAATTTAAATCCACCCTGAGCCTTACTGACTAGTGATTTAAATCATGACTTAAATCAGTTTGATTTAAATCAAATCCACCCTGATTATAACCCTAAAGCAGGCATGTTCAACAGGTAGATCGTGATCTACCGGTAGATCACTGGATGTCTGTGGTAGATCACCGGTAGATCAGTGGCTCCTCCCCAAAGAAGCTAAAAAACATTGGCTCTCCTAAAAAAAAACTCAACACCTTCGCCCTGCACCCCTAAAATGACCTGAACCACCAAAAACAGGGCTTTCCTTCCTAAAAAAACCCTTCAGTCGCCTTCTGAATATAACTGAGATAAATAACTACCTGACATTTAGAAAACACCTGAAGGCAGCCCTGTTTAGGGAAGTTTTTAATGTGTGATATTTTAATGTATTTTAGTGTTTGTTGGAAGCCGCCCAGAGTGGCTGGGGGAACCCGGCCAGATGGGCGGGGTACAAATAATAAATTATTATTATTGTTATTATTATTATTCCTCCTTCCTAAAGAAGCTCAACACCTTTTTATGTGAACCAAAAAAAAAAAAAAACCAACCCAGGGCTTTCCTTCCTAAAAAAAAAGCTCAACAACCTTGACCTGAACACCCCAAAAGGGGGTAGATCACTGCCAGTTTTTAACTCTGTGAGTAGATCACAGTCTCTTGGAAGTTGGCCACCCCTGCCCTAAAGGTAAAGGGACCCCTGGCCATTTGGTCCAGTCGTGTCCGACTCTGGGGTTGCGGCGCTCATCTCGCTTTATTGGCCGAGGGAGCCGGTGTACAGCTTCCGGGTCATGTGGCCAGCATGACAAAGCCGCTTCTGGCGAACCAGAGCAGCGCACGGAAACGCCGTTTACCTTCCCGCCGCAGTGGTACCTATTTATCTACTTGCACTTTGACATGCTTTCGAACTGCTAGGTTGGCAGGAGCTGGGACCGAGCAACGGGAGCTCACCCCCTCGCAGGGATTCGAACCGCCGACCTTCTGATCAGCAAGTCCTAGGCTCTGTGGTTTAACCCCCAGCGCCACCTGGGTCCCTGATTATAACCCTACATATGGCAAAATTTCTGACATTAGTTCTGACACTTAAGAAACGCAATGGATTGTTATATACAGCTTGAAATTTTAATTTAGTTTTTATCATATTTTATTCAATTGGGTATCCCTTTTAATCCTTTTTACTGTTAGCAATTGTAAACCAGACGGCGCCGTTTCTGCTTTTGGTTGTTATGTCTATGGGCTTAAAGCAGAAATAAAATAAGTTGAGTTCGCTGCCATTGCATAATGGCTTTTGTTCCATTTCAGTATCCCTTGATCCATTAAATGGTTTTGCCCCACTTTAAACATTCGTACGCTGCATACGTCCTTAAACTACTACTCCTATGGTTATTTTCCAAATATTATTTTTAAGAACTTCCCGTTTTGAAACAAATACCTGTTTGGGTTTGTTTGTTTTTAATCTTTTTTGTGACATGCTATCCAAATAGAAAATTTTCTATCCAAATAGAAATTTTATTGCGGCTATAAGCAACATAAACATAAACATGCTTAAAACAACCCATCCTATAGAATAATCTTGCTATGTCCCTGCGTCCACCAATTTTCTGTGTGTCACGGAAGTGCGCTACTGCGAATGACACACGCGGACGCAGGGATTGGCCAGCGGACAGGAAGTGGGATTGGCCAGCGGACAGGAAGGACGGCCGGCCCGGCCTGGAGGCAGCGGCGGTGAGGAGAACGAGGAGCCCGGGCCAGGCCGTGGTGGCGACGCCGGGGCCTCGCCGCGGCGGGGGGAAGCGGCGCAAAGCGCCGGCGGCGGCCGCGCACCTCCAGCGGAGCCTCCCGTTCCGGGAGGCTCCCGCCGCCGCCTTACACTCCCTCGCTCGCTCACCCGCCGACGCTGCTGCTGCTTCCCTCCCTGGCAAGGAGTAGGCGGAGGAGGTTGCGCGGCGGCGAAGAGAGCCCGGGCGGGGAGGGACGTCGTGGGCCCGAGAAGCGCCCCCGCCCGCCCTCCCTCCTGCCCGGCTCTTCTCCTGCGCGGCCGGAGCCGCCGAGGGAGCTGGGCGCGCGCGGCGGTGCCGGCCTCCGAGGGGGCGTCCGGGGTTGGGGGGCTCCCCGGTTTCCCCGCGCTCAGCCTCCTCCCTCCGCGGCGGCAGGAGCGCAGCCGCGGCTGTGCCCCCCGCCCCGCAAGGCGCGTGCGCGTGCTGCCCGGCTAGTGCCCGTTATCTCAACGGGCTTCAATTCACTAGTATAACACAGAAAGACGGAGATACCACAATAGCAGAATATTGCACCAAGGCCGTCAAAAGTAACCATCCCCCAGAGATATTAAAACTGCAATCTAAAATGGCGAAAGACCTTTAATAGTTATGTAATTGGCCATTTCGTCTTTTTGGGGGGGACAAAACGGAGTTTAAGAACCTTGCCACCTGCAAGGTTATGTAATTTACAGGCAGGTAGCCGTGTTGGTCTGTCATAGTCAAAACAAAATAAAAAATGAAAAAAATCCTAACTTAGTTGGTCTCTAAGTTGCTACTGGAAGGAATTTTTTTAATTTTTTATTTTGATTTAAATCAAATCCACCCTGCCCAGGAACATCCCTGATTTCACTAGGGCCATGTCCTCTTGTCTAGCAATATCCCTCATTCTCTGGGAGATCACAGCTCTGGCTTGGCTGTATGTCATCGACTGCAAGTAAAGATGTGACAGACCACAGGCCTGTACTTCATTTATGATCTCCCTTTCCCGCGATGATGTTTCACAGACTACTGTATTTTAATATTCTGTTGGAAGCTGCCCAGAGTGGCTGGGGAAACCCAGCCAGAGGGGCAGGGTATAAATAAGAAATTATTATTATTATTATTATTATTATTATTCTTGCTTATAGCACCAACCCATGACACCTCTCTTTCCTGCCCCCCAGGTTTCTACCGGGAACCACCTTCTGAACAAGACCCACCTCCCAGTAAGTGCGGGCGCGACTTATTTCCCTCGGGAAATGGGGTTTCAACCGTGGGATCCCTGCCTCCCAAAATGTGGGGGTTTTTTTTGAGAAGACATCCGAAGGCACCCCTCTTTAGGGAAGTTTTTAATGTTTGACCTTGAAAGCCCTCAACGGCCTTGGTCCAGTATACCAGAAGGAGCGTCTCCACCCCCATCGTTCAGCCCGGAGATCCAGCGCCGAGGGCCTTCTCGGTGGTTGTGCCCGCCCTGTGGAACGCCCTCCCAGCAGATGTCCAAGAGAGCAACAACCACCAGACTTTGAGAAGACATCTGAAGGCAGCCCTGTTTAGGGAGGCTTTTCAAGTCGAATAGATTATTGTATTTTAATTTTTTTTTTTTAGAAGACATCCGAAGGCTGCCCTCTTTAGGGAAGTTTTTAATGGTTGATGCTTTATCGTGTTTTTAATATTCTGTTGGGAGCCGCCCAGAGAGGCTGGGGAAACCCAGCCAGATGGGCGGGGTATAAAAAAATTATTATTATGGGGTGGCAGGGTGGATTTGATTTAAATCAAATTGATTTAAATCACGATTTAAATCACGATTTAAATCACTAGTCAGTAAGGCTTGATTTAAATCACTAGTCAGTAAGACTTGATTTAAATATTTTTTTTACAGAAAGACTCATTCTTGCTGGTATAATCTTAATATTTACAACCATATGAAGGTTTCATTTTTGGAATAATAAATTTTCAGAGTAGTTTTTACAGTTATATCAAAAATTACTGATTTGGTTATACTACTAGAAATACATAGACAGATAATTATGAAATTATGGTGAGGTTTAATAAGTTAACTGTTTATATTGGACAACTTTTCTGCTGTACTTTATTGGAAGGAGAAAAATAATCATTTCCTTAATAACCATTTAAACAATTTATTTAACTAAAACAATAACATGATAGCATATGTATCCATGTTTGTTAACTGATGTGGTTAAACATTAAAAAAAAAACTTAGACTGAGTTTTAGCACATTTGATAAACTTAAAATAATCCTTATTTCCTGATGAATAGCCTTTGGACTACAATGTAACTTAAATAGAAGACTGTATTTAGAAAGATTTTTCCTCCAAAAGCATTTTATTTTAAAAATCCAATTTAAATAAAAAAAATCCGATTTAAATCAAAAAAATCCGATTTAAATAAAAAAAATCTGATTTTTTTGATTTTTTTTAAAAAAATCATTGATTTTTATCCACCCTGTGGGGTGGGGTGGGGATGCAGAAATATGCAAAGGTAACGGCTCTGCTGTGTCTTAACCAGGAATTGTGGGGAGGGGGTACCTGGAAGAAAAATTAGTTTCTATTCCCCTTATTGAAACAAAACTGGAAAACGTCAGGGGGTGTGTGTTTTGTTTTCCGTTGAAGCAACATTGTCTTTCATTAGTCCTCGGTCCAGGCCATGTTCACTGTGAACGGGGGACTAGAATTTGGAAACAGGGAGGGAAGATAAAAAATTTTTGAACTGGTAACTGGCAGATGCCCAGTAGAGCTCATGTTTTTGGTTTGATAGGTGTCTGCGCACACAAGTATGTAATATCAATCAACTTTATATCCGCTTTCAGCTCACAACACAAGACAACACGAGAACAGCAGTTACACTCGCACAGTTGAATTTAAAACTATTGGCCATAAAATTAGTGGTAATCCAGACTTAATAAGTAGACAAGATAGTGTAAATCAGTGTTTCCCAACCAGTGTGCCTCCAGATGTTTTGGGACTACAATTCCCATCATCCCTGACCACTGGTATTGCTAGCGAGGGATGATGGGAGTTGTAGTCCCAAAACATCTGGAGGCACACTGGTTGGGAAACACTGGTGTAAATATTCATTCCAAACCATTTCAAATTCCAATCAACAGTCCATTTCGTCTCTTGTATGTCAGAACGGAAGTTAACATTTTTGCCATTTGTAGGGTTACAAACTGGTCAGCGTCTTGGAATAAAAAAGCAAGGAGGAATTCAACCGGGTGCCCAGACAGTTTTGGGATTAATGGTGGCACTAAATTATTCCGGGCAGCATCATACAGAGGGCAGTTAAACACCCTATGGTGGAGAGATTCTATCGATCTGTACAATTTGATCTGTACAATTTGATTAAAAAAATTAGAACCAGCAAAACTTAAAAGAGTACAAATTAGAAATAGATACTATAAGGAATTTTCAGCTTCCAAACAGCAGTCCATTACGACGTTTATATGTCAAAATGGAAGTTACAAATTTCGCCGTTTGTAAAGTTACATGCTGATCTGTATCTTGCAATAAAAAGGCCAGGTGAAAATCTGCCTGGTGCCCAGGAAACTTGTAATGGTAACAGTAAGTTCTTCCGGACAACACAATATAAAGGACATATAAATACCATATGGTGGAGAGATTCTCTCGATCTGTTACCACATCAAGCCGAAATTCGACCCCCAGAAAATCTAGGGAAAAGGGAATTCGACGGGAACGCATTAAAACGCGCTTTAATAAAAGCAAAGCGGTGACTGTATTTTAATATCTGTTGGAGGGACCCAGGTGGCGCTGTGGGTTAAACCACAGAGCCTAGGGCTTGCTGATCAGAAGGTCAGCGGTTCGAATCCCTGCGACAGGGTGAGCTCCCGTTGCTCGGTCCCAGCTCCTGCCCACCTAGCAGTTCGAAAGCATGTCAAAGTGCAAGTAGATCCATAGGTCCCGCTCCGGCGGGAAGGCAAACAGCATTTCTGTGCGCTGCTCTGGTTCGCCAGAAGCGGCTCAGTCCTGCTGGCCACATGACCCGGAAGCTGTACACCGGCTCTCGGCCAATAAAGCGAGATGAGCGCCGCAACCCCAGAGTCGGACACGACTGGACCTAACGGTCATGGGTCCCTTTACCTTTACCTTTAATATCTGTTGGAGGCTGCCCAGAGTGCCTGGGGGGACCCAGCCAGATGGGCGGAGTACAAATAATATATTATTATTATTAGATATATGACTGGCGATAGAGAGAGATGATAGGTAGGTTGGGCCATGGGCTGGTGGAGCAATGCCCAACTGCTTCGGGGGGCATGTACCCCCCCCCAAGCATCAGATTACGTTGCCACTCTCTAGAAGTATATAATAGAAGAATAGAATAGAATAGAATAGAATAGGGGACAACGAAATTACTCGGCTGCTCCATCCACCCAGATAGGGCACTCCACGCAAAAACAAAACAACTACAACAACACTGATTAAAACCATACAAGGATAAAACATAACAGGTAAGATTAGATGACTTTCAAAGTCCAGGCTTCCCATTCAAGGCCGAGATCGCTCTGGAGAAGAAGCTGTTCATAAGACGGCTTGTTCTTGTCATCATCGTCCTGTATCTCCGTCCCGATGGCAAGAGCTCAAAGAGACGGTGACCAGGATGCGATGGATCTTTGACTATGTCCAGAAGGTGGACCATATCTGTGTCAGAGGGTGACGGGCGATAAAAGCCTGACTTGCTTTTCAAGAGAGAATTATTATGATGATGATTATTACTGGAACAGCGTTTCAAACCCTGCCTCCCTTCTCTTCCCAGCTCCGGATGCCGAACCGATGAACTCGCCTTCCTCCGTGCTCCCCTTGAATGCCGGTGGTGAGGAACTTTTCTCTCTCTTGCCCGGGAGAACCAGGGATTTTCACATCCACATACATGGAGGGGGTCCGTCGGGGTTATTGGGTTGTCGCCGCCAGAGTTGAGGCAGAGGGCCTTCTCGGTGGTGGCGCCCACCCTGTGGAACGCCCTCCCGACAGATAATAATTATAATTTTTTATTTGTAACCGCCCATCTGGCCGGGTCTCCCTAGCCACTCTGGGCGGATTCCAACAGATATTAAAATAAATCAAAATATCACAGGTTAAAAACTTCCCTAAACAGGGCTGCCTTCAGGTATTTTCTAAAGGTCAGATAGTTGTTTATCGCTTTGACCTCTGCTGGGAGGGCGTTCCACAGGACGGGCGCCACCACCGAGAAGGCTCTCTGCCTGGTTCCCTGTAGCTTGGCTTCTCGCAGCGAGGGAACCGCCAGAAGGCCCTTGGCGCTGGATCTCAGGGTCCGACCTCACCTGGAATACTGTGTCCAGTTCTGGGCACCCCAGTTCAAGAAGGATACGGACAAGCCGGAACGTGTCCAGAGGAGGGCAAAATGGTCCAAGGCCTTATGAGGAACGGCTTAGGGAGCTGGGTACGTTTAGCCTGGAGAAGAGAAGGTTCGGGGGTGATAGGATAGCCATGTTCCAATATATCAAAGGAGGTCATATAGAGGAGGGAGAAAGGTTGTTTTCTGCTGCTCCAGAGAAGCGGACACAGAGCAATGGATTCAAACTACAAGAGAGAAGATTCTAGCCAGGGTGGATTTGATTTAAATCAAACTGATTTAAATCACTAGTCAGTAAGGCTCAGGGTGGATAAAAATCAAAAAAATCCGATTTAAATTTTAAAAAATCGATTTAAATAAAAAAAATCCGATTTTTTTTATTTAAATCCACCCTGGGCCTTACTGACTAGTGATTTAAATCGTGATTTAAATCAGTTTGATTTAAATCAAATCCACCCTGATTCCACCTAAACATTAGGAAGAACTTCCTGACAGTCAGAGCTGTTCGACAGTGGAATTTGCTGCCAAGGAGTGTGGTGGAGTCTCCATCTTTGGAGGTCTTGAAGCAGAGGCTTGACAGCCACCTGTCAGGAATGCTTGGATGGTGTTTCCTGCTTGGCAGGGGGTTGGACTGGACGGCCCTTGGGGTCTCTTCCAACTCTTTGATTATGATTTCGCTCTGGGAAATTGGGAAGGTGTAGCCCGGCCCAACGGCGCCCTCCCCGCGTCTCACCCTCTGCTGTTTCCTCCTCCTCGCAGGCGAGCGGGCCGAGCAGCGCACCTGCCTGATCTGCGGCGACCGCGCCACGGGCCTCCACTACGGCATCATCTCCTGCGAGGGCTGCAAGGGCTTCTTCAAGCGCAGCGTCTGCAACAAGAGGGTCTACCGCTGCAGCCGCGACAAGAACTGCGTCATGTCCCGCAAGCAGCGCAACCGCTGCCAGTACTGCCGCCTGCTGAAGTGCCTGCAGATGGGCATGAACCGGAAAGGTACCCCCTCGAGGGCGTCGTCGCGGGGGCCGGGCTGGGGCGCGCGTCCTCCGGGTTTCCCAGCCGAGGAGAGAGCCGTTGGGCTGCCCCTTCCTCTCGTGCCACCGCCAGAAACTGGCCCCCGGCCCTGTTAGCATATACCGTCTTTTTCTTATACCGTCATCAGACGCCCTTTTTTCCTCCTAAAAAGTCAGGGGAAATGTCTGTGCGTCTGACGGAGCGGATGCGTGGTCCCTGCAGCTGAACTGCCCAGGGGCCGGAAACAGATTGTGCTCTTTTTTTGACAAAGAGAGAAGAGGGTGTTGAAAGGAAGCCGCTGAACAGCTATTTAGCAAGCGATCGGGGAGAGAGAGATAAGGCTCCCTTTCCAGCCCCGCCCCCTTGCCCAGGCCTCCGTTGTTGAATGCAGAGGGAGGCTTGTTTCCCCAGCGACATGGGACTGGCTGAGTAGATTATCTGTCTGGAAACTGTAGAAATGGCTCCCTTTCCTGCAGAACTGTGAGTTGAACCCCATAAAAACGGGGCATTTCCTCTTTGAAAAAGAAGCTGCACCACTTTGAGCTGATCCTCAAAAAAGCAGGGCTTTTCCCTTTGCAAAAAAGCTGCACCACTTTGAGCTGATCCTAAAAAAAACCCAGGGCTTTTCCCTTTGCAAAAGAAGCTGCACCACTTTGACCTGATCCTCAAAAAAAACCCAGGGCTTTCCCCTTTGCAAAGAAAGCTGCACCACTTTGAGCTGATCCTAAAAAAAACAGGGCTTTCCCCTTTGCAAATAAAGCTGCACCACTTTGAGCTGATCCTCAAAAAAGCAGGGCTTTTCCCTTTGCAAAAAAAGCTGCACCACTTTGAGCTGATCCTCAAAAACAAACAGGGTTTTTCCCTTTGCAAAAAAAGGTGCACCACTTTGAGCTGATCCTCAAAAAAACAGGGCTTTTCCCTTTGCAAAAAAAACTGCACCACTTTGAGCTGATCCTCAAAAAAACGGCTTTTCCCTTTGCAAAAGAAGCTGCACCACTTTGAGCTGATCCTCAAAAAAACAGGGCTTTTCCCTTTGCAAAAGAAGCTGCACCGCTTTGAGCTGATCCTCAAAAAAACAGGGCTTTCCCCCTTTCCTCCTCTAAAAACTAGGTGCGTCTTATGGAGCGAAAAATACGGTAGATCTATTTTTAATTATATTTTAAAAAGTCAAAATGGCGCTCAGAGGCCAACAAACTTGACAGAAGCAGGAGAGGGTAGACGGGCCGGTAGGCTCCGATCGCCTGCACGGCACAGAGCCCGTAATTCCCGGGTTTCAGGGGATCCGGCCAACGGATCCTCGGGGAGAGAAACCCGGAGCAAAACTCTGGGGGTTTCGGGGGGATCCCTAACCATCTGCTCTCGCTGCCTTCTTGTCTTTCAAGCGATCCGTGAAGACGGCATGCCCGGAGGCCGGAACAAGAGCATCGGACCTGTTCAGGTGAGCTGCCCGCCAGGGGGGACTACCGGGGCGCCGGCCGCATGGGATACAGGCCGCCAGGGTTACGGGCCTCCAAGGTGGGTGCCCCCCGGCTGTTGGACTCTAGAGCAGGGGTCAGCAACCTTTTTCAGCCCGTGGGCCGGTCCACCGTCCCCCAGACCATGTGGTGGGCCGGGCTATGTTTTGGAGGAAAAAAGGAACGGATTCCTACGCCCCACAAATAAGCCAGAGATGCGTTTTAAAGAAAAGGACACCTTCTACTCATGTCAGGCCCCACGAATAAGCCAGAGATGCATTTTAAATAAAAGGACACGTTCTGCTCATGTCAGGCCCCACAAATAAGCCAGAGATGCATTTTAAATAAAAGGACACATTCTACTCATGTCAAAACACCAGGCAGGCCCCACAAATAACCCAGAGATGCATTTTAAATAAAAGGACACCTTCTACTCATGTCAAAACACCAGGCAGGCCCCACAAATAACCCAGAGATGCATTTTAAATAAAAGGACACCTTCTACTCATGTAAAAAAAAACAGGCAGGCCCCACAAATAAGCCAGAGATGTATTTTACAGAAAAGGACACATTCTACTCATGTCAAAACACCAGGCAGGCCCCACAAATAACCCAGAGATGCATTTTACAGAAAAGCACACATTCTACTCATGTCAAAACACCAGGCAGGCCCCACAAATGCCTGATCGGTTAAGCCAGGCATAGGTGAGCTCTGGTTTCCAGGTGTTTTTGGACTACAACTCCCATCATCCCTGACCATTGGTCCTGTTAGCTAGGGATGATGGGAGTTGTAGTCCAAAGCGTCTGGAGAGCGGAAGGTTGCCTATGCCTGATCGCTTAAGCCAGGCATAGGCGAATTCTGGTTTCCAGGTGTTTTTGGACTACAATTCCCATCATCCCTGACCACTGGTCCTGTGAGCTAGGGATCATGGGAGTTGTAGGCCCAAACCCCTGGAAGGCCGCAGGAGAGCACCAGGCCTCTGAATTGCGCGTTTTCTCGCCGATCCACCTGCATCCCTCCCTTTTTGCGTGAGGGCGGGCTGAGCCGCCGGCGCCCGGGGTGCCTGCCCGTCCCTCCTCTCCTTCTTCCCCCCCTCCCCCGCAGATCTCCGAGGAGGAGATTGAGAGGATCATGTCCGGGCAGGAATTTGAAGGCGAGGCCAACATTTCTTGGAGCAACAACGGCGACAGCGACAACAGCTCCCCCGGCAATGGGGTGTCGGAGAGCAATCAGCCCTCGCCCGTCTCGACTCCGTCTTCAAGGTGGGACACCGAGGAGAGCGGGGGGAGATTCTCGGGCTGGTCTCAACTCCGCCTTCAAGGTGGGACACCGAGGGGCGGGGGAAGATTCTCGGGCTGGTCTCGACTCCGCCTCCAAGGTGGGACACCGAGGGGCGGGGGAAGATTTTCAGGCCGGTCTCGACTCCGCCTCCAAGGTGGGACACGGGAGGGGGCGCGGGAAGATTCTCGGGCCGAACGAGGGAGGGGGCGGGAGCCAGTTCTCACGCTCTGGCCCGTTAGCGTACCGGTGGGTGCAATCAACACATGGATTAGAATCATAGAGTTGGAAGAGACCACAAGGGCCATCCAGTCCAACCCCCTGCCAAGCAGGAAACACCATCAAAGCATTCCTATAGAATCATAGAGTTGGAAGAGACCACAAGGGCCATCCAGTCCAGTATCTTCTTATTACTAACTAGTGGCTTAAGCCCGTTAAAATAACGGGCGCTAGACAGACTTTCCCTCTTTGGGGGAACCGGGAAAGTCATTTCGCGTCTCTGTTCCTTTAGACCGTGAGGTGCCTTTTAAAGTTCCCGCTTGTCCCCCCTCTCCGGTTGGTTGGTTGGTTCATCCCGGCCGCCCTCGACAATTGTTCCGTCAGGGCGACCTTCCCCCGTTTCTCGCACACAGGCGCAGTAAGCCCAATCTCTGCCCGGCCTAGTTTCTGAGGGCCGGTGCGAAATGGCGGCGGCAGTGGCGGCTTCGCAGGCGTTGCGGCGCTTGAGGCAGCTCCGCGCGGTAAGTGCGCGGCGGGAGCCTGGGGAGGAGGCGGAGGAGAATCCCGTAAGGCTTGTTCCGTGGAGCCTCAGCCGTCCGGGGAAGAAGAGCGAGAGGGCGCCGCCGCCACCACTGCTCCACAGGCAGCTGCCTCGCCAGCTCCGCGCCTCCTCCCCAGGCTCCCGCCGTGCACTTACCGCGCGGAGCGTCTCTGCGTTCCAAGTCCCAACGGCTGCCCGTGGGGCACATGCGCAGTAGCGCAATCCCACGGACACAGGGACTGGACGCAGAGACACTTGCACTTTATTATTACTAATAAGATAATAAGATAATATTCACTTCCGGGAACAACGAAATTGCTTGGTTGCTCTATGTGCTCTTGGTTGCCGGATATGTGATGCCGGAAATTGCTTCCGCGCATGCCCAAACGCCGAGAACCGCACCTGCGCCGAAACAGTTTCCAGCGTCTGGACATGCGCCGACGCTGTTTCTGGGGTCTGCCTGGGCGCAGATGCCATTTGCAGCCCCACTCGGCGAGTCCCTGCGCTGTGCGGCTCGTGGGCCGGCAAAACAGTCTTTGTGGGCTGCATCCGACCCGTGGGCCGCAGGTTGCCGACCCCCGAATCAAAGCCATGGAAGCTTTGGCGCCCCTCCCGCCTGCCACCCTTTCCCCGCCTCTCAACGCCCGCCTTGCCTCTTCCAGCAGATCCGTCGAGCTGAACGGATTCACTGCACTCAGGGATCAATATCTGGGGGCGCCGGTGCCGGGCCCCTACCAATACCTCCCGCACCTTTTGAGCTGCCCGGCTCACTCGGCCCTGCTGCCCCCGCAACCTCGGAGCCTCGACCCACAGGCCCACGGCCTCCTCATCAGCCAGCTGGTCTCGGCCGAGGACCTGGAGCCCCTCGGCACCCCGATGCTCATCGAAGACGGGTGAGTGGCACCCCCTTTCGGCCCACCCAGAGCGGCGCAGTGGGGACCCTTGTCACACGGGCGGGGGGAGCTGCTCCTCTAAATCTCCGCCATATAAATTGGGGTGATCTGCTCTTCTCCAGCTCGGCCATCTAAATTGGGGGGGGGCTGCTTCTCTAAATATCCGCCATGGACGTGCTTTCGAACTGCTAGGTGGGCAGGAACAGGGACCGAGCAACAGGAGCTCACCCCGTCGTGGGGATTCGAACCGCCGACCTTCCGATCGGCATGCCCTAGGCTCTGTGGTTAAACCACAGCGCCACCCGTGTCCCATAATAATAAGTTCTATAGAACAAGTTTGCTGCCCCATACCCTCCAACCTTTCTCTGATGAAAATCGGGACGTCTTGTTCCATAATAACAATAAGTTCTATCTGTAGAAGTGTGCATGCACACGAAAGCTCATACCAAGAACAAGCTTAGTTGGTCTCTAAGGTGCTACTGGAAGGAATTTTTTTATTTTTTATTTTGTTTTGAATAAGTTCTATAAAATAAGTTTGCTGCCACATACCCTCCAACCTTTCTCTGATGAAAATAGGGGCGTCTTGTTCTATAATAACAATAAGTTCTATAAAATAAGTTTGCTGCCACATACCCTCCAACCTTTCTCTGATGATAATCGGGACGTCTTGTTCTATAGTAACAATAAGTTCTATAAAATAAGTTTGCTGCCACATACCCTCCAACCTTTCTCTGATGAAAACCGGGACGTCCTGTTCCAGAATAATAACTATTACCTCTGTAAAATAATTGTACTGCCACACACCCTCCTACCTTTCTCTGATGAATCCCCGTCGCAGGGATTCGAACTGCCGATTCCGGTCGGGATTCCGATCGGCAATCCCAAACCGCCGATTCCGGTCGGGATTCCGGTCGGCAAGCCCTAGGGCAGTGATGGCTAACCTTGACACTCCAGATGTTTTGGAACTACAACTCCCATCATCCCTAGCTAGCAGGACCAGTGGTCAGGGATGATGGGAGTTGTAGTCCCAAAACATCTGGAGTGTCAAGGTTAGCCATCGCTGCCCTAGGGTCTGTGGTTCTGACTGCAACGCCACCCTCGTCCCTCTAAATGCAAAGTTAGACCCATGAAAAAGCAACGGCGCAGAGGAATGGGATTAAACGGTTCGGCCGCGAGGGCAGCAGGCGGGCCCATAACCCGCCTCTCCCCTGAACCGCTCTCCCGCCCCCCGCAGGTACAAAGTGACCCAGTCGGAGCTCTTTGCGCTGCTGTGCCGCCTGGCCGACGAACTGCTCTTCCGCCAAATCGCCTGGGTCAAGAAGTTGCCCTTCTTTGGCGAGCTCTCCATCAAGGACTACACCTGCCTCCTCAGCTCCACCTGGCAGGAGCTGCTGCTCCTCTCCTCGCTCACCGTGTACGGCCAGCAGATCTTCGGCGACCTGGCCGAGGTCACCGCCAAGTACTCGCCCTCGGACGACGAGCTCCACAGGTGAGGCCGCGCTGCCCCGTCTCGTTGCGGGGGCCCGGGGTCGGGTCGGGAGGCTGCCCGGGAAATCCATCAATCAACTTTATTTCAGCTTTAAGCTCGTAACACAAGACAACACAAGAGAATCATAGAATCGTAGAGTTGGAAGAGACCCCAAGGGCCATCCAGTCCAACCCCCTGCCAAGCAGGAACACCATCAAAGCATTCCTGACAGGTGGCTGTCAAGCCTCTGCTTAAAGATCTCCGAAGAAGGAGACTCCACCACACTCCTTGGCAGCAAATTCCACTGTCAAACAGCTCTTGCTGTCAGGAAGTTCTTCCTAATGTTGAGGTGGAATTTTCTTTCTTGTAGTTTGAATCCATTGCTCCGTCTCCGCTTCTCTGGGGCAGCAGAAAACAACATTTCTCCCTCCTCCTTTTATATATTTGAACATGGCTATCATATCACCCCTTAACCTTCTCTTCTCCAGGCTAAACATACCCAGCTCCCTAAGCCGTTCCTCATAAGGCATCGTTTCCAGGCCTTTGACCATTTTGGTTGCCCTCCTCTGGACACGTTCCAGCTTGTCAGTATCCTTCTTGAACTGTGGTGCCCAGAATTGGACACAGTATTCCAGGTGGGGTCTGACCAGAGCGGAATACAGTGGTACTATTACTTCTAGATGCTATACTCCTCTTGATGCAGCCCAGAATTGCATTGGCTTTTTTAGCTGCTGCATCACACTGTTGACTCATGTCAAGTTTGTGGTCTACCCAGACTCCTAGATCCTTTTCACATGTACTGCTCTCAAGCCAGGTGTCACCCATCCTGTATTTGTGCCTTTCATTTTTTTTGCCCAAGTGTAGTACTTTACATTTCTCCCTGTTAAAATTCATCCTGTTTGCCTTGGCCCAGTTCTCTAATCTGTTAAGTTCATTTTGAAGCGTGATCCTGTCCTCTGGGGTATTAGCCACCCCTCCCAATTTGGTGTCATCTGCAAACTTGATCAGGATGCCCTCAAGCCCATCATCCAAGTCATTGATAAAGATGTTGAATAAGACTGGGCCCAAGACAGAACCCTGTGGCACCCCACTAGTCACTTCTCTCCAGGATGAAGGGGATCCATTGATGAGCACCCTTTGGGTTCGGTCAGTCAGCCAGTTACAAATCCACTGAATGGTAGCATTGTCTAGCCCACATTTTACCAGCTTCTTTACAATAATATCATGGGGCACCTTGTCAAAGGTCTTGCTGAAATCAAGATAGGCTACATCCACGGCGTTCCCTTCATCTACCAGGCTTGTAATTCTGTCATAAAATGAGATCAGATTAGTCTGACATGACTTATTTTTCAGAAACCCATGCTGACTTTTAGTGATCACAGCCTTCCTTTCTAGGTGCTCACAGACCGTTTGCTTAATGATCTGCTCTAGAATCTTTCCTGGTATTGATGTCAGGCTGACTGGGCGGTAATTGTTTGGGTCCTCTCTTTCCCCCTTTTTGAAAATAGGGACAACATTTGCCCTCCTCCAGTCTGCTGGGACTTCGCCTGTTCTCCAGGAATTCTCAAAGATTACTGCCAGTGGTTCTGAAATCACCTCTGCCAGTTCTTTTAATACTCTGGGATGTAGTTCATCTGGCCCTGGAGACTTGAATACATCTAAACTAGCCAAGTATTCTTGTACTACCTCCTTGCTTATTCTGGGCTGTGTTTCCCCTGCTGTATCATCTGCTCCATATTCTTCAGGTCTGGCATTGTTTTCTTTTTTGGATAAGACTGAGGCAAAGAAGGCATTGAGGAGTTCTTCCCTTTCTCTGTCCCCTGTTTGCATTTCACCATCTTCTCCTCTAAGTGACCCCACTGTTTCCTTGTTCTTCCTTTTGCTACGGACATACCCACAAAAGCCCTTTTTATTGCTTTTAACCTCTCTAGCAAGCCTGAGTTCATTCTGTGCTTTAGCTTTTCTGACTTTGTCTCTACACTTGCTGGCTATTTGTTTGAATTCCTCTCTGGTGATTTCCCCCTTTTTCCATTTTTTGTACATATTGCTTTTAAATCTGAACTCAGTTAAAGAGTTAAGAGCAGCAGTTACACTCGAACAGTTGAATTTAAAATTGTTGGCAATAAAATTAGAGGTAATCAAGACTTAATAAGTATACAAGAGAGTGTAAATATTAATTCCAAACAATTTGCCCGGGAAAGTAGGTCTCGGATCAAGCGCGGAAGGGCCCTTCAGGGCTGGTTCCCCCCCAACCCCGCCACGGGACCCCCCCAATCCCTCCTTCCCTAGCAAAGCTCTGCCCCCCCCCGAAAACTAGGGCACCTTCAGCTTAAGTTGAGAAAAAGCATTCTTCACGAATTTGAACATCTGTATACAAAACACAAATATCTTTTATTACGGTCAAAGACCAGAGAACAGTTAATGACAATCTATAACCAGATATCGTATTGGAGATGGAGTTATATTACAGAATTAGAACCCCTTCTCATAAAACTGATACTTACATTTAAAATTAAAAGTTAAAACTTAAGATTTTAAAATTTTACATTAACAGATCTTTACCACCTTTAAGATTTTAAATGTTTACATTAACAGATCTTTACCACCTATTAACAATAATAATACCGGTAATAATAATAATAAATTTTATTTATACCCCGCCCTTCCCAGCCGAAACCGGGCTCAGGGCGGCTAACATCAAAAAAATTGCAATAAAGTATAAAAGAAAGAAAAAGCGTTATTAAAAATACAGATTAAAATACAGTGTAAAATTTAAAATGCCGCTTCATTATCGCCCATCAAAACCATAAGGAGAGGAAACATCAGACCGAGTCCAACCCGAAGGCAGGCGGAACAGCTCTGTCTTGCAGCCCTGTGGAAAGATGTCAAATTAACATCCTTCAGAGAACATCTGTATATGCATCCAGGGACGCGGGGGGCGCTGGGGGTTAAACCCCAGAGCCTAGGGCTTGCCGATCAGAAGGTTGGCGGTTCGAATCCCTACAACGGGGTGAGCTCCCGTTGCTCTTGCCCACCTAGCAGTTCGAAAGCCACGCCAAAGTGCAAGTAGATCAATAGGTCCCGCTCCGGCGGGGAGGTCAACGGCGCTTCCGTGCGCTGCTCTGGTTCGCCAGAACGGCTTAGTCCTGCCGGCAACATACCCGGAAGTTGTACGCCGGCTCCCTCGGTCCAGTAAAGCGAGATGAGTAAAGCAACCCAGAGTTGTCCGCGACTGGACCCAATGGTCAGGGGTCCCTTGACCTTTCTACCCAGAGGTCTCAGGGGTGGTTCTGAACGGGATGTGGGGCAGCTCCCACCGGGCTCCCCTGATCTCCCTTCCTCCCTGCCCGCCTCACCTCTCCAGGTTCAGCGAAGAAGGCATGGAGGTGATGGAGAGGCTGATCTACCTCTACCGCAAGTTCAGCCAGCTCAAGGTCAGCAAGGAGGAATACGCCTGTATGAAAGCCATCAATTTCCTCAACCAAGGTGAGCAGCGCGGGGGAGTCCCAGTGTGGTGTAGTGGTTACGAGCGGTAGACTCGTAATCTGGTGAACCGGGTTCGCGGTCCCCGCTCCTCCCGTGCAGCTGCTGGGTGACCTGGGGCCAGTCCCCCCTTCTCTGAAGTCTCTCAGCCCCACTCACCACAGAGTCTTTGTTGGGGGGGATGAAGGGAAAGAAGAATGGGGAGCCGCTTGGAGACTCCTGAAGGGGAGCGATAAAGTGGGATATCAAATCCAGACTCTTCTTCTCCCTCCTTCCCTCCCTCCCTCTTTTCTTACCCCTTCTCCCTCCTCTTCTTTATTACCCCCTTCTACCCCCTCCCTTACTCCCTTCTTCCTCTCTCTCCCCTCCTTCTCTTCTTCTCCCCTCCCTCCCTTCTTCCCTCCCTCCCTCCCTTACGTCCTCCCTTCCTTCTTCCCTCCCTCCCTTCCTTCCTCCCTCCCTCCCTCCTTCTCTTATTTCTTACCTTTCCTTCCTTCCCTCACCCCTCCCTCTCCTCCTTCTCTCTTTCTTACTCCCTCCTTCTCTCCCTTGCTCCCTCCTCTCCTTCCTCCCTTCTTCCCTCCTCCCTCCCTCCGTCCCTCTCTTCTACCCCCTCCCTTGCTCTCCCTTACTCCCTTCTCCCTCCTCTTTCTTACCCCCTCCCTCCCTTACTCCCCTCTCCTCCTCCCTTCTTCCCTCCATCCCTTCCGTCTTTCATCCCTCCCTCCCTCCTTTCCTTCCTTCTTCCTCCCTTCCCTTTTCCCTCCCTCCCTCCTCTTATTTCTTACCATCTCCTTCCTTCCCTCACCCCTCCCTCCCCTCTTCCTTCCCTCCCTCCCTCTCTTCATCCCTCCTTTCCTTCCTTCTTCCTCCCTTCCCTCCTCCCTCCCTTCCTCCCTCCCTCTTATTTCTTACCATCTCCTTCCTTCCCTCCCCCTCCCTCCCCTCCTTCATCCTTGCTCCCTTTCTTACATCCTTCCTCCCCTCCCTCCCTTGCTCTCTCCCTTCCTCCCTCCCTTCCTGAGAGCCAGTGTGGTGCAGTGGTTAAGAGCGGTAGACTCGTAATCTGGGGAACCGGGTTCGCATCTCCGCTCCTACCCCATGCAGCTGCTGGGTGACCTTGGGCCAGTCCCACTTCTCTGGAGTCTCTCAGCCCACTCACCCCCACAGAGTGTTTGTTGGGGGGAGGAAGGGAAAGGAGGTGAGCCGCTCAGAGACTCCTCCGGGAAGGAGAAAGCGGGTTATCCAATCCAAACTCTTCTTCTTCTTCTCCTCCTCTTCCTCCTCCACCTCCTCCTCCTCCTCCTCCTCCTCCTTCTTTCCTTCTTCTGCTCAGATATCCGAGGCCTGACAAACGCCTCCCAGCTGAGCAGCTGAACAAGCGCTGCTGGTAGTCTGCCAGGATTTCATGGAGTTCAAGTACCCGCATCAGCCCAACCGCTTCCCCGATCTGATGATGTGTTTGCCGGAAGTCCGGTACATTGCAGTGAGAGCCTCTCTCTCTGGCCGCGCTGCCCAGCGTGTGGGGACCCTCCTTCCCAGTCCGGGGCAGCCTGTGGGCAGTGCCAAGGGAGGTGGGGAGGCTATCAGAAGAATTTACCATTTATACCCCGCCCATCTGGCTGGGTTCCCCAGCCACCCAACCGAAGATTCAAAACAACACAGCATCAAACGTTAATAACTTCCCCAAATGGTTGTATTTTAAAAGTAAAATAGTAGCTTATTGCCTTGGTATCTGCCGGGCGGGCGCCACCACGAGAAGGCCTCTCCTGCTTCCCTGTAGCTTTGCTTCTCGCAGGAGGGAACCGCCAGAAGGCCCTCGGCGCTGGATCTCAGGGTCCGGGCTGAGCGGTGGGGGTTGAGACGCTCCTTCAGGTATACTGGACCGAGGCCATTGAGGGCTTTCAAGGTCAGCACCAACACTTTGGTCCATAAGAACATGGGGAGAAACTGGCTGAGCAAACTAAGAGCGCATCGAGACTAAGAGCGCATCGAGTCCCTCATCCCGGAGGCAGTGGGACCAAGTAGTTGCCCCCCATGGGAAGCCCAGAAGCAGGATCTGAACGCAAGCACCCTTTCCCTGTGGAAGCAGTGGTGGAGCTTTGTTTTTTAGTCATGTCCGACTCTTCGTGACCCCATGGACCAGAGCACGCCAGGCACTCCTGTCTTCCACTGCATATCTATCTATCTATCTATCTATCCATCTATCTGCCTGTTGTTGTCGTTTAGTTTTATCTGACTCTTCGTGACCCCATGGACCAGAACACGCCAGGCACTCCTGTCTTCCACTGCATATCTATCTATCCATCTATCCATCTATCTGCCTCTTGTTGTTGTCGTTTAGTTGTATCTGACTCTTCGTGACCCCATGGACCAGAACATGCCAGGCACTCCTGTCTTCCACTGCCTATCTATCTATCATCTATCTATCTATCTATCTATCTGCTTGTTGTTGTTGTTCTTTAGTTGTTTAGTCGAGTCCGACTCTTCGTGACCCCATGGACCAGAGCACGCCAGGCCCTCCTGTCTTCCCCTGCCTCCCGCAGTTTGGTCAGACTCATGTTGGTAGCTTCGAGAACACTGTCCCACCATCTTGTCCTCTGTCGTCCCCTTCTCCTTGTGCCCTCCATCTTTCCCAACGTCAAGGTCTTTTCCAGGGAGTCTTCTCTTATCATGAGGTGGCCAAAGTCTTGGAGCCTCAGCTTCAGGATCTGTCCTTCCAGTGAGCACTCAGGGCTGATTTCCTTCAGAATGGATCGGTTTGATCTTCTCGCAGTCCATGGGACTCTCAAGAGTCTCCTCCAGCACCAGAATTCAAAAGCATCCATTCTTCGGCCATCAGCCTTCTTGATGGTCCAGCTCTCACTTCCGTACATCACGACTGGGAAAACCATAGCTGAAGGAGCGTCTCCAGCCCCATCCTGCCCGGACACTGAGGTCCATCTCCAAGGGCCTTCTGTCAGTTCCCTCATTACGAGAAGCCAAGTTACAGGGAACCAGGCAGAGGGCCTTCTCGGTGGTGGCGCCCGCCCTGTGGAACGTCCTCCCCCCAGATGTCCAAGAGAAAAACAACTACCAGACTTTTAGAAGACATCTGAAGGCATGCACCCTTCTTCAGATAACCCTAACCCTTCAGGAGGAGAGAGGGTTGTGGGTTTTGTCTTTGGGGCATCTGCCTGGACCCATTTGGCCCAACGAGCCTGATCCGGCCAGCTTTGCCCCGGGGCAGCTCACCAAGATTGCCTTCTTGTCTCGACAGGGAAAATGGTGAGCGTCCCGCTGGAACAGATGCCGCTCCTCTTCAAGGCCGTCCTGCACTCCTGCAAGGCCGGCGCGAGCAAAGAGTGAGCGGCCGCCCGGCGGAGCAAGCGGAGGCACATGCAATCGACGGAACGGCCGCAGCCGGGCAATGGGTCGCCTTGCTTTTTGCGGCAGGAATCTCTGTGGGGTTGATTTCCTCCCTCTCCTTTTTCCCCGACGATATTTATTTCACGACAAAGTTGAATGTATGATCTTCAACCCTCTCTGCACAGCGTTCCGTCCGAATGCGACCATCTCGCCGTTTACAGAATGTGAAGATGTTTGTTGACAGTGTTTTCTTTTTTAATTTTAGGGTTAGACCTCTTCCTTTTTAACCAGGGCCGACGACTCGAGACTACCTCAAGGAGAAGCCGCCGCGCTCCTCTCGCTTTCCGAAGTCGTTCTGCCGGGGCCGCCGGCCGTTCCTCGGGGGCCGGGACCTGCTCTCCCCTAGAGTGGTGCCAAGTGTCGTGGCGTTCCCTCTTCCCCGTCCTCTTCTCAATTGGCTGCCCGCAGAGCCCCTCGGACCAGAGCTGTCGACGTTTCCCTTTTCTCGCCGGAAACCCCCTTATTCTGAATAGGATTCCTCGCGAGAAAAGGGAAAGGTTGAGATCCACACCCCAAGGTCCCTCTTCGCACTCCAGACCCAGCAATCATCAAGCCCTCCCTGTGCCGCGAAAACGGCAGGTTGCAAGGATGGCGGCCGAGGTATCTAGACCAGGCATCGTCAACCTGCGCCCCACGAAGGCCGTTGAACCAGTCACCAAGTCCCCACCGCGCGCGGGGACTCGCCGAGTGGCGCCGTAAATGGCATCTGGGCATGCGCAGATGGTGGAAATCGATTCTGCTCAGGCTTTGGGCGTGCCCAGATGCGATTTCCGGGGACATGCCCAGACGCCGGAAACCGCTTCTGCGCAGGTGTCTGGGCGTGCCCAGAAGCGATTTCCGGCGCCGGGGACATGCCCAGACGCGATTTCCGGCATCGCGCTGCGCCGGACAACCTTGCCGATGCCTGCCCTAGACTTTCCCTCGCCCCTGCCCCCCCCCGCAAAAGAAAGCTGGGACAAGCTGGGGGGCGGCAAACAGCCTTCAAAGGGGAAATTGCCCATATTTTCCCGTCTATTAGACGCCCCTAGGCACAGTATAAGACGTCCCTCATTTTGGGGGACTCGGATTTAAGAAAACGGTGGGGGGGAGATCTATCTAAGACGCCCCCCAGTTTTGGACATTATCTTTTGGGGAGAAACTAATCTTATACGGGTATAAGATGCCCCTCCTATACCTGTATATTGGTCTTATACACGGAAAAATGCGGTTGTTTTTGGGTTCCCCCTGGACTCCCCTTGAAACCGTCATCCTTCGCCCTCGGAAAGGGGCCCTGGCACGACTCTCTACCCTATTCACACTCGGTGTTCTCTCCCGTTCCCAGAGGGCCCCCCGTCTCTCACCATGTCACACTCCTCCTTCGCTCCATGCTTAAGAGACGCTCACGGCAAGAGAGGCTTCTCTGCGAGTGTCACCCTCTAAGGCAGAGATCGGCATGGATTTACCGGCCAGGGGCCGGATCAGTCCCACGGAGCTCTTCCGTGGTCCGGACTGGCTTGGCGCGGCGCCGGAAACCCCCTCTGCGCATGCCTGCGGCGCCAGAAGACACGATTCCCAGTATCTGCGCAGACGCGACTTCCGGCGTGGCTCGGTGAGTCCGTTCAGGGGCCGGTAAAACGCTCTCTGTGGGCCGGATCCAGTACGTGGGCCGCTCTAAGGCCTTCAGGCTAATGGCCACCAGCTCACGGCCACAGTCGGCACACACAATCGGAGGCCGGAAAGGAACGGCCTAAATCTCCACGGTCTCCGTGGGCTGTTCCGACCCCTGGAAAGGAACGGCCTCAATCTCCGAGCCCCCTTTCAGCCCCCCCCCCCAGGCCGTCCCGACGTTGCTGCCCCGGCCGCTGCGCCACCGATCTTGCCATTCGCCCTGGTCTGCCGCGCCCCGTTTACGTTCACAGCCTTGGCACCTTTCTAGGGGAGAGATCCCGGTCGGTACAGGTTGGCCCGGGAACAGCAAAACGACAGAGGAAACTCGCAGATCCCTCCCCACTGCCAGCCCGAACCCAGAGCTTCTTCGGACCATGGGCATTTGTTTGGTGGGTTAATGTCGCCCGCTGGGTCCGCTTGGCTAACCTCTCCACGCTGTGATTCCCAGCAAGGTGAAAACGGGTATTAAACGGCCCTGCCGCAGCCTGCTCTCCGTGGCTTTCGGGCGGGCCGCCGTCCTTTTGCTTTCCCCCTTGGCCCAAGTAGCATTTGGAACTCCCCGCCACTTGGGAAAGCCTTCCGCTTTGACACGATATACCTCAAGGGGCAGCTCGGCTACCCGTCTGCCCTTCTGTCTGTTTGTCTGTCTGTCTGTCTGTGTGTGTCGCAAAACTAGAAAGCGCTGCCTGCCAGAACGTTGGTGTTATTTTTGTGTTTTGTGTTTTGTTTTAAAAGCGGGGGGAGAGCCGTCCCAAATACCTCTCGACCGACCCACCCCGTTACCTTCTGGTCCGCTCCTTTCGCTTAGCGGCGGCCCGATACATTGCACAAGGCTCGTCATTTCGTCGAAACCTCGCCGGCTGCGGGGTTTTTCAGGGCCTCTCCGCCGGTCGCCCCCCTCCTGTCAACCGTTCCCTTTTCTCGCGAGGAATCCTATCCGGAATAAGGGGGTTTCCCGCCACAAAAGGCAGCGGTCGGCAGCTAAGCGAGTCCTGTGTATTTCAAAGGCGGCTTGACTCCGGAACGAGAGTGGGGCGTTACAGAGTGGCTGCGTGAGAGGACCGTGCCCACCCCCCTTTTTGCCTCCGCGTTCGCCGCACGCAAACTCCGGTGCCGGCCAAAGCGAGCCAGAAGGTAATGCGCCGGGGCCGTCGCTTAGCGCCTCCCGCATGCCGAGCCCCCGCCGGCGGCTCGTTTGGTTTCGAAACAGGGTAAAGTGAATGTAACGCTTTGCGGACTCAGGTATTATGTGAAGAAAAATAGGAATACTGTAGCTTAGAGACGTAGCGAGACCGTAGGGTTTGCGTAGACGGGTTTGGTAGTTTGGCTTGAAGGACACGGCGCAAAGGGGGGGCACCCTCTTTCTGCGCTCGCTTTTGCTCGGCGCTTGTTTGGCAAAAACAAAAGGGGGGACCGTATAATGGGCTTAACGCTGTGTGGCAGAGCTGTTATTTCCGGTTTTCCCACTGCGGGGGCCCAGGAACCCACCTCCCACCGGGAGATCCCTGCTGCAGCTTTTCATTTTAGCACGATTGATCGCTTGAGTTTATTAGTTCGCCGCTTTTCCGCAGCGAGCTGAGCCCAAGGTGGCTTACAGCAGGCAGAGGCAACATGCAACCTCTGGATGCGGTCCACGGAGGCAGCTTATCCGGCCCACGAGCCACCCGGTCGCTGAGTGGCGCTGGAGACCCTGAAATCGCTTCTGCGCAGGCGTCTGGGCTTGCGCAGAAGCAGTTTCTGGAGCCGGGGACATGCCCAGACCTCGAACATCGCGTCTGGGCATGCGCAGAAGCGATTTCTGGCGCCGGGGACATGCCCAGACCTCGAACATCGCGCCTGGGCATGCGCAGAAGCGATTTCTGGCATTGTGATTTCCGGCCGGATAACCTTCCAGACGCCTGGCTGACAGTATACCAAACGCACTGAAATGAAGAGCGTGTCCGTCAAATTCCCCAAATGGCGACAGTCCCGACAATTTGGCGAACGCAGAATAAATTCAATATTACACCCCCTCAAAAAATAACTAGGCTTATTAAGTACCCAAATACAAAACAGAAATGGAACTTGACCGACAATAAAGTTGCTTAACGCTCTTCCAAGGAGCCTGGAGGCGAGGGTCGGTGACATACAGCTGGCTCCTTACTCCAGAGGAGACCAGCGGCAGCAAAAGCCAAATGTCGGGGCGGGAAACGATGGCACGTCTCTCCCCCCGGTGTCCCGAAAGTACCGGTTGCTGGCGCACGTTGCCACTCGCTTTGGAAGAGCGAGAGGGCGGCTATTCAAAGCCCCCCCTCCTGTAGCTGAGCTCCCCCCAAAAAGCCGCTTCTTGGGCCCCCTGTGACCCGGAAGACCCCCCCCCAAAGGCTGCCCAGTTGCCGTTCCTCTCCCGAAAGCTGAAAATTTACCTTTTGCCACCGGCAGCCGTCCTTCAAGCCAAACGCCCGTTTCGGTTTTTTTTGTTTTCATTGCCGTTTATAAACTTGAACTTCCTTTTCACCTTGTTTTTTTAAAAATGTTTTATTTCTAAATAGGAAAGCAACCAAAAAAAAGTGGGGTGGAGGGGGACTCATCCGTACCCCCCTCCCGCCCCGTCACTCCGCTGCCAGCCCCTTGGGTCTACCAGCTCTGCAACTATGGGTCTGTTGGGTCTTCCAGCTCTGCAACTATGGGTCTGTAGATGCCAAGGGGGCAGTGGCAATGCCCCCTTCCTCGGGCGTTGACCCGGCAGGAGGGGAAGAGGCTGGGTGTTGGCAGCTGAAGTCTATTTCATCGGATCTTTTTGCATCTCAGGTGATCCCGGTCCAAAGCGACGCCCCAGCGCGCGGCGGCACCTGCGGGGTTTCCTCCGGGTTCTCCGTGCGCCCTTTGCGCAGCGCACAGCTCAGGGATATGTATTTAAACCGAACCTGGGGGAACCCCGCTGCCGCTTCTACGGGGTTCTGCCCCGCGGGATCCTTTGGACGGCCCCCGTCCGGACTTGAAGCCCCCCCCCCGTCCGGGGCGCCCGCTGACCTCAACTTCGCGGCAGACGCGTCCTTTTCCTTTCCTGATTATGAAAATGTTTTGTACTAGTTTGCCAATAACGTTATTGACTCCGTTTCCAGAACAAAACTACCTCTTGCACGTGACATCCTGCGGGTCATCTCAAAAGGGATTGTGGGGGGGGGGGAGCTTTGAAAAAAAAGCCCCACCCCTAAAATAACCCCGCTTCATCTCTGTACATGTTTCCGAGCGAAGACGCAACGGGAGTGTTTTTTGGGGGGGGCAGGAATGCTGCTTTGCCAACTTCTCCAGAGATTCTCCGTTCCTCATTGCTGTGGGAGAATTTTTTTGCCCCCCCCCTGCTCCCTTGGGTCTGAAGGAAGTGACAGGTTTGTCCCATGGGTGGGACGAATGAATGGATGGAAGACAGGCCTGGAATCGTGGGGGCAAAGTTGTTAGGCAAGAGGCGATTCGGTGTCTGTCCTGCGCAGGATGACTCTGGCTGGTTCCGGGCGTCCCACAAGGAGAGGGGGCGCTCTTGGCGATCGGAGCCCCAAAACCGCAGGCCCCCCACCCTTCGTAGCACCTGCCACTTCCTTCTCCCCAGCCTGGGGACGTTTTGACCGGCGTCTCCATGGCCAGGGCATCCCGGCCCTCTGCCAGCCGGAGGGAGGAAGCGAGGGCCGGCAACGCCTCGACCCAACCTGTCCCCCCGCAATCCCTCGTCCTAAATCAGGGAAGCAGGATGTCACCGCAGCGTCACCAAACAGTGAACGTTGAGCTGCTACCTTTCAACTTGCTTGGAGCCGGGGCGTCTGCACCGCGGCGGCGCCACTCTCCCGGCGGCGCCCCGGCCCCGAAGTTCTCCTCGGCGACTTGACTACCTGTGGAAATGTGACCAATAAGTGTTAAAGCGCCTGTTTAGCGAGTGTTAGATGTTTGAACTAATAAATGTGAAACGGTGCTGGGCTCTCGAGTCTCTTTTCTGCCGCCTCGACGCACACATACGGGCCCACCGCTACCTGGCGGCCGGTGGCCGTGTGTCACGGGAGGGGGGGCTTGGAGATGGGACGCCCCCAGAGCTCCAGCCAGCCAGGTGATGTCCAGGGGTGCGGATGCAAATGACGCCTGGAGAAAGAGGCCTTCACAAGCCATCCAGCAGGTTCACAAGCACAGTGGTACCTTATAATGATAATAATAATAATTATTTACCGTATTTTTTGCTCTATAATGCACACCTGACCATTTTAGAGGGGGAAAGCCCCATTATTATTTTTTTAAGACCAGCTCAAATTTCTGCAGCTTCAGGGATTTGAACCGCCGGCCTTCGGATCGGCAAGCCCTAGGCTCTGTGGTTCAGACCACAGCGCCACCCGCAGGGTGACAGGAGCCCCAAGAAAGAGGGAAGGAATACATTTTGATGTACAGAGGTACCTCGGGTTAAGTACCTAATTCGTTCCGGAGGCCCGTTCTTAACCTGAAGCGTACTTAACCTGAAGGTACCACTGTATTTGAACGACATTTAGAAAATACCTGAAGGCAGCCCTGTTTAGGGAAGTTTTTAATCTGTGACATTTTGATGTATTTGAATGTTTGTTGGAAGCCGCCCAGAGTGGCTGGGGGGACCCGGCTAGATGGGCGGGGTACAAATAATAAATTATTATTATTTTTAAATATTTATTAAATCTTCATAATATACATACATAACATTACACTTAACACACCGAACAACCACAAACTACACACAAAAACTTACAATTATTCCAATCGGAAAAAAGAAAAACAATACAAAAATCTGATAAAATTCATTAAATGTAGTTCATTAAATGTAATTAATCTACTTCCCTATTCCATCTCTCCTTTGATTCACAATATTGGTGTTAAATTTATCTACTTTAGCTCTGGCAACACTTATTCAATCAAAATTCTATAGCATTTCACTCTTATTCCATGTTGCCTCATTATACATGATTTATAAGCGTGCAACAAGAGTTACTCCAAAACGTATACCTTGGTCATGTCACACCTCTTTTTTAAATAACCTAAGAAACGCTTCCACTCTTCGAGAAGTTTGCTTCTCGAATGGTCCTTTAGATTTTCTGAAAGATTTTTTTTGTTGTTCAGTCGTGTCCGACTCTTCGTGACCCCATGGACCAGAGCACACCAGGCACGCCTATCCTTCACTGCCTCTCGCAGTTTGGCCAAACTCATGTTAGTAGCTTCGAGAACACTGTCCAACCATCTCATCCTCTGCCGTCCCCTTCTCCTTGTGATCTTTCCCAACATCAGGGTCTTTTCTAGGGAGTCTTCTCATGAGGTGGCCAGAGTATTGGAGCCTCAACTTCAGGATCTGTCCTTCTAGTGAGCACTCAGGGCTGATTTCTTTAAGAATGGATAGGTTTGATCTTCTTGCAGTCCATGGGACTCTCAAGAGTCTCCTCCAGCACCAGAATTCAAAAGCATCAATTCTTCGGCGATCAGCCTTCTTTATGGTCCAGCTCTCACTTCCATACATCACTACTGGGAAAACCATAGCTTTAACTATACGGACCTTTCTTGGCAAGGTGATGTCTTTGCTTTTGAAGATGCTGTCTAGGTTTGTCATTGCTTTTCTCCCAAGAAGCAGGCGTCTTCTGATTTCGTGACTGCTGTCACCATCTGCAGTGATCATGGAACCCAAGAAAGTGAAATCTCTCACTGCCTCCATTTCTTCCCCTTCTATTTGCCAGGAGGTGATGGGACCAGTGGCCAGGATCTTCGTTTTTTGGATACCATATTTTGCGCTCTCCTCTTTCACCCTCATTAAAAGGTTCTTTAATTCCTCCTCACTTTCTGCCATCATGGTTGTATCATCAGCATACCTGAGGTTGTTGATATCTCTTCCGGCAATCTTAATTCCGGTTTGGGATTCATCCAGTCCAGCCTTTCGCATTCTGAAAGATAGGCGAGCTCAATATATTCTGTAGTTTTAAGAAGCCAGTCATTCTTACTTGGGAGGTTGGCATTCTTCCAGTAAGAAGCCACCAAAATCCTTGCTGCGGCGGAGGTGTACAAAAAAAAAAGTCCTACATTTCTTGGGTATATCTGGCACTACTATTCCCAATAAGTAAGCTTTAGGGCACGGGTGTCAAACTCCGGCCCTCCAGATGTTTTGGAACTACAATTCCCATCAGCCCTAGCTAACAGGACCAGTGGTCAGGGATGATGGGAATTGTAGTCTCAAAACATCTGGAGGGCCGGAGTTTGACACCCCTGCTTTAGGGGATCTTGGGAATTTGATTGCAAAAATAACTTCCAGTTCTGTATGTATCTCATTCCAAAAGGCTTTGGTTTTTTCACATTTCCACCTCCTTGCATCTCCAGCAGGCATTGTTAGCATTCTGTGATTCCATCCAGTCCAAAGTCCCCCTTTCTCCCAGTTTATCCAGGGGGTACCTCTCTGCCCAGGCTTTGATGGGGAGGCATTGGGATTCGGGAGCGCGTTCTGGCCTCAAGAGCTGCCAAACAGCCAGAGTTTTCTTTTCCTCCTTAAAAAAAAGCCGAGCAAAACAAGCCCAGCTGCGAAAACGGCCTTGACCCGAGCGAAAGGAGAGCTCAATTAAAGATAAGAGAGAGCGGGGAGGGACTTTGTATATTTAGATTTCTATACATCCCGGAGCCCATTCAGCCGAGAGCGGGCGGCACACTCGCCGAGCCATTGTGCGCCCGGGTTCGTGTTTGCTTGCAAAGCCATTGTGCGCCCGGGTTCGTGTTTGCTTGCCACACGGAGATGTCAGTGGCAGTGTCATCAAAGTGAGCAGCACAGCCCCACCGTCTTGTGTTTCCCCCCCTGATGTGTGTCGCTTCTGGATTGGCCCGTCGATGCATTTGGGTTCCCTTTTCTTCCTTTCAAAGCAGCTAGCGTAGGAAAACGCCCGCTTGCTTGCTGCCAGCTGAGCCCGGCCCAGGAATTAAATGTGCCTTTGTTTTGCTAGTGTGTATCTGAAGAAGTGTGCATGCACACGAAAGCTCATACCAGTTGGTCTCTAAGGTGCGACTGGAAGGAATTTTTTTATTTTGTTTTGTTTCGCTAGGACGCCGGTGGCGCTGTGGTCTTAACCCCAGAGCCTGGGGCTTGCCGGTCGGAAGGCCGGCGGTTCGAATCCCCGCCATGACGGGGTGAGCTCCCGTTGCTTGGTCCCTGCTCCTGACCACCTAGCAGTTTGAAAGCATGTCAAAAGTGCAAATGGATAAATAGGTAATGGTCGGCGGTTCGAATCCCCGTGATGGGGTGAGCTCCCGTCGCTCGGTCCTTGCTCCTGCCCACCTAGCAGTTCGAAAGCACGCCCAAGTGCAAGTAGATCCATAGGTCCCGCTCCGGCGGGAAGGCAAACGGCATTTCCGTGCGCTGCTCTTGTTCGCCAGAAGCGGCTCAGTCCTGCTGGCCACATGACCCGGAAGCTGTAGGCCGGCTCCCTCGGCCAGTAAAGCGAGATGAGCGCTGCAACCCCAGAGTCAGACACGACTGGCCCTAATGGTCAGGGGTCCCTTTACCTTTACCTTACCCAACTACATACACTTCAGTGGCTTAATTTATTCTAAACTACCAGTAAAGTAGGGACCCCGGTGGCGCTGTGGGTTAAACCCCAAAGCCTAGGGCTTGCCGATCGGAAGGTCGGCGGTTCGAATCCCCGCGACGACTGGGTGAGCTCCCTTCGCTCGGTCCCTGCTCCTGCCCACCTAGCAGTTCGAAAGCACTTCAAAGTGCAAGTAGATCAATAGGTCCCGCTCTGGCGGGGAGTTCAACGGCGATTCCGTGCACTGCTCTGGTTCACCAGAAGCGGCTTAGTCCTGCTGGCCCCATACCCGGAAGCTGGACGCCGGCTCCCTCGGCCAGTAAAGCGAGATGAGCACCGCAACCCCAGAGTTGATCTAATGGTCCAGCCGCGGACAACTCTGGGTTTGCGGCGCTCATCTCGCTTTATTGGCTCGGAGCCGGCGGGAAGAGGGAGGGAGGAAGGAAGGAAGGAGGAGAAGAGATTGGATTTGATATCCCGCTTTATCGCTACCCGATAGGGAGGGATGAAGGAGGGGAGGGAGGGAGCAGGGAGTCTCCAAGCGGCTCACATTCTCCTTTCCCTTCCTGCCCCACAACAAACCCTCTGTGAGGTGAGTGGGGCTGAGAGACTTCAGAGAAGTGGGACTGGCCCAGGGTCACCCAGCAGCTGCATGGGGAGGAGCGGGGACGCGAACCTGGTTCAACTGGCTCTCAGGGAAAGAAGGAAGGGGAGGGAAGGAAGGAGGGAGGGAGGGTAAGAAGGGAGGGAGGGGGAGAGGGTAAGAAGGGAGGGAGGAGGGAAAGAGGGAAGGAAGGAAAGGGTTACAAAGGCGGGAGGGGGAAGGGAGGAGGAGGAGAGTTTGGATTTGATATCCCGCTTTATCACTCCCCTTCAGGAGTCTCCAAGCGGCTCACATTCTCCTTTCCCTTCCTGCCCCCCAACAAACCCTCTGTGAGGTGAGTGGGGCTGAGAGACCTCAGAGAAGGGGGACTATCCCCAGGTCACCCAGCAGCTGCATGGGGAGGACCGGGGAAGCGAACCCGGTTCGCCGGATTATGGGGCCGCTGCTTTTAACGGCTACACCTACACCACACTGGCTCGCAGGGAGGGAGGGGGGAGGAGGGAAGGGAGGAAAGGAGGGAGGGATGAAGGAGGGGAGGGAGGGAGGAAGAAGGAAGGAAAGGAGGGAGGGATGAAGGAGGGGAGGGAGAGAGGAAGGAGAGTTTGGATTTGATATCCTGCCTCCGTGAGCTTCAGTCTCTGAAGGAATGTGAATAGGTGGTAAAGATCTCTTAATGTAAAATTTTAAAATCTTAAGTTTTAAATTTTCATTTTAAAGCTAAGCCCCAGTTTTATGAGATGGCTTCTAATTCTGCAATATCGCTCCATCTCCAACACTGTATCTGGTTATGGATCGGCATGAACTGTTCTCTGGTCTTGGACTGTAATAAAGATATTTGCATTTTGATCTCCCGCTTGATCATTAAAGCTCAAACTCCCATCGATGGGAGCTGCCGCCCCAAACAACTGGCAAGGGCCGCAGACAGACCATGCGAAGTCAGGATACAGGAAAGAAATCCTTCTCAAGTTGGAAAAACCCAGATGTCCTCAAAAGTCCCTGCAGATGGTAAAAATATGCTTTATCAGAAGCAAAACCACAGCATTCCTCTACACTTGAAAAACATGGGTCTAGGAAGCGCCCCTTGGCAAGGCAGAGACCACCCGACTCCTTGCCTATTTGTGGGGGGGTCAGCCTCCTTTTCACCCGCATGGACATACAATATGGAAAGAAAACATGGATTTTTGGGCCCGGCTGCCGTCCAAACGCACCACAATAAAGAGCAGATTTATGATGTATTTTCATGTTTGTTGGAAGCCGCCCAGAGTGGCGGGGGGGGGGCCTGGCCGGATGGGCATGGTACAAATAATAAATTATTATTATTATTGTTAGAATCATAGACTCATAGAATTGGAAGAGACCCCAAGGGCCATCCAGTCCAACCCCCTGCCAAGCAGGAAACACCATCAAAGCATTCCTGACAGGTGGCTGTCAAGCCTCTGCTTCAAGACCTCCAAAGGAGACTCTATTATTCTATCATCTTTCCAAAATGTGGGGTTTGCACCAATAAAGCATTTACGGATCAGTTAAGAAGGCTGCCTACATTTTAATGGGCGGGGGATAAATAATAATAATAATTATTATTATATTATCATTATCATCTTTCCAAAATGTGGGGTTTGCACCAAAACAGATCAGTTAAGAAGGCTGCCTACATTTTAATGGGTGGGGTATTAATTAATTAATAATAATAATTATATCTTTCCAAAATGTGGGGTTTGCACCAATAAAGCATTTACGGATCAGTTAAGAAGGCTGCCTACATTTTAATGGGCGGGGGATAAATAATAATAATAATTATTATTATTATATTATCATTATCATCTTTCCAAAATGTGGGGTTTGCACCAAAACAGATCAGTTAAGAAGGCTGCCTACATTTTAATGGGTGGGGTATTAATTAATTAATAATAATAATTATATCTTTCCAAAATGTGGGGTTTGCACCAATAAAGCATTTACGGATCAGTTAAGAAGGCTGCCTACATTTTAATGGGCGGGGGATAAATAATAATAATAATTATTATTATTATATTATCATTATCATCTTTCCAAAATGTGGGGTTTGCACCAAAACAGATCAGTTAAGAAGGCTGCCTACATTTTAATGGGTGGGGTATTAATTAATTAATTAATAATAATAATTATATCTTTCTAAAATGTGGGGTTTGCACCAATAAATCATTTACAGATCAGTTAAGAAGGCTGCCTACATTTTAATGGGCGGGGGATAAATAATAATAATAATAATAATTATTATTATTATTATATCTTTCTAAAATATGGGGTTTGCACCAATAAAGCATTTACGGATCAGTTAAGAAGGCTGCCTACATTTTAATGGGCGGGGGATAAATAATAATAATAATTATTATTATTATCTCTTTCCAAAATGTGGGGTTTGCACCCATAAAGCATTTACAGATGAGTTAAGAAGGCTGCCTATCAATCATTTTATTACGGTCAACGCCCAGTATACACAGGCATACACATAGAATTACATACAAATCAGCTGTAGATATAGATTAAAATCGATCTAATGTTAACTAAATGGGGGTGACCATCTTGCTATTAAAATATGATTAATAATCATTGCTTTATAAGAATTAAAATTAAGATAATTATAAGAATCGACTGGTCAGAGAATAGTGTTGCTTAACCCGAAAAAACAGATCCGGAGCCTCTTATTTGCGCTGCCCGAAGCTTAATTGCAACAACGCAAAACTTTGCCACTGCGGCAGTGACCTTAGAATTGGAATCAGAGAGTGGCCAGAACATATAGTAGTCTTCAGGCCATCCCGGGTACTCCCTTAATAGGGGAGAGATAAGTTCATTCCGTAAAATCCTATAAAAACGGCAACGGAGAAGCGCATGTTCTGTTGTCTCGACATCACCGGCGTTGCATGGGCAGAGTCTGTCGCCCAGGGGAACCCGCCTATACTTCCCATCCAAAACGGCGGATGGCAACACATGATGACAGGCCAAAGTGAACGCCCTTCTATGGGATGGGACTTTGAGCTGGGTTAGATACCTAGCTGGAAGCAGTGCATATCTCCGCTCTTCTGGTGATAAAAAGTAGGGGACTTTACATAGGTCGTTTTGCCGTTCGATGTCCTTAATCCTCTGCTTGATTCATTAATCATCTTGCCATGTTATAGGTCTGAGTACTTAGGTAGGCTGGATAAGGCTGCCTACATTTTAATGGGCGGGGGAATAATAATAATAATAATAATTATTATTATTATCATCATCATCTCTTTCCAAAATGTGGGGTTTGCACCCATAAAGCATTTACAGATCAGTTAAGAAGGCTGCCTACATTTTAATGGGCGGAGGATAAATAAATTATTATTATTATGTTATTTTATTATAGAATCATAGAATCCTAGAGTTGGAAGAGACCCCAAGGGCCATCCAGTCCAACCCCCTGCCAAGCAGGAAACACCATCCAAGCATTCCTGACAGGTGGCTGTCAAGCCTCTGCTTAAAGACCTCCAAAGAAGGAATCATAGAATCATAGAGTTGGAAGAGACCCCAAGGCCATCCAGTCCAACCCCCTGCCAAGCAGGAAACACCACCCAAGCATTCCTGACAGGTGGCTGTCAAGCCTCTGCTTAAAGACCTCCAAAGAAGGAGACTCCACCACACTCCTTGGCAGCAAATCCCACTGTCGAACAGCTCTTACTGTCAGGAAGTTCTTCCTAATGTTGAGGTGGAATCTTCTTTCTTGTAGTTTGAATCCATTGCTCCGTGTCCTCTTCTCTGGAGCAGCAGAAAACAACCTTTCTCCCTCCTCTAGATGACATCCTTTTATATATTTGAACATGGCTATCCTATCACCCCTGAACCTTCTCTTCTCCAGGCTAAACGTACCCAGCTCCCTAAGCCGTTCCTCATAAGGCATCGTTTCCAGGCCTTTGACCATTTTGGTGGCCCTCCTCTGGACACGTTCCAGCTTGTCCGTCTCCTTCTTGAACTGGGGTGCCCAGAACTGGACACAGTACTCCAGGTGAGGTCTGACCAGAGCGGAATACAGTGGTACTATTACTTCCCTTGATCGAGATGCTATACTCCTATTGATGCAGCCCAGAATTGCATTATATCATTATGTATCTGAAGAAGTGTGCATGCACACGAAAGCTCATCCCTAGAACAAACTTAGTTGGTCTCTAAGGTGCTACTGGAAGGAATTATTATTATTACTATCATCATCTCTTTCCAAAATGTGGGGTTTTGCACCAATAAAGCATTTACAGATGAGTTCAGAAGCCTGCCTACATTTCAATGGGCGGGGTACACATAATAAATTATTATTATTATTCCTGAGCTGCCCCTCCCTGATGGGACCCACTTGGGGCAGGACAGACATGGCGAAGGTATGCCAACTAATTTTAATGTATTCTAATATCTGTTGGAGGCCGCCCAGAGTGGCTGGGGGGACCCGTCCAGATGGGCGGGGTACAAAAAAATTATTATTATTATTATTATTATTATTATTGGGCTGCATCAATAGGAGTATAGCAATAGGACCACTGTATTCCGCTCTGGTCAGACCTCACCTGGAATACTGTGTCCAGTTCTGGGCACCCCAGTTCAAGAAGGAGATGGACAAGCTGGAACGTGTCCAGAGGAGGGCAACCAAAATGGTCCAAGGCCTGGAAACGATGCCTTCTGAGGAACGGCTTAGGGAGCTGGGTATGTTTAGCCTGGAGAAGAGAAGGTTAAGGGACCATCGGCTGTGGTGAGGACTGCAGGGCTAGCTCCCTTCAAGGCCTTCTTCCATCTGGCCTAGGGGGCAGGGCCCAAGCCCTGACACTCAGCTATAAAAATGACTCTCTAGGGCTTAGAGAGTGGGGCTGGAAAATGCCCCAAGCTGTCGATGGCATTTCAATTTTACTTTTTTATTTTTTATTTCCTTTTTGCGTTGTTGTGGGGTAGCTGGGGGGGTATTTCGTTGGGGATTAATTTTAGTATAATTGTTATGTCTTTGTTTTTTATTTTATTGGTTGCTGTATAGTTTGTGGTTTGTTTTAAGGGGTGGGATCAGGGCTGCCTGGGAGTGGGCCCCAGTCAACAGAATGGCTGGGGCAGGTTCCACAGGGGGGGATGCATTGAGACACCCGATCTCAGTGATCATGGGCAGGAGGAGGAGTCACGCTAAGACCAGACCATGTCATTACCGAGGAGGCAGGCTTAGTCGTTGTTTGAGGACTATCCCTGCCTCCGGGTCTGGCCCTGACCGGACGGATACTGGAATCAACAAGGGATACCCACATGACCTGAAAGTGCTGCTGTGTAATGCCAGGTCAATGATGAACAAAACCACTGCCATCCACGATCTGATTGTGGATGGAGGACTTGACCTGGCATGTGTGACAGAGACTTGGTTGGATGAGGCAGATGGGCCAGTCCTTGCCGCTGCTTGTCCACCAGGTTTCTCTTACGCACAGCAACCCAGGCCATCTGGGCGGGGAGGGGGGGTTGCAGTGATTTTTAGGAAGTCACTAGTTTGCACCAGGCGTCCTATTGGAAAGACCCAGTTTTCTGAGTGCATGTTCTGGAAGTTGGGCAATAGGGGCAGGACAGGATTCCTTTTGGTGTACCGACCTCCCCGCTGCACCAAGGAGTCCCTGCCCGAGCTGCTTCAGGTCGTGGCGGATGTTCTCCTGGAGACACCTAGCTTGGTTGTCCTAGGGGATTTTAACATCCATGCCGACACGACCTTAAAAGGAGCCGCTCGGGACTTCGTGGAAAGCATGGCCGCCATGGGGCTGTCCCTGAATAAGTCTGGCCCAACTCATAGCCGCGGACATGCCTTAGACCTGGTGTTTACCTCTATGGATGTTGGTGATCTGACACTAAGTAAAAGCGAAACAAAAGAAGTGCCATGGTCAGATCACTTCCTGGTGCAGCTGGACTTCTCCGCGACCCTTCCCCTCTGCAGGGAGGTGGGACCGATTCGGATGGTCCGCCCCCGCCATTTGATGGATCCAAATGGTTTCCAGAGAGTGGTAGGGGATGCTTTACCCCATGTTGATGGCCTCTCAGCTGATTCCCTGGTGACCCGCTGGAATGCGGAGTTAACCAGGGCTATTGACTGTTTGGCTCCGAAGCGCCCTCTCCGATTGCATGGAGCCCGCACAGCCCCGTGGTTCTCCCCGGAGCTGAGGGCGATGAAACAATCGTTGAGACGGCTAGAGCGCCGGTGGCGGATAACTCATTCTGAATCTGACCGGACACGGGTTAGAGCTCAATGTCGAGCCTACCAAGTGGCGGTAGCGACGGCGAAGAAGATTTTCTTCGCCGCCTCTACTGCATCTGCAGAAAACAGCAGCAGGAGACTTTTTCAGGTGGTTCGCAATTTAGCGGAACCACCTGCTCCATCAGGGCCCAGCACGGGCCACATGATCTCCTGCAGTGCTTTTGCAAAGTTTTTTGCAGATAAAGTCGCTCAGATTCGGGAAGAAGTAGATTCCACCGTGGGAGCAGGGCCGGGGTGGGAGAGTGCTAGAGTCCTGTCTAGTCCAGTTGTGTGGGATCAATTCCAATCTGTTACCTCCGAGGATGTGGACAGGCTGCTTGGACGAGTGAAACCGACCACCTGTCTTCTTGATCCTTGCCCATCCTGGCTAATAAAATCGAGCCAGGAAGGGCTGGGCAATGGGCTTCGCGGGGTGGTGAATGCTTCTCTCTGCGAGGGAGCCTTCCCAGACCCGCTAAAAGAGGCGGTTATTAAACCGCTTCTTAAAAAACCATCTTTGGATGCGGCCAATATGGCCAACTATCGCCCAGTCTCAAATCTACCATTCTTGGGCAAGGTGATTGAGCGAGTGGTTGCTGAACAACTCCAGGCACGCCTGGAAGATGCGGACCATTTGGATCCCTTCCAATCAGGATTCAGACCTCATCATGGGACTGAAACTGCCTTGGTCGCACTGGTCGATGATCTCCGGCGGGCTAGGGACAAAGGTGAGAGCTGTTTCCTAGTTCTGCTGGATCTCTCAGCGGCCTTTGACGCCATCGATCATAACATCCTTCTGGACCGTCTAGAAGGGTTCGGAGCTGGGGGCACTGTTATACAGTGGTTCCGCTCCTTCCTCCTGGGCCGTGTTCAGAAAGTGGTGGTGGGGGATGAGTGCTCAGACCCCTGGGCTCTCACTTGTGGGGTGCCTCAGGGTTCTGACCTCTCCCCCAAGCTTTTTAATATCTATATGAAGCCGCTGGGAGAGATCATCAGAGCGTTTGGGCTGGGTGTTCATCAGTATGCGGATGATACCCAGCTCTACCTCTCTTTCAAATCAGAACCAGTGAAGGCGGTGAAGGTCCTGTGTGAGTGTCTGGAGGCGGTTGGAGGATGGATGGCGGCTAACAGATTGAGGTTGAATCCTGACAAGACAGAAGTACTGTTTTGGGGGGACAGGAGGCGGGCAGGTGTGGAGGACTCCCTGGTCCTGAATGGGGTAACTGTGCCCCTGAAGGACCAGGTGCGCAGCCTGGGAGTCATTCTGGACTCACAGCTGTCCATGGAGGCGCAGGTTAATTCTGTATCCAGGGCAGCTGTCTACCAGCTCCATCTGGTACGCAGGCTGAGACCCTACCTGCCCGCGGACTGTCTCGCCAGAGTGGTGCATGCTCTAGTTATCTCTCGCTTGGACTACTGCAATGCGCTCTACGTGGGGCTACCTTTGAAGGTGACCCGGAAACTACAACTAATCCAGAATGCGGCAGCTAGACTGGTGACTGGGAGCGGCCGCCAAGACCACATAACACCGGTCTTGAAAGACCTACACTGGCTCCCAGTACGTTTCCGAGCACAATTCAAAGTGTTGGTGCTGACCTTTAAAGCCCTAAATGGCTTCGGTCCAGTATACCTGAAGGAGCGTCTCCACCCCCACCGTTCTGCCCGGACACTGAGGTCCAGTGCCGAGGGTCTTCTGGCGGTTCCCTCACTACGAGAAGCCAAGTTACAGGGAACCAGGCAGAGGGCCTTCTCGGTGGTGGCGCCCGCCCTGTGGAACGCCCTCCCTTCAGATGTCCAAGAGAACAACAACTACCAGACCTTTAGAAGACATCTGAAGGCAGCCCTGTTTAGGGAGGCTTTGAATGTTTAATATATTACTGTATTTTAATGTTCTGTTGAAAGCCGCCCAGAGTGGCTGGGGAAACCCAGCCAGATGGGCGGGGTATAAATAATAAACTATTATTATTATTATTATTATTATTATTATTATTATTATTATTATGTTCAAATATATCAAAGGAGGTCCTATAGTGGAAGGAGAAAGGTTGTTTTCTGCTGCTCCAGAGAAGCGGACACGGAGCAGTGGATTCAAACTACAAGAAAGAAGATTCCACCTCAACATTCGGAAGAACTTCCTGACAGTAAGAGCTGTTCGACAGTGGGATTTGCTGCCAAGGAGTGTGGTGGAGTCTCCTTCTTTGGAGGTCTTGAAGCAGAGGCTTGACAGCCACCTGTCAGGAATGCTTGGATGGTGTTTCCTGCTTGGCAGGGGGTTGGACTGGATGGCCCTTGGGGTCTCTTCCAACTCTAGGATTCTATGATTATTTTGTCTGAATGGCCACGTCCCCCTCGCTCGCTTCACGCCGCTGGCGGCAGCAGATGGAGGGCCCCTGGCATGATGGTTTATTGCTGAAGGACGCAGGATTTCGGCCGGGGAGGACGGCAGCGAACAAATCACCCTGTCACCAGTGTCAGCCCCATTAACCCCATTGGTGGATCGCCGAATGTCAACATTGCCTGGGACATCCATTATCCGGCCCAAGGACTCGGCACAAGGCAATTCTGCCGCTGACCTTCGCAGAGGGAAAAACGGGGATGGAGAGGGCCGTTGGGCCACTAGCCCGGCCCCCGAACCCTCGCCCAGCCTGGCCATATTTGTTCCCGAGTCCCCAAAGAACCGCTGTGTCGTGACTCGAACGAGAATCCAAGAACCCAGCGACACGAGGCCGAGAGCCGTGAATATCAAGTTTAAAGAGCTTTAATAACCAGCGTGACCATGCCAAGGGAATTGATAGAAGCCCCGCGATGGGCTGAGATCCCGTCGCTCGGTCCCAGCTCCTGCCAACCTAATAATAATAATAATAATAATAATAATAATAATAATAATAATTTATTATTTGTCCCCTACCCATCTGGCCGGGTCCCCCCAGCCACTCTGGGCGGCCTCCAACAGATATTAAAATACATTAAAATATCGCAGGTTCAAAACTTCCCTAAACAGGGCTGCCTAGCAATTTGAAAGCACAAAGTGCAAGTGGATCCATAGGTCCCGCTCTGGCCGGAAGGTCAACGGGGTTTCCGTGCGCTGCTCTGGTTCGCCAGAAGCGGCTTAGTCCTGCTGGCCACATGACCTGGAAGCTGTACGCCGGCTCCCTCGGCCAATAAAGCGAGATGAGCGCCTCAACCCCAGAGTCGTCCGCGACTGGACCTAACGGTCCGGGGTCCCTTTACCTTTATTAAGTCACTAGCTGGCCCGGGCACGCCTTGCTGTGCCTGCCTCAGGGTCCTTAAAGGGGGAGGATCTGCTCCGGCGGGAAGGTCAACGGCGTTTCCGTGCGCTGCTCTGGTTCACCAGAAGCGGCTTAGTCCTGCTGGCCACATGACCCGGAAGCTGGATGCCAGCTCCCTCGGCCAGTAAAGCGAGATATTAATAATAATAATAATAGGTCCAGTCGCGGACGACTCTGGGGTTGCGGCGCTCATCTCGCTTTACTGGCCGTGGGAGCCAGCGTACAGCTTCCAGGTAGGTGGCTGGAAGGACTAAGCCGTTCTGGCGAACCAGAGCAGTGCACGGAAATGCCGTTGACCTTCCCGCCGGAGCGGGACCTATGGATCTACTTGTGCTTGGACGTGCTTTTGAACTGCTAGGTGGGCAGGAGCAGGGACCGAGCGACGGGAGCTCACCCCGTCGCGGGGATTCGAACCGCCGACCTTCTGATCGGTAAGCCCTAGGCTCTGTGGTTTAAAGCACAGCACCACCCGCATCTAAATCAATGTAAAAATGTGACGATTTGAAACTGGGTCCCAGGGTCATCTAGTCTGACCCTGGGAATCTAGTGAGAAATCAATGTGAAAGGATGATTGTTTGACATGGGGCGCCAGGGTCATCTAGTCTGACCCCGGAAATCTAAGAATAAATGGAATGATTGGACCCGGGGGCAGGGGGGGATGCAACGCAGATAATAAACAATACAATACACAGAAACATAAACAGTAATTAAACAAAGAGAAACAAAAATGTTTCGCTTGAGGATTTTTCTATTTCTAGCCTCAATGAGGCTCGGCGGCCGCCACAAGGCTCCGGTGAGCATGGAGGGAAGGCTTGCCAGGATCTCCCCCTCCATCCCTAGAGCCCTGATCTTCCGCAACGTCCCAGGAGATAAAGATGGCCATCCCCTCTTGGTTATCGGCAGCCTGGCCGGCCACGTTCCTGGAAGGCGCTCGCTGCAGGTGGGGCGTCCGTGAGCGGTTGCCAAACCTCTCCGGCCTCGTCCCTGACCGCCAGACCTCCGGGCGATAAGGCAAACGTTGCACGAGGCCCTCCAGACTTGGGCCAGGGGGTCCCTCCGCCCCCTGGGCCCTGGGCCCGGTTGATGCTGGTGGTCTTCCTCTTGGGGGGCCGCACAGCTGAGCTCAGCCGGACCTCCACCTCTCTTGGCACACAAAACTGCATACAGCCAGAGCGACAGCCTCTTGTGTTCAGAGCTTTTTTACGCAGCGGTATGGTGAATTGCTGATGAAGACAACCTTGATGGCAGAAAGTGAGGAGGAAATAAAGAAGCTTTGAAGGAGGGCGAAATATGGTATCCTAAAAACGAAGAGTCGGACGCGACTAAAGGACTAAACAACAACAGGCAGGTAGGCAGGCAGGCAGACAGATAGATAGATAGATAGATAGATAGATAGATAGATAGATAGGCAGCGGAAGACAGGAGGGCCTGGCGTGCTCTGGTCCATGGGGTCGCGAAGAGTCGGACGTGACTAAACGACTAAACAACAACAGGCAGATAGATAGAGAGAGAGAGAGAGAGAGAGAGAGAGAGAGAGATGACAGACAGACAGACAGACAGATAGATAGGAAGCGGAAGACAGGAGTGCCTGGCGTGCTCTGATCCATGGGGTCACGAAGAGTTGGACACAACTAAACAACAACAACAACAGGCAGATAGATAGATAGATAGATAGATAGATAGATAGATAGATAGATAGATGATAGACAGATTAGATAGATAAATAGAGAGAGAGAGAGAGAGAGAGAGAGATAGATAGGCAGGGGAAGACAGGAGTGCCTGGTGTGCTCTGGTCCATGGGGTCACGAAGAGTCGGACACGACTAAACGACTAAACAACAACAACAACAGGCAGATATAGATAGATAGATAGATAGATAGATAGATAGATAGATAGATAGATAGAAAGACAGACTGATAGATAGATAGGCAGGGGAAGACAGGAGTGCCTGGCGTGCTCTGGTCCATGGGGTCACGAAGAGTTGGACATGGCTAAATGACTAAACAACAACAACAACAACAACAGGCAGATAGATAGATAGATAGATAGATAGATAGATAGATAGATAGATAGATAGATAGATAGATAGATAGATAGATAGATAGATAGATGATAGATAGATAGATGATAGATAGATAGATGGATAGATAGATAGATAGATAGATGATAGATAGATAGATAGATGATAGATAGATGGATAGATAGATAGATAGATAGATAGATAGATAGATCGATACATGGGGCCACGAAGAGCCAGACACGACTAAACCACAACACCCAGAAGTCCCAGTTGGCACGAACCGAAGAGCCCAACCCCCTGCGGGCAGAGGGGACTTTCCCCCCTAGATCTCCATCCCCGGCCAAGTCCTTGGGAAGAGGATCAAGCGGCCAAGGCCGCGGAGATGCCCCCCTCCCCGCAAAGCCCCTCCTGGCCCAAAATAGCCGGCCCCCTTAGCCCAAGGAAGTAGGCACTTTGCCCAGCAAGGAGCACCGAGCGGCAGAGGCAGGCCTTGAACCCGCCGGAGATTTATATCCCATGGCATTGGCACCGGCTCTGAACATCTGGCGTTGAGCTGATAACTGCCTGCGTCGCGGCCGGAAGCAACACTTTCTCTTTTCTGTGTTGTTCTCAGCCGGGCGGCGAGCCAGGAGCCTCCTGTAGCAGGCTTTCCTTTTTTAAAATAAAAATGTGATTTTTATTCTTTTCCAAACCTGCCCAAAAGGCAAGCCATCCATCCGACGGAAACGCAAAAATAAAAGAAACAGAGACTTAAAAATATTCTTTTTTCCCCTCCTCCTCTACGTTTCAATCAATCAACTTTATTTCAGCTTTAAGCACAAGACACAAGACAACACCAGAACAGCCGTTACACTCACACAGTTGAATTTAAAAGGCTTGGCAATAAAATTAGTGGTAATCCAAGACTTAATAAGGAGACAAGATAGTGTAAATATTCATTCCAAACAAGTTTAATTTAATTTAATTAGTTTAGCTGGATTTAAACTAAATAAGAAAAAGACCAAGATGTTGGTCAAAAATATGGACAATGAAATGACGGAAAAAATGCAACAGCAGACGAATATAGAAGTGGTAAAAAAGGTGAAATATCTAGGTATATGGCTGACACCTAAAAACATTAACTTATTCCAAGATAACTATGATGTGGTATGGAATAAAATAAAGAGAGATCCGGAAGTGTGGGAAAGAATGAAATTTTCATTACTGGGAAGAATCGCAGCAATTAAGATGAGTGTGCTGCCAAAAATGTTATTTTTATTCCAAACAATTCCAATAATCAAAGGGACAGCAATATCCGACGGAAATGCAAAAATAAAAGAAACAGAGACGTAAAAATATTCTTTCCCCCCCCTCTACGTTTCAATCAATCAACTTTATTTCCGCTTTCAGCTCACAACACAAGACAACACGAGAACAGCAGTTACACTCGCACAGTTGAATTTAAAATTATTAGCCATAAAATTAGTGGGAATCCAGACTTAATAAGTAGACAAGATAGTGTAAATATTCATTCCAAACAATTTCAATTTCCAAACCACCTCTACGTTTCTTTAACAATGTCCGGCGACTTCCCTCGGTCCTTCCCATGGGATTTTCGCTTTAAGTCAGGCCCAGGCAAACTTGGCTTTCCAGATGTTGTGAGACTACAACTCCCATGATCCCTAGCTCACAGGTCAGGGATGATGGGAGTTGTAGTGCCAAAACGTCGGGAGAGCCCAGGTCACCTATGGCTGCTTTAAATCATCATGAGCCGTTTCGTTTATCATCATACCTAACATTTTATTTTATTTTTTATTTTTATTTTAATCACAATATGCCTTTATTAGTTATTTTCATAAAATACTTCATCAAATACATATTTCATTAGCGGAACTGGGTTGATACTTGCAAAAGAAAAAAGAAATATACAATAAGTTTGAGACAAGAATGTAAAAGGATTAAAAGCAGTAATAAAAGAATGTGCGATAAACTTAACCAAAAAAATGACAATACAAATACATTGTGAAAAATTGGGTTGCTTTTATTTATGATTGCATAACATTGAAAAACGGATTTTTGTGAAACAATGTTCTTGATGTTCTTTTGTTGTCATCTAAAATTCTTTATTCTTTACTTCTATTCTGACTTTTCTTTGTTCTTTTTTTCTTCTTTTTGATCTGATGTATGTAGATATATGTATTTTTGTTTTAAAACCAATAAAGATTTATTTAAAAAAAAACATATTTCATCAAATACATATATATAGAAAAAACGAAAGCACAAAAAGCACAACAAAGTAGATATTCATACCTAACATTTTAATAATAAACAGCCATTAAGCTGAAGTTTATTCCTTGATGGCAGAAAGGGAGGAGGAATTAAAGATCCTTTTAAGGAGGGCGAAAGAGGAGAGCGCAAAATATGGTATCCAAAAAACGGAGATCATGGCCACTGGTCCCGTCACCTCCTGGCAAATAGAAGGGGAAGAAATGGAGGCCGTGACTTGATAGATAGATAGATAGATAGATAGATAGATAGATAGATAGATGATAGACAGACAGACAGATAGGCAGTGGAAGGCAGGAGTGTCTGGGGTGCTGTGGTCCATAGGGTCACGAAGCGTCAGACACAACTGAACGACTAAATAACAACAACAACAGGCAGATGATAGATAGATAGATAGATAGATAGATAGATAGATAGATAGATAGATAGATAGATTAGATAGATAGATAGATAGATAGATAGATAGATAGATAGATAGGCAGCGGAAGAAAGGAGGGCCTGGCATGTTCTGGTCCATGGGGTCACGAAGAGTCGGACGCGATTAAACGACTAAACAACAACAGGCAGATGATAAATAGATAGACAGACAGACAGACAGACAGACAGACAGACAGACAGACAGACAGACAGACAGATAGATAGATAGATAGATAGATAGATAGTGTGCTCTGGTCCATGGGGTCACGAAGAGGCGGACGCGACTAAACGGCTAAACAACAACAACAACAATAGCAAATTTTTATATACTGATATTATTATTCTGTACTATTGTAATGATTAGAGGGATGATTGGATGGTCGGCAGTACGAATCCCCGTGACGACGTGAGCTCCCGTTGCTCGGTCCCTGCTCCTGCCAACCTAGCAGTTCGAAAGCACGTCAAAGTGCAAGTAGATCAATAGGTCCCGCTCCGGCGGGAAGGTCAACGGCGTTTCCGTGCGCTGCTCTGGTTCGCCAGAAGCGGCTCAGTCCTGCTGGCCACATGACCCGGAAGCTGTGCGCTGGCTTACTCGGCCAATAAAGTGAGATGAGCGCCGCAACCCCAGAGTCGGACATGACTGGACCTGATGGTCAGGGTTCCCTTTACCTTTAAACAGGGCTGCCTTCATTCTGGTAGTTGTTGTTCTCTTGGACATCTGGTGGGAGGGAGTTCCACAGGCCGGGCGCCACCACCGAGAAGGCCCTGCGAGGGTACAAGGAGCAAACACTCGCTTGATTGTCGTCGATCAAGCTGTGGCCTAAAATCCTGCCAAAAACCCAACCAAACATCTGCGTCGTGTGTGAATTTATTTCTAGGGAGAACGGCTGAAAGGTCTAAATGCGCAAAAGGAAAATCACAGCCGGCTCCTGTGAAAGAGAGAATATTTTCCCCCAGACGCTGCTACCGTTTGAACCTTGAACTGTCACCCGGGAGCGGGGATGCTACGTGCTGGTTGCTTAGCGACAAATTCCTTTGCTGGGCTGCAGGGGTTGGGGTAGAGGGAAGGTCCCGGGGAGTGCCCCCGTCCGTTCCTGCCTGCGCCACCATCCCGCCGCCATCACAAAGGTTGCGCTGCTGTTGTTGAGCCGTTTAGTCACGTCCGACTCTTTGTGACCCCATAGACCAGAGCACGCCAGGCACTCCTGTCTTCCACTGCCTATCTATCTATCTATCTATCTATCTATCTATCTATCTATCATCTATCTGTCTGTCTGTCTGTCTGTCTATCTATCTATCTATCTAGTTAGCTAGCTAGCTAGCTAGCTAGCTAGCTATCTCATATCTATCTATCTATCTATCTATCTCATATCTATCTATCTATCTATCTATCTATCTATCTATCTATCTATCTGCCTGTTGTTGTTGTTGTTGTTTAGTCATTTAGTCATGCCCGCCTCTTCGTGACCCCATGGACCAGACCACGCCAGGCCCTCCTGTCTTCCCCTGCCTATCTGTCTATCTATCTATCTATCTATCTATCTATCATCTATCTATCTATCTATCTATCTATCTATCTATCTATCTATCTATCTGCCTGTTGTTGTTGTTGTTGTTTAGTCATTTAGTCATGCCCGCCTCTTCGTGACCCCATGGACCAGACCACGCCAGGCCCTCCTGTCTTCCCCTGCCTATCTGTCTATCTATCTATCTATCTATCTATCTATCTATCTATCTATCTATCTATCATCTATCTATCTATCTATCTATCTATCTATCATCTATCTATCTATCTATCTATCTGCCTGTTGTTGTTGTTGTTTAGTCATTTAGTCATGCCCACCTCTTCGTGACCCCATGGACCAGACCACGCCAGGCACTCCTGTCTTCCACTGCCTATCTATCTATCTGTCTGTCTGTCTGTCTGTCTTTCTTTCTATCTGTCTGTCTGTCTGTCTGTCTATCTATCTATCTATCTATCTATCTATCTATCTATCTATCTATCTATCTATATCTGCCTGTTGTTGTTAGTCATTTGGTCGCATCCGACTCTTTGTGACCCCATGGATCAGAGCACGCCAGGCCCTCCTGTCTTCCACTGCCTCCCGCAGTTTTGTCAGACTCTTGTTGGTAGCTTCGAGAACACATCTCGTCCTCTGCCGTCCCCTTCTCCTTGTGCCCTCCATCTTCCCCAACATCAGGGTCTTTTCCAGGGAGTCTTCTCTTCTCATGAGGTGGCCAAAGTCTTGGAGCCTCAGCTTCCGGATCTGTCCCTCCAGTGAGCACTCAGGGCTGATTTCCTTCAGAATGGATCGCTTTGATCTTCTTGCAGTCCATGGGACTCTCCAGAGTCTCCTCCAGCACCAGAATTCAAGAGCATCCATTCTTCGGCCATCAGCCTTCTTGATGGTCCAGCTCTCACTTCCATACATCACTACTGGGAAAACCATAGAGTTCCCATAGATATCCTTAGACCCCCTTCCAATTATGTAGACTCTCCAGAGTCTCCTCCAGCACCAGAATTCAAAAGCACCCATTCTTCGGCTAGGTTGGCAGGAGCTGGGACCGAACGACGGGAGCTCAGCCTGTCGCGGGGATTCGAACCGCCGAAATTCTGATCGGCAAGCCCTAGGCTCTGGGGTTTAACCCACAGCCCCACCCAAAGAGGCAGGGGATAAATTAAAGGAAGTCTCAATTCAGGACATAGATAAACGTTGGGAAACAGAAAGTACGATGGAAGGGGAAAGAGGAATTTGGAATAAAATCATTTGGGATTAGGTTTAAATCTGGACATGCTCCGCCCCCTTCCCTTCTTACCTCCCAAGGGTGGTCAAGGAAGCCGGGGTGTCTTAGCTATAGAGGCGAGTTTGATGCTGTGTTGTTTTCAATATTCGGTTGGGTGGCTGGGGAAACCCAGCCAGATGGGCGGGGTATAAATGATGATGATGATGATGATGATAATAATAATAATAATAATAATAATAATAATCATAGAATCATAGAATCCTAGAGTTGGAAGAGACCCCAAGGGCCATCCAGTCCAACCCCCTGCCAAGCAGGAAACACCATCCAAGCATTCCTGACAGGTGGCTGTCAAGCCTCTGCTTAAAGACCTCCAAAGAAAGAGACTCCACCACCCTCCTTGGCCGCAAATCCCACTGTCGAACAGCTCTTACTGTCAGGAAGTTCTTCCTAATGTTGAGGTGGAATCTTCTTTCTTGTAGTTTGAATCCATTGCTCCGTGTCCGCTTCTCTGGAGCAGGAGAAAACAACCTTTCTCCCTCCTCTATATGACATCCTTTTATGTATTTGAACATGGCTATCATATCACCCCTTAACCTTCTCTTCTCCAGGCTAAACATACCCAGCTCCCTAAGCCGTTCCTCAGAAGGCATCGTTTCCAAGCCTTTGACCATTTTGGTTGCCCTCCTCTGGACACGTTCCAGCTTGTCCGTATCCTTCTTGAACTGTGGTGCCCAGAACTGGACACAGTATTCCAGTTGAGGTCTGACCAGAGCGATACAGTGGTCCTATTACTTCCCTTGATCTAGATGCTATACTCCTCTTGATGCAGCCCAGAATTGCATTGGCTTTTTATAATAATAATAATAATAATAATAATAATAATAATAATAATAATAATAATTTTTTATTTATACCCCGCCCATCTGGCTGGGTTTCCCTAGCCACTCTGGGCGGCTTCCAACAGAACATTAAAATACAATTATCTCCCTAAGCCTCCCTAAACAGGGCTGCCTTCAGATGTCTTCTCAAAGTCTGGTAGTTGTTTTTCTCTTTGACATCTGAAGGGAGGGCGTTCCACAGGGCGGGCGCCACTACCGAGAAGGCCCTCTGCCTGGTTCCCTGTAGCCTCACTTTTCACAGGGAGGGAACCGCCAAAAGACCCTCGGAGCTGGACCTTAGTGTCCGGGCAGAACGATGGGGGTGGAGACGCTCCTTCAGGTCTACTGGACCGAGGCCGTTTAGGGCTTTAAAGGTCAGCACCAACACTTTGAATTGTGCTCGGAAACGTCCTGGGAGCCAAGGTAGGTCTTTCAAGACTGGTGTTATGGGGTCTCGGCGGCCGCTCCCAGTCCCCAGCCTAGCTGCCGCATTCTGGATTAGTTGTAGTTTCCGGGTCACCTTCAAAGGGAGCCCCACGTAGAGCGCATGGCAGTAGTCCAAGCGGGAGATAACTAGAGCATGCACCACTCGGGCGAGACTTTGCCCCCCCCCCCAGTGCCAGGTAAGCTTAAGACGGCCCTGCATGGAAGACGTTGATTCGTTGGCTTTCTCCATGGCCATGTGAAAAAAGGAATTGTGAGACGGAACGCAGCTCGTGAAACCAGAACGCGGCAGCGCGGAAGATAAACGGGGACCTTTGGCACCGCTCGCGCGGGAGGGGAAAGGAAGTTGCGAAAGGACGCTTGCGGGGGCTTGCGGGGCCAGGGAAGGAGCTCATTAAAAAAAATGAGGGAGGCAGAGGAACACGGCCTGATTTATAGGGCCTGAGCAAGGTCTCCCCGGGGGCAGAAAGGTGCCCTGCGAAGGCAGGCACTCCGCGGAGATGGAGGCTGGTGCAGGGAGAGCGTTCAGGATCAGGCCAGAGAAGCCCGTTTAGCCCAGTGGCCGGCCACATGCCTCCTGCGAGTGCCTGGAGGCGGTTGGGGGATACAGGTAAAGGGACCACTGACCATTAGGTCCAGCAGTGTCCGACTCTGGGTTGCGGTGCTCATCTCGCTTTATTGGCCGAGGGAGCCGGCATACAGCTTCTGGGTTATGTGGCCAGCATGACTAAGCCACTTCTGGCGAACCAGAGCAGCGCACGGAAACGCCGTTGACCTTCCGCCGGAGCGGTTCCTATTTATCTCCTTGCACTTTGACATGCTTTCGAACTGCTAGGTGGGCAGGAGCTGGGACCGAGCAACGGGAGTTCACCCCGTGGCGGGGATTCGAACCGCCGGACCATCCGATCGGCAAGCCCTAGGCTCTGGGGTTTAACCCACAGCGCCACCCTCATCCCTGTTGGAGGATGGATGGCGGATTGTGGTCGAATCCTGACAAGATAGAAGTACTGTTTTGGGGGGACAGGAGGCGGGCAAGTGTGGAGGACTCCCTGCTCCTGAATGGGGTAACTGTGCCCAGGTGTGCAGCCTGGGAGTCATTTTGGACTCACAGCTGTCCTAGATAGATAGATAGATAGATAGATAGATAGATAGATAGATAGATAGGCAGTGGAAGACAGGAGGGCCTGGTATGCTCTGGTCCATGGGGTCACGAAGAGTCGGACACGACTAAACGACTAAACAACAACAGGCAGATAGATAGATAGATAGATAGATAGATAGATAGATAGATAGATAGATGATAGATAGGCAGTGGAAGACAGGAGGGCCTGGTGTGCTCTGGTCCATGGGGTCACGAAGAGTCGGACACGACTGAACGACTAAACAACAACAGGCAGATAGATAGATAGATAGATAGATAGATAGATAGATAGATAGAGATTGATAGATAGATAGATAGATAGATAGATAGATAGATAGATAGATAGATAGATAGATAGATAGATGATAGATTTAGATAGATAGATAGATGATAGATTAGATAGATGATAGATGATAGATGATAGATAGATAGATAGATAGATAGATAGATAGATAGATAGATGATAGATAGATAGATAGATAGATACTTTATTGTCATTGAACGCCATCCCACATTTACAGCCACATATACGCATTTATATGGGACGTGGGTGGCGCTGTGGGTTAAACCACGGAGCCTAGGGCTTGCCGATCGGAAGGTTGGCGGTTCGAATCCCCGCCACGGGGTGAGCTCCCGTCGCTTGGTCCCTGCTCCTGCCTACCTAGCAGTTCGAAAGCACATCAAGAGCACAAGTAGATCAATAGGTCCCGCTCCGGCGGGAAGGTCAGCGGCGTTTCCGTGCACTGCTCTGGTTCGCCAGAAGCTGCTTAGTCCTGCTGGCCACATGACCCAGAAGCTGTACGCCGGCTCCCTCGGCCAGTAAAGCGAGATGAGCGCTGCAACCCCAGAGTCGTCTGCGACTGGACCTAACGGTCAGGGGTCCCTTGACCTTTACTTCCAAGTTCTGCACTCGATACACTCCAAATCTCCCTCCAACCAAATGTCTCACTTCGTATGCTTCATAATAGAAAACCGAATTGGGAATTTCCCCATCCTCCATCTCGGATCCTGTGATACCTCGATATGCCGGCCGGCCTTGGCATCTCCAGCTCAGCGGACAGCGCAGAGCGAGAGGGATTTCCCATGGAGGTGATTTATAGCAGGCCGGGCCAAGGCCACTTGCAACAGCTGCAAGCCCTCCACTCCTGAAACGATCCCTGGCCTATGTCCCGGGGGGAGGCAGGACTTGTCCGTCCTGTACTGTCTGTGCATTAGTTGCTTGGAAGATAGAAACCCCAGGAAGGTACTAGAACTGGGCTTAAAGGTAGATCGATCGATCGATCGATAGATCGATAGATCGATAGATCGATAGATCGATAGATAGTAGATAGATAGATAGATAGATAGATAGATAGATAGATAGATAGATGATAGATAGATAGATAGATAGATGGATGGATGGATGGATAGATAGATAGATGGATGGATGGATAGAGAGATAGATAGATAGATAGATAGATAGATAGATAGATAGAGAGAGAGAGAGAGAGAGAGAGAGAGAGAGAGATGGATGGATGGATAGATAGATGGATAGATAGATGCATGGATGGATGGATGGATGGATGGATGGATGGATGGATGGATAGATAGATAGATAGATAGATAGATAGATAGATAGATAGATATAGATAGAGAGATAGAGAGAGAGAGAGAGAGATGGATGGATGGATGGATAGATAGATGGATAGATAGATGAATGGATGGATGGATGGATGGATAGATAGATAGATAGATAGATAGATAGATAGATAGATAGATAGAGAGAGAGATGGATGGATGGATAGATAGATGGATAGATAGATGCATGGATGGATGGATGGATGGATAGATAGATAGATAGATAGATAGATAGATAGATAGATAGATAGATAGATAGTCAGTGGAAGAAAGGAGTGCCTGGCGTGCTCTGGTCCATCCTCTCTCTCTCTCTCTCTCTCTCTCTCTCTCTCTCTCTCTCTCTCTCTCATCTATCTATCATCTATCGATCTATCTATCTATCGTCTATCTCTCTGTCTCTCTACCTCTCTCTACCTTTCTACCTCTCTATCTCTCTGGGCAGCTTCCAACAAAACAGTAAAACAAGAATCCATCCAACATTAAAAGCTTCCCTGAACAGGGCTGCCTTCAGATGTCATTTAAAATGATCATGTTTAATGTATCTATTAGCGTTACAGGCAGGTGGCCGTGTTGGTCTGCCGTAGTCGAAACAAAATAAAAAACTCAAAAATTCAAAAAAATTATGGTGCTACTGGAAGGAATTTTTTATTTTGTATCTATTAGCCATGCGTGTGCGCTGCCCGATAGCATAGCGCGCTGGTGGCTTACAATATGATTCTTACACAAGAATAAAATGAATGCATTACAATATTTTATCCCAATTGCCGCTTAGAATATGTTGCAAAGTATCAATTATAATATTGTATAAAATGTATAGTATACAAACATAGCACAACAACAACAATATGAATGTACCCCCCTGAATATATTATAATAATAATAGTAATAATATAAATATTTTATCATATTTTATCGTATTAACATTACCATATCTTACAAAGTGTAAATTATAATATTGTATAAAATGTATAGTATACAAACATAGTACAACAACAACAATATTATTGTACCCCCTGAATATATAATAATAATAATAATAATAATAATAATGATATAAATATTTTATCATATGCTATCGTATTAACACGACTATCTCTTACAAAGTGTGTTATAAATTATAAGATATGACACAATATTGTATAACAACTGTAATATTTTTATGTCTTCTGCCCTCAATAGATCATTACATAATTATCATGCATTATAATTTATATTAGCATTATAATTGATAATGTATTACAAAGCATGCTACGAATTGTAATATATTCTATTTAAAGTAATATAATAATTTACAATAATCTATTATTTGTACCCCGCCCCAGCCACTCGGGGGTATATCATGTTATAGTATAACAGTAACATTGAGATTTCTAGTTACCAAGAACAAACTTAGTTGGTCTCCAAGGTGCTAATGGAAGGATTTTATTTTTATTTTTTACTTTGTATTGATATTTCTCCCCGCCTTCCGAATTACCCCAAATCTCTAATAATTTGGAGCCTGGTTTGCTGAGCGGGTGAAATAAAATAACGCCCCCCCCCTTTTATGCCCATGAAGTTCCCCGTCTGAAGCGCGTTCTCTTTCAACCCAGGCCAAGAAAAGACGTTCCCGACTCTGGTTTGTGTCCCCCCCCCCTGAAAAAAACCCGAAACGTTTTATCGAGTCCCTCCGAAAGGATGAATTGCAGTTTTTGGAGGGGGTGTAATTTCCCCCCTCCCTCCCCCCTCTCAAATTAAGCAGCAGGGTCTTTTTGCTGGAAGTCAAACAGGCCGGTGCGTAATCCCCGGTGCGCCTTCGTCCGTCTGCGCGCTTGGGGACTGCCCGTGAGGAGCGAAGCGGGCCGCTACTGGGGGGGGGGGGCGTCGGCCGACGTCACACGCACGCGCACCCAAGGGTGAGAGGAAACAAACCCCCGAGAGGAGAAGGCCGCTGAATAACCCCCCACCCCATCGCCCACCTTCCCATGTTTTCACGAGGAGCGCAGAGTTTTTCTGTCGCTCCAATTTGGAGAGGGGTCTGGAACGGAGACAGGACCGGTGCCCTAGCTGTGCTGGGGGGGGAGAGAGCTTTGCTAGGGAAGGAGGGATTGGGGGGTCCCGTGGCGCCTCTGCCCCCACCCCATCGCCCCCCGCGGGCCCCGCCCCATGTTTTCCCGAGGAGCGCAGAGTTTTTCTTTCGCACCAATTTGGAGAGGGGCTGGAACCGGTGCGCCCTAGCTGTGCGGGGGGAGAGCTTTTCTAGGGGAGGAGGGATTGGGGGTCCCGTGGCGGAGTTGGGGGGGGGGAACCAGCGCGCGCTTCCCAGTCCTTCCTTCCCTTCTTGGTAGACCACCAACTTGACATGAGTCCACAGTGTGATGCAGCAGCTCAAAAAGCCCATGCAATGTAACTGGCTGGCTGACCGAGCGCAAAGGGTGCTCATCAATGGCTCCTCTTAATCCTGGAGAGACTAGTGGGGTGCCACAGGGTTCTGTCTTGGGCCCCGTCTTATTCAACATCTTTATCAATGACTTGGATGACGGGCTGGAGGGCACCCCTATCGAGTTTGCAGATGGCACCAAATTGGGAGGGGTGGCGATTACCCCAGAGGACAGGATCACACTTCCAAAGGACCTGAGCAGATTAGAGAATTGGGCCAAAACAAACAAGATGAATTTGAAGAGGGAGAAATGTAGAGTACAAAACAAAATGAAAGGCACAAATACAGGATGGGCGACACCTGGCTTGAGAGCAGTACAAGTGAAAAGGATCTAGGAGTCTTGGTAGACCACAAACTTGACATGAGTCCACACTGTGATGCAGCAGCTCAAAAAGCCCATGCAATTCTGGGCTGCATCCATAGGAGTATAGCATCTAGATCAAGGGAAGGAATAGTATCACTGTATTCCGCTCTGGTCAGACCTCACCTGGAACACTGTGTCCAGTTCTGGGCACCACAGTTCAAGAAGGATACTGACAAGCTGGAACGTGTCCAGAGGAGGGCAACCAAAATGGTCCAAGGCCTGGAAACGATGCCTTATGAGGAACGGCTTAGGGAGCTGGGTATGTTTAGCCTGGAGAAGAGAAGGTTAAGGGGTGATAGGATAGCCATGTTCCAATATATCAAAGGATGTCCTATAGAGGAGGGAGAAAGGTGGTTTCCAGCTGCTCCAGAGAAGCGGACACGGAGCAACGGATTCAAACGACAAGAAAGACGATTCCACCGGAAGCAAGAACTTCCTGACAGTAAGAGCTGTTCGGCAGTGGGATTTGCTGCCAAGGAAGGTGGTGGAGTCTCCTTCTTTGGAGGTCTTGAAGCAGAGGCTTGACAGCCACCTGTCAGGAATGCTTGGATGGTGTTTCCTGCTTGGCAGGGGGTTGGACTGGATGGCCCTTGGGGTCTCTCCCAACTCTATGATTCTTGCATGTACCCCATTTTATTGTTTTAATTATTTTAATATTATTTATTTATTATTTTAATATTTGCTGGAAGCCGCCCAGAGTGGCTGGGGAGACCCAGCCAGACGGGCGGGGTACAAATAATAAATTATATTATTATTATTATTATTATTATTTCGCCTCCGCCGCCGCCGCCGCTGCTCTTAGCCCGTGCGCCCCTCCGAAGGACGGGACGTTTATTCCGTCTCCTCCGGGCTGAGCCGGGAGGTGGGGCGAGCGAGGCGGAGCCCTGCCCCCGCTGGGTGGGTGAGGGCGTCTGACTCTCGACGCCCCACTCGACGGGGATAACGGAGCCAGAAGTCTCCACTCCCTTGCGCCCTCCTTCCCAGGCTTCCTCCTTCCCCTTCCCATCCAAGGGGGAGAGAAAACAAACCCCCGAGAGGAGAAGGCCGCTGAATAACCCGGCACCCCATCATTGCCCACCTCCCCATATTTTCCCGAGGAGCGCAGAGTTTTTCTGTCGCTCCGGTTTGGAGAGGGGTCTGGACCCGAGACGGGACCGGTGCCCTAGCTGTGCTGGGGGGGGGGGAGAGAGAGCTTCGCTAGGGAAGGAGGGATTGGGGGGTCCCGTGGCGGGGAAACCAGCCCCCGAGAGGAGAAGCCCGCTGAATAACCCCACACCCCATCATCGCCCACCTCTCCATATTTTCCCGAGGAGCGCAAATTTCTGGGGGGGGGGGCAGAGCTTTGCTAGGGAAGGAGGGATTGGGGGTGGGGGTCCCGTGGCGGGTTTTTTTTGGGGGGGGAACCAGCCCACAAGGGCCTTTCCGCGCGCGCTTCCCAGTCACCCACCTCCCCATATTTTCCTGAGGAGCGCAGAGTTTTTCTGTCGCCCCAATCTGGAACCCGGACAGCACGGTGCCCTAGCTGTGCGGGGGCTGCGGGGGGGGGGAGAGCTTTCCTAGGGGTGTGTGTGTGTCCTGTGGCAACTACTCCCTCGCGGCGGGAGTGTGGGTGTGGGGGGAAACCCAGCCCCCAACGCGCGCGTTTCCCAGTCCTTCCTTCCTTACGTGTATCCTTTCGCCTCCGCTGTTTAGCCGGTACGCCCCGTCGAGGGAAGCCAGCCCCACGGAGGACGGGCCGTTTCCCCGTCTCCTCAGGGCTCCGCCGGGAGGTGGGGCGAGCGAGGCGGCGGTGGGGAGGAGGAGCCCTGGCCCCGCGGGGAGGGTGAGGGCTGCTGACTCCCCACGCCCCACCCGGCGGGGAGAACGGAGCCCGAAGTCTCCACTCCCTTGCGCCCTCCTTCCCAAGCTGGGCGCTTCTAACCCTCTCCCCCCTCCACCGCCCCACACCTCCAGCGGCGGCGGAAGAGGCCGAGCGGGCGCAGCCTCCCCGCCGAGCGATAACTCCCTCCCACCCCACCGCCCCACACCTCCAGGGGCGGCGGAAGAGGCCGAGAGGGCTATAAAGGCGGCTGTCCATCCCTCGCCGTGGGTGCCGCTGCCCTCAGCACGCATCGCCGCCCCATCCCGACGCCTCTCTTCTCCTTTCCCCCGAGGGAGGCGATGGATTATTCTTACGACGACGATTTAGACGAGCTGTGCCCGGTCTGCGGCGACAAAGTCTCCGGCTACCATTATGGGCTGCTGACCTGCGAGAGTTGCAAGGTAAGCGTAGGCCGGCCGCGCGTCGAGGAACCGCGCCGTGCGTAACGGAGAAAAGCGCTTCGGGCTCTCTTCTCCTTCTAAGGAACGGAGAGAGAGGAGAAGAGGTCCAAATCCGGAGCCCCGGAAATGTTTCAGGGCGCCAGCGTGGGCTTGTGGGGGTCTAAAAAATAATAATTGAGGTTGCCCCCTTCGGTGGCGGTCGTGTGGGATTACTCTGAGGAAGTATGGAAAGCTCAGAGCAAGAAGAAAGTTCGTTGGTCTCTAAGGTGCTACTGGAAGGAAATTTATTATATTATATTATATTATATTATATTATATTATATTATATTATATTATATTATATTATATTATATTATATTATATTATATTATATTATATTATATTATATTATATTATATTATATTATATTATATTATATTATATTATATTATATTATATTAATGTATCTGAAGAAGTCTGCATGCGCCCGAAAGCTCATACCAAGAAAAACTTAGTTGGTCTCTAAGGTGCTACTGGAAGGAATTATTATTATTATTATTATTATTATTATTATTATTATTATTATTATATTACATTATTATATTATTATTATATTATATTATATTATATTATATTATATTATATTATATTATAATTATGTATCTGAAAAAGTGTGCATACACAAGAAAGCTCATACCAAAAACAAACTGAGTTGGTCTCTAAGGTGCTACTGGAAGGGATTTTTTATTTTATTTTTTTATGAAATATGAAGCAGACCATCAGAACGCAACGCCCTTCCCCAAATGAACTGCGCGGCTCTCCGCTATGCCCGCCGACGGAATAACCATCCTGGATGGAAGCAAAACAAAAATACAAAATAAAATTACTTCCAGCAGCACCTTAGAGACCAGCGAAGTTTTTCCTTGGTAGGACCTTTCCTGTGCAATTATCATAATTGTTGTTTAGTCGCTTAGTTGTGTCCGACTCTTCGTGACCCCATGGACCAGAGCACGCCAGGCACTCCTGTCTTCCACTGCCTATCTATCTATCTATCTATCTATCTATCTATCTATCTATCTATCTATCTATCTATCTGCCTGTTGTTATTGTTGTTTAGTCATTTAGTCGTGTCCAACTCTTCGTGACCCCATGGACCAGAGCACGCTAGGCACTCCTGTCTTCCACTGCCTATCTATCTATCTATCTATCTATCTATCTATCTATCTAGCTAGCTAGCTAGCTAGCTAGCTAGCTAGCTAGCTAGCTAGCTAGCTATCATCTCTCTCTCTCTCTCTCTCTCTCTCTCTCTCTCTCTCTCTCTCTCTCCCTATCTATCACCTACCTACCTACCTACCTACCTACCTACCTACCTACCTGGTCGCTTCGAGAACACTGTCCAACCATCTCGTCCTCTGTCGCCCCTTCTCCTTGCGCCCTCCATCTTCCCCAACATCAGGGTCTTTTCCAGGGAGTCTTCTCTTCTCATGAGGTGGCCAAAGTCTTGGAGCCTCACCTTCAGGATCTGTCCTTCCAGTGAGCACTCAGGGCTGATTTCCTTCAGAGTGGATCGCTTGGATCTTCTCGCAGTCCATGGGACTCTCCAGAGTCTCCTCCAGCACCAGAATTCAAAAGCATCCATTCTTCGGCGATCAGCCTTCTTCATGGTCCAGCTCTCACTTCCGTACATCACTACTGGGAAAACCATAGCTTTAATTAATCATAATAAATGTTGTTTAGTCGTTTAGTCGTGTCCGACTCTTCGTGACCCCATGGACATCATAATAAATACTGCCTTGAGAACTGGATCTCGCCCTGGGCGCCTTAACTGCATCCCAGCGCAAAATCCTCGGCGCAGAAAATGATGGTGGCGTATTTTAAATACGTGGTGCTGGGCGTGAGTATTTAAAAGAGGCTCATCTCTCCGCTAGGGATGGGGTTTGCAGATATTTGCAGGGTGGAACGGTGAGAGAAAGGATTGAAAAGGAAATAATGAGGATGGCAACAAAATTTGAATTATTATTGATCTTATATGAAACAAAATAAAAGAATTCCGTTCCAGTAGCACCTTAGAGACCAACGATGTTTGTTCTTGCTACGAGCTTTCATGGGCATGTGATAACTTCTTCCGTATTACAGTATTATTAAAATTAATCATTAAATTTATTATAATTTAGCCTGCTTGCTGGCATATATCAGTGGCTGTGGAAACATTGGAAAGAAATTTAAAAGCAATTGATGGAGGTGATCAGGAAGCTCTGACGTCCGAGGCATGGGGAGTCCATATATTGTACACACACACACACACACACACACACACACACACACACACACACACACACATACATATATATATATACACACACACACATATATACATATACATACATACATATATATATATATATATATATATATATATATATATATATATATGGCATAATTGGAATGTTTTTTGTTTTTGTTTTTTAATTGGGAATTGTATAATTAATTTGGATTGTAATTTGAAATGTAATTTGGAATAATTCCAGTGTGATTTGTATTGGAAGATTTAATAAATAGATTTTTAAAAAATATAAAAAAATTAATCATTAAAATTAAGCCGTGCTACTGATCTTAGCAACGTAAAGGCAAAGGATTATATTGAATCCAACAGCTAGGAAATGATGGTGAAACGTATTCTTCTTAAGCGGCAAAGCATAGCTGTCAACTTTCCCCTTTTTTACGGGGAATCCCCTTATTCCGAATAGGATTCCTCGTGAGGAAAGGGAAAGGTTGACGGCTACCGGTATGCGCCAAAGGCATCCCCAGCGAACTCTGGATTAGCCAGTGCTTCGGAACAGTTTTTCATTAACCCTATATTCTGTTGAAAATCCCGGGACATATTTCGACTTGGGGAAGCATCACTCATCTGAATTTTCTAGGGCACATCTCTGTAGTGCAGTCCCACAAAGCTGGCCCTGAATAATAATAATAATAATAATAATAATAATAATAATAATAATTCTCTCTTGAAAACACACGTATCTGAAGAAGTGTGCATGCACACGAAAGCTCACACCCAGAACAAACTGAGTTGGTCTCTAAGGCGCTACTGGAAGGGATTTATTTTATTAATATTTTTATTTAATATTTGGTATCTGAAGGAGCGTGCATGCACATGAAAGCTCACGCCCAGAACAAACTGAGTTGGTCTCTAAGGCGCTACTGGAAGGGATTATATTATATTATATTATATTATATTATATTATATTATATTATATTATATTATATTATATTATATTATATTATATTATTATATTATATTATATTATATTATATTATATTATATTATATTATATTATATTATATTATATTATATTATTATATTATATTATTATGTATCTGAAGAAGTGTGCATACACAAGAAAGCTCATACCAAGAACAAACTGAGTTGGTCTCTAAGGTGCTACTGGAATGAATTTTATTATTATTATATTATTATATTATATTGTATTATTATATTATTATGTATCTGAAGAAGTGTGCATGCACACGAAAGCTCATACCAAGAACAAACTGAGTTGGTCTCTAAGGTGCTACTGGAATGAATTTTATTATTATTATATTATTATATTATATTGTATTATTATATTATTATGTATCTGAAGAAGTGTGCATACACAAGAAAGCTCATACCAAGAACAAACTGAGTTGGTCTCTAAGGTGCTACTTGGAAGGCATTTTTTTATTTTCTATTTTGTTTTTGCTATGAGCTTTCGTGCGCATGCTGCTGGAAGGAATTTTTTTCCATTTTTTATTTGGATTTGACTACGGCAGACGACACACGGCTACCTATCTCATGAGGTGGCCAAAGTCGTGGAGCCTCGGCTTCAGGATCTGTCCTTCCAGCGAGCACTCAGGGCTGATTTCCTTAAGAATGGAGAGGTTTGATCTTCTCGCAGTTCATGGGACTCTCAAGAGTCTCCTCCAGCACCATAATATACCTGATGGCAGCCCTATTTAGGGAAGTTTTTAACCTGTGCTATTTTAATGTATTTTAATATCTGTTGGATAATATCTGGGGAGACCCGGCCAGATGGGCGGGGTACAAATAATAAAATTATTCTTATTCTTATAATTCAAAAGCATCCATTCTTCGGCGATCAGCCTTCTTTATGGTCCAGCTCTCACTTCCGTACATTACTGCTGGGAAAACCATCGCTTTAACTAGACGGACCTTTGTCGGCAAGGTGACGTGTCTGCTTGTTAAGATGCTGCCTAGGTTTGTCATTGCTTTTCTCCCAAGAAGCAGGCGTCTTTTAATTTCGCGACTGCGATCAGGGAACCCAAGAAAGTCAAATCTCTCCCTGCCTCCATTTCTTCCCCTTCTATTTGCCAGGAGGTGATGGGACCAGTGGCCATGATCTTCGTTTTTTGGATACCATATTTTGCGCTCTCCTCTTTCGCCCTCAAGCAAAGGTTCCTTAATTCCTCCTCACTTTCTGCCATCAAGGTTGTGTCATCAGCATATCGGAGGTTGTTTATATTTCTCTGAATTCCGGTTTGGGATTCATCCAGTCCAGCCTTTCGCATGATGAATTCTGCATATAATAATTATATAATATATTATTCATACCCCGCCCATCTGGCTGGGTTTCCCCAGCCACTCTGGGCGGCTTCCAACAGAACATTAAAATACAATAATCTATTCAACATTAAAACAACTATCTGACATTCAGAAAATACCTCAAGGCAGCCCTATTTGGGAAAGTTTTAATATCTGTTGGAGGCCGCCCAGAGTGGCTGGGGAGACCCGGCCAGATGGGCGGGGTACAAAAAAATTATTATTATTATTATTATTATTATTATTATTATTATTATTAAAAGCCTCCCTAAACAGGGCTGCCTGCAGATGTCTTCTAAAGGTCTGGTAGTTGTTGTTCTCTTGGACATATAAGTTAAATATGCAGGAACGATAGGTTCCCTCAATTTGTTCCGGGGCCTTTTCGTCCCTAGAACTCTCTTCGAGAAACGCGCGGTGGGAATGAGTTGGAAATCGGCTCCGAGACGGAATAAAAACGCTTCCGGAATAAATGGAATAAAAATTAGAAAAAATTCCTTCCAGTAGCACCTTAGAAACCAACTCAGTTTTGTTCTTGGTATGAGCTTTCGTGGGCATGCACACTACTTCGGAATAAATGGAAATGGACTGGTTTGAGGGAGACTGGGTCAGGAAACGCGTCGCGGGGAATGCGTTCCGATTCCAGAAAAGGAGATTTCTTCCTTCCGAGGAAGCGCAAATTTGAGCAGTTAATCTTCCGAAGAGCCTACTCCGGAGAAAATTGAAGTTAGGGGATCCGGGAACGCGGGCCTTTTTGTGCCTCTTCGACAAACGCGCGGTGGGAATGAGTTGGAAATCGGGTCTGAGACTGAATCAAAACGCTTCCGGAATAAATGGAAATGGACTGGTTTGAGGGAGACTGGGTCAGGAAACGCGTCGCGGGGAATGCGTTCCGATTCCAGAAAAGGAGATTTCCTCCTTTCGGGGGACGCGCAAATTTGAGCAGTTAATCTTCTAATATTCTCCGGGGAAAAGTGAAGCGAGGGCAGAGATTGGCGGTTGGGGATCCGGGGACGGGATCTTCGACAAACGCGCCGTGGAAATGAGTTGGAAATCGGGTCTGAGACCGAATCAAAACGCTCCCGGAATAAATGGAAACCGACTGGTTTGAGGGAGACTGGGTCAGGAAATCATAGCTGTCAACTTCCCCCCCTTTTTGGGCTGGAAATTCCCTTATTCCGAATAGGATTCCTCGTGAGAAAAGGGAAAGGTTCGTTGAGAGCTATGCAAATACGTCCCGGGCAATGCGCCCCGGTCCGGGGTTCTGATTCCAAAAAGGAGATTTATTCGTCTTGGGGAAGCGCGAATTTGAGCGGTTAATATTCTGAAGAGCCTACGGAGAACTGAACTAGGGGAGCGGTTGGGGATCCGGGGGCGCGTTTTCCCGCGAGCAAGCGCGTGGATGTGATGGGATTTCTTTCCCAAGGAAGCGCCTTTGTAGGATTTTACGCACGGTGACTGTGCCAAAGACGCGCGAGGATTCTGCGCCCCTCTTTCCATGTATGAACCGGGGGACCGAAGGGAGGCCCGGAGCTCTGCGCTCGCCCCCCTCTGCGCCAAAGGCCCGGCGGTGCTCAGGATCCGACCCGGCAGCTGGCCCGCTCCGTCCTTCCTCTCCAGGAAGGGGTTTGCGCTAAGCAGCGTATCCGGGAGGCCGCTGAGCGAGCCGGAGTTGCTGGGAAGGGTGACAGAAGGGTTAAGGAGAAATTTGGGTGGGGTGGGGGTGGGGGGTGAGGCGAATATTGAATATCGCCCTCCGCCCCCCTCCCCTCGCCGGATGATGACACCCAGCAAGGGCATCCCTTTAAATCATCATCATCATTATTTATACCCCGCCCATCTGGCTGGGCTTCATTAAAATTAAACATTAAAATACAATAATCCATCAAACATAAAAAGCTTCCCTAAACAGGGCTGCCTTCAGATAATAATAATAATAATAATAATAATAATAATAATAATAATTCCTTCCAGTAGCACCTTAGAGACCAACTAAGTTTGTTCTAGGGATGAGCTTTCGTGTGCATGCACACTTCTTCAGATACATAATAATATAATAATATAATATAATAATCTTGCAGTCCATGGGACTCTCCAGAGTCTCCTCCAGCACCATAATTCAAAGGCATCAATTCTTCGGCGATCAGCCTTCTTTATGGTCCAGCTCTCACTTCCATACATCACTACTGGGGAAACCATCGCTTGAACTATACGGACCTTTGTCGGCAAGGTGATGTCTTTGCTTTTTTTAAAACAACTGTTTTTTAACGACTGTAATTGGTCTTGCAGGAAAAAGCCAGGGGTGAGATGGCTAAAAAAAGCTTTGTCATGTATAATGAGATAAGAATCCAATGTCTCTATTCAGACCAGGTCTCTCCATGGTTTTAAGTTTGCTAATAATAATTCAGCAACTTCTCTTTCCAGTCTATTTCTGAAATTCCTTTGCAATAAGACAGCTACTTTGAGATCTTGTCTAGAACGTCCTGGGAGACGGAAGTTTTCTCCTACCGGTTTCTCTGTCTTGTGATTCCTGATGTTAGAATTGTGTCCGTTTGTCCTCTGGTGTAGGGTTTGGCCTGTTTGTCCGATATAGAGAGCTGAAGGGCACCGTTGGCATTTGATGGCATACATAGTGTCAGAAGATGAGCAATTAAATAGTCCTGAGATGGTACGTTTGACTTTGTTGGGGACAGTAACTGTGTTGTCTCGGTGTATGTGGCAGCAAAGTTGGCATCTGGGTTTATTGCAGGCTCAGATGTCTTCTAAAGGTCTGGTAGTTGTTTTTCTCTTGGACATCTGGTGGGAGGGCATTCCACAGGGCGGGCGCCACCACCGAGAAGGCCCTCTGCCTGGTTCCCTGTAGCTTTGCTTCTCGCAGTGAGGGAACTGACAGAAGGCCCTTGGAGATGGACGATCGGGGTGGATGATCGGGGTGGAGACGCTCCTTCGGTTTACAGGACTGAGGCTGTTTAGGGCTTTCAAGGTCAGCACCAACCCTTTGAATTGTGCTCGGAAATGTCCTGGGAGCCAATGTAGATCTCTCAGGACCGGTGTTATGGGGTCCCAGCAGCCGCTCCCAGTCCCCAGTCTAGCTGCCGCATTCTTGATTAATTGCAGTTTCCGGGTCACCTTCAAAGGGAGCCCCACGTAGAGCGCATGGCAGTAGTCCAAGCGGGAGATAACCAGAGCATGCACCACTCTGGCGAGACAGTCTGCGGGCAGGGAGGGTCTCATCCTGCGTCCCAGATGGAGCTGCGCTGGATACAGAATTAACCTGCGCCTCCATGGACAGTTGTGAGTCCAAAATGACTCCCAGGCTGCGAACCTGGTCCTTCAGGGGCACAGTTACCCCGTTCAGGACCAGGGAATCCCCCCCACCCACCCCCTGTCCCCCCCAAAACAGTCCTTCTGTCTTCTCAGGATTCAACCTCAATCCGTTAGCCGCCATCCACCCTCCAACCGCCTCCAGGCACTCACACAGGACCTTCACCGCCTTCACTGGTTCTGATTTAAAAGAGAGGTAGAGCTGGGTTTCATCCGCATACTGATGAACACCCAGCCCAAACCCCCTGATTATCTTTCCCAACGGCTTCATGTAGATATTAAAAAGCATGGTTATCTTAACTTTATCTTAACTTTAGCACATCTTATCCCCCTTAGGGCTTCTTCAAGAGGACGGTACAGAACAACAAACACTACACGTGTACGGAGAGCCAGAATTGCAAGATCGACAAGACGCAGCGCAAGAGGTGTCCATACTGCCGCTTCCAGAAGTGCCTCGCCGTGGGGATGAAACTCGAAGGTGACACGCGTGGGGATAGTCTTCGGCGGGTGGAAGGGGGTGAGGCTTTGCAACACGGAAAGCGCCTTCTGCCAAGGGAGGGGGGAGGGATCCTGACACCTATGGGAATGTTCAGGGATGCAGGATATATTGTTTTATTATATCCTACGCAGCGGAAGCGTCCTGGGCCCATAACCCTTCGTGGGAATCAGAGATGCAGGAGAGGATGTATTGTTGGATTATATCCTATTCCAGCTTGACTTAACAAGTTCCACAATTTAGCCGAGCAACATTCCCCTTTGAAACCTACGCAGCGGAAGCGTGCTGGGCCCATAACAAGTTGTGGAATGTTCAGAGATGCAGGAGTGGATGCAGGCCTAGGCAAATAAGGTCTATCTATCTATCTATCTATCTATCTATCTATCTATCTATCTATCTATCTATCTATCTATCTATCTATCTATCCTGTCTACTATCTATCTATCTATCTATCTATCTATCTATCTATCTATCTATCTATCTATCTATCTATCTATCTATTATTCTATCTATCTATCTATCTGCCTGCTGTTGTTGTTGTTTAGTCGTTCAGTCGTGTCCACCTCTTCGTGACCCCATGGACTAGATAGATAGATAGATAGATAGGCAGTGGAAGACAGGAGGGCCTGGCGTGCTCTGGTCCATGGGGTCATGAAGAGGCGGAGGTGGCTAAACGACAGAACAACAGCACTTTCCATGTTTCAGCCGAAACAAAATAAAAAAATAAAAAAAATCCCTTCCAGTAGCACCTTAGAGACCAACTCAGTTTGTTCTTGGGATGAGCTTCTGTGCGCATGCACACTAAGTTTGTTCTTGGCATGAGCTTCCGTGTGCATGCACACTAAGTTTGTTCTTGGCATGAGCTTTCTCCTAGCATCCTATTATTCTATCCTTCTATCCTCCTCTCCTAGCATCCTATTATTCTATGCTTCCATCCTCCTCTCCTACCATCCTATTATTCTATCCTTCCACCCTCCTCTCCTAGCATCCTATTATTCTATCCTTCTATCCTTCTCTCCTAGCATCCTATTATTCTATCCTTCCATCCTCCTTTCCTAGCATCCTATTATTCTATCCTTCCATCCTCTCCTGGCATCCTATTATTCTATCCTTCTCTCCTAGCATCCTATTATTCTATCCTTCTATCCTCCTCTCCTAGCATCCTATTATTCTATCCTTCCATCCTCCTCTCCTACCATCCTATTATTCTATCCTTCCACCCTCCTCTCCTAGCATCCTATTATTCTATCCTTCTCTCCTTCTCTCCTAGCATCCTATTATTCTATCCTTCTATCCTCCTCTCCTAGCATCCTATTATTCTATCCTTCTATCCTTCTCTCCTAGCATCCTATTATTCTGTCCTTCCATCCTCCTTTCCTAGCATCCTATTATTCTATCCTTCCATCCTCTCCTGGCATCCTATTATTCTATCCTTCTCTCCTAGCATCCTATTATTCTATCCTTCCATCCTCCTTTCCTAGCATCCTATTATTCTATCCTTCCATCCTCCTCTC
>JAWWNF010000497.1:0-25000 GCA_034641395.1 Darevskia armeniaca | reverse complement strand
CCGGTTGCGGGGGTCGACGTGCCCGACGTGATCCTGAAACTGCTACAGCAGGAGCCCGACGAGGCGCAAGTCAAGGCCCGGATCCTGGCCTGCCTGCAGGAGGAGCAGAGCAAGGGCCGCCATGAGAAACTCAGCGCCTTTGGCCTTATGTGCAAGATGGCGGATCAGACCCTCTTCGCCATCGTGGAGTGGGCGCGCGGCTGCATCTTCTTCAAAGAGCTGGAGGTGAGTGGGGGGGGCAGAGGGGCAGGGTAACCTATATAAATAAATATGTAACTGTCAGTTTGTTCGTAACCGCTAATCTCCGAAAGTCCTGCGCCGATTGCTTTGAAATTGGGACGCAACGTCGGGTTCCATCCCTGGGGTGTTTTTACGTAAAAAAAGGACACGGATGTCACACCAGCGACAGGCAAAAAGGGGGGGAAAACATACTTTTTTAGATCCTAGCCAATCGCATAGAGAGCAGCGTCAACACTACATAGCCACAATTGCAGTATTTTTCGCTCCATAAGACGTACCTGAACATAAGACGCACCTAGTTTTTAGAGGAGGAAAGGGGGAAAGCCCTGTTTTTTTGGGGTTGTTGTTGTTTAGTCGTTTAGTCGTGTCAGACTCTTCGTGACCCCCTGGACCAGAGCATGCTAGGCACTCCTGTCTTCCACTGCCTATTTATCTATCTAATCTGTCTATCATCTATCTATCTATCTATCTATCTATCTATCTATCTATCTATCTATCTGCCTGTTGTTGTGGTTGTTTGGTCGTTTAGTCGCGTACGACTCTTCGTGACCCCATGGACCAGAGCACACCAGGCACTCCTGTCTTCCACTGCCTATCTATCATCTATCTATCTATCTATCTATCTATCTATCTATCTATCTATCTCTATCTATCTGCCTTTTGTTGTTGTTGCTGTTTAGTCGTGTCCGACTCTTCGTGACCACATGGACCAGAGCGCGCCAGTCCCTCCTGTCTTCCCCTGCCTCCGGCAGTTTGGTCAGACTCATGTTGGTGGCTTCAAGAACACTGTCCCACCATCTCATCCTCTGTTGTCCCCTTCTCCTTGCGCCCTCCATCTTTCCCAACATCAGGGTCTTTTCTAGGGAGTCTTCTCTTCTCATGAGGTGGCCAAAGTCTCGGAGCCTCAGCTTCAGGATCTGTCCTTCCAGCGAGCACTCTGGGCTGATTTCCTTCAAGAATGGATCGGTTGGATCTTCTCACAGTTCATGGGACTCTCAAGAGTCTCCTCCAGCACCAGAATTCAAAAGCATCCATTCTTTGGCCATCAGCCTTCTTGATGGTGCAGCTCTCACTTCCGTACATCACTACTGGGAAAACCATAGCTTGAACTAGATGGACCTTTGTTGGCAAGGTGACGTCTCTGCTTTGGAAGACGCTGTCTAGGTTGGTCATGGCTTTTCTCCCAAGAAGCAGGCGTCTTCTAATTCTGTGACTGCTCTCACCATCTGTGGTGATCATGGAACCCAAGAAGGTGAAATCTCTCCCGGCCTCCATTTCTTCCCCTTCTATTTGCCAGGAGGTGATGGGACCAGCGGCCACGATCTTTTTTTTTGGATACCATATTTCGCCCTCATGAAAAGGCTGCTTGCAAGACCCAAATTCTCCCGGCGTTTTCTGTCTTCTCTTGCTATGAGCTTCAAGCTGAAATAAAGTTGATCCTCTGGCAATGGACACGGAGGCTAATCTCGTTCCAGGGCAGAAGTCCTTTCCCAAGCATTGCTAATCTCGCTTTTCCCGAGACGTAGACACCACAATTCCTTACTTCAAAGAAACAGCTCCCTTCTCCCCAGAAATGTGGGCTGGGACGTGGTGTGTGTCTGCATGAGGAGGTATTTGGTTTTTTGTGCAGGAACGAAATCTCTCCACCGCAAGAATGCGCTTCAGAACTTGCGTCAATGCTAGCCGCGATGAGACAAGAATTGCAGAATAACAAAGGATGGACATGGCCAACAAAAACTGGCGTTTAGTCCTTGATTTAGTTCAATATCTCTGATCCTATTTGTGGAAGCTAGTTTGCTGTTGGTCAAAGGCAAATAGACTCCATCATACGAAAGGCTGGACTGGAGGAATCCCAAGCGGGAATTCAGATTGCCGGAAGAAATACCAACAACCTCCGATATGCGGATGACACAACCTTGATGGCAGAAAGGGAGGAGGAATTAAAGAGCCTTTTCAGGAGGGCAGAAGAGTAGAGCGCCAAATATGGTATCCAAAAAACGAAGATGGTGGCCACGTTAAACAAATCCACAAATATTAAAAATACAACGTATTACAATGACGCTCAACATCGAAAAGTCTGAAACTCCGCATCCAAAAAACGAAGATCACGGCCACAATAAACAAATCCACAAATATTCAAAATGCAACATATTACAATGAAGCTCAACATCAAAAAGTCTGAAGCTCAACATCCAAAAAACGAAGATCACGGCGACAATAAACAAATCCACAAATATTAAAAATGCAACATATTACAATGAAGCTCAACATCAAAAAGTCTGAAGCTCAACATCCAAAAAACGAAGATCACGGCGACAATAAACAAATCCACAAATATTCAAAATGCAACATATTACAATGAAGCTCAACATCAAAAAGTCTGAAGCTCAACATCCAAAAAACGAAGATCACGGCGACAATAAACAAATCCACAAATATTCAAAATGCAACATATTACAATGAAGCTCAACATCAAAAAGTCTGAAGCTCAACATCCAAAAAACGAAGATCACGGCCACAATAAACAAATCCACAAATATTAAAAATGCAACATATTACAAATGAAGCTCCACATCCAAAAGTCTAAAGCGCAACATCCAAAAAACGAAGATCATGGCCACTGGTCCCATCACCTCCTGGCAAATAGAAGGGGAAGAAATGGAGGCCGGGAGAGATTTCACTTTCTTGGGTTCCATGATCACCGCAGATGGTGATCATGGCAGTCACGGAATTAGAAGACGCCTGCTTCTTGGGAGAAAAGCATTGACAAACCTAGACAGTGTCTTCCAAAGCAGAGACGTCACCTTGCCGACAAAGGTCCTTCTAGTTCAAGCTATGGTTTTCCCAGTAGTGATGTATGGAAGTGAGAGCTGGACCATCAAGAAGGCTGATGGATGGATGCTTTTGAATGATGGTGCTGGAGGAGACTCTGGAGAGTCCCATGGACTGCGAGAAGATCCAACCGATCCATTCTTGAAGGAAATCAGCCAGGAGTGCTCGCTGGAAGGACAGATCCTGAAGTTGAGGCTCCAAGACTTTGGCCACCTCGTGAGAAGAGAAGACTCCCTGGAAAAGACCCTGATGTTGGGAAAGATGGAGGGCACCAGGAGAAGGGGACGACAGAGGACGAGATGGTGGGACAGTGTTCTCGAAGTCACCAACATGAGTCTGACCAAACTGCGGGAGGCCTGTTGTTGTTGTTTAGTCATGTCCGACTCCTCATGACCTCTTGGACCAGAGCATGCCAGGCCCTCCTGTCTTCCCCTACCTACCTACCTACCTACCTACCTACCTACCTACCTACCTACCATCTTCCTGTTGTTGTTGTTGTTGTTGTTTAGTTGTTTAGTCGTGTCTGACTCTTCGTGACCCCATGGACCAGAGCACGCCAGGCACTCCTGTCTTCCACTGCCTATCTATCTATCTATCTATCTATCTATCTATCTATCTATCCGTCTGTCTGTCTGTCTGTCTGTCTGTCTGTCTGTCTGTCTGCTTGTTGTTATAGTTGTTTAGTCGTTTAGTCGTGTCTGACTCTTCGTGACCCCACGGACCAGAGCATGCCAGGCCCTCCTGTCTTCCACTATCTATCTATCTATCTATCTATCTATCTATCTATCTATCTATATCTATCTATCTATCTATCTATCTATCTATCTATCTATCTAGTCTCTCTCTCTCTCTCTCTCTCTCTCTCTCTCTCTCTCTCTCTCTCTCTCCATCTATCCATCTTCCTGTTGTTGTTGTTTAGTCGTTTAGTTGCGTCCGCCTCTTCTTGACCCCATGGACCAGAGCACGCCAGGCCCTCCTATCTTCCACCGCCTATCTGTCTGTCTATCTATCTATCTATCTATCTATCTATCTATCTATCTATCTATCTGTTCCACTGCTTCCCAAGGTCACCCAGCAGCTGCATGGGGCAGCTGCATGGGGAGGATCAGGGAAGCGAATCTGGTTCCCCAGATTATGAGTCCGCCGCTCTTAACCACTACACCGCACTGTCTCTCAGAGGGGTGAGGAGTGCGGCCGGGTTGCCGCTGCTCTCGACACCCGTCCCCAGTGCCATATTCTCCCTCTCTCACCCCCACCCCGTCCCGTCCCGCCGTCCCCCAGGGTCGCCAGATTGGAATCGGATTTAACCCCCCCAGATATATCGTTTCGTTTAAAGCCCGGCAATTGCGTCCGTCTGTCTCCGTGACAAACGACAGCCCTCCTCGCCCGCCAATCTGCCGGGATGAGTGATGGGCCGGCGTCGCTGCCCTGTCACCCGGCCGAGAGTTACCGATCTCCGCTGGCCTTCGGGAGGGAAGACTAATAAGCGGACGGGCCAGGGGGGTGATTTCTTGTGCCTGGAGAGAGGCGTGGGGCCGGAGAGGTCAGATCCGACACCCATAAATACCCTCTCTTAAGTGGGCTGAGATGAGATGTGTCAAGGCTGGACGGGAGATTTGCGGCTGGGCCGGGCGGCGGAAGAGATTGCTTCTAGGGTTGGGGCCGTCGTGTCCTCTTCCAGGGACAACCTATAATTCAATAAATCACATCGAGACGGATTTCTCCCGGAGATGGGATTTCTGGAGTTCACTCCGAGCGATGGGAATCGGACAGGATGGGTGCCGTGGGGGGAGATCTCGCGATTTGTATTTGTGGATCAGGGGTCAGCCAGCTTTTTCCGTCGTTTGGATGGTCCACCATGGGATGGGCCGGACTATATATTTTTGTGTGTGGAAAAAATAGATGAATTCCTCTATCTAGTCTACGTTAAGTTCCTAAAGACAAGACAGATCAAATTGAGTCATGGAATTAAACAACAAGGATTATACAATATTATTATTATTAATACTAATAATACTAATAATACTAGTACTAATACAATACTAATAATACTAATACTAATACAATACTAATAATACTAATAATACTAATAATGCTAATGCTAATGCTAATGCTAATACAATACTAATAATACTAATAATAATATATTATTTGTACCCCGCCCATCTGACCGGGCCTCCCCAGCCACTCCAACAAATATCAAAATACATTAAAATGGTATAAGCATATGACTATCATTATTATGCTCTGAGAAGAAAAGTGTTAGTTAACAAAATGTCGATGAGGAAAAGTTGTATGTAGGGGGGGGGGAAAGGAAAGAAAAAAAAATACATTAAAATTAAGGTACAGAAACACAATCTCAATAAGTCAGTCTTCCTTTTCCCCTTAAAGGAAGACACAGGGGGAAAGAAGATATGGGGAATTTTAATAGCATAAGGAAATGGAAATATGATATAGTATTAATAATACAAGTACAAGATCTATGTTACGAAATGTAGAGGTAAAGGAATTGTGCAATAATGACAGTGACAATTTCAGGAATGTACAAGGTGGAAAATTACAAATGTAATGTAATATGGATAAATAAACCTTATTCAAATAATAATAATAATAATAATATAATAATAATAATTTATTATTTGGACCCCGCCCATCTGGCCGGGTCTCCCCAGCCACTCTGGGCGGCTTCCACAAATATCAAAAGACATTAAAATATCACAGATTAAAAACTTCCTATGCCCCACAAATAACCCAGAGGTGCATTTTAAATAAAAGCACATATTCTACTCATGGCAAAACTCCAGGCAGGCCCCGCAAATAACCCAGACCCTGATGTTGGGAAAGATGGAGGGCACAAGGAGAAGGAGACGACAGAGGACGAGATGGTTGGACAGTGTTCTCGAAGCGACCAACATGAGTCTGACCAAACTGCAGGAGGCAGTGGAAGACAGGAGTGCCTGGCGTGCTCTGGTCCATGGGGTCAAGAAGAGTCGGACACGACTAAACGACAACAACAACAGGCAGATAGATAGATAAGATAGATAGATAGAGGATAGATAGATAGATGATAGATAGATAGATAGACAGATAGATAGATAGATAGATAGATAGATAGATAGATAGATAGATATAGATAGATAGATGGGCAGTGGAAGACAGGAGTGCCTAGCATGCTCTGGTCCAGGGGGTCACGAAGAGTCGGACACGACTAAACGACTAAACAACAACAACCCCCAAAAAACAGCAACAACAACAACAACAGGGAGATAGATAAGATAGATAGATAGATAGATAGATAGATAGATAGATAGATAGATAGATAGATAGAGATAGATAGATAGATAGATAGATAGATAGATAGATAGATATAGATAGATAGATGGGCAGTGGAAGACAGGAGTGCCTGGCGTGCTCTGGTCCACGGGGTCATGAAGAGTCGGACATGACTAAACGACTAAACAACAACAACAACAACAACAACAACAACAACAACAACAGGGAGATAGATAAGATAGATAGATAGATAGATAGATAGATAGATAGATAGATAGATAGATGATAGATAGATAGATAGATAGATAGATAGACAGGCAGTGCAAGACAGGAGTGCCTGGCATGGGGTTATGAAGAGTTGGATGCGACTAAACGACAACAACAACAACAGGCAGATAGATAGATAGATAGATAGATAGATAGATAGATAGATAGATAGATAGATACCGGTAGATAGATGAGAGAGAGAGAGCGAGAGAGAGAGAGATAGGCAAGGGAAGACAGGAGTGCCTGGAGTGCTCTGGTCCATGGGGTCACGATGAGTCGGACACGATTGAATGACTGAACGACAACAACAACAGGCAGATAGATAGATAGATAGGCAGGGGAAGACAGAAGGGCCTGGCATGCTCTGGTCCATGGGGTCGCGAAGAGGTGGACACGACTAAACGACAACACCCAAATTGGAAGACCGAGAAAAGAAAAGTTAAACTATGGAACTCCCTGCCACAAGAGGCGACGATGGCCACCGACTTGGACCGGAGAAATCTATGGAGGAGGAAGAAGAGATGTCTGTCGACGGATCCTAGCTCCGCCTTCCCATATATTCGACAACCGACTGGCTGGATCCAGCCGCCTCTTGTTGTGCTCTTCTGGTGGCTCAAAATGTCCACAAGTCTCTCCGAGAGGCAGCCACTGAAGGGGGGGAGAGCTGCGGACGGCACAATTATTTGGTGACGATTGGATGTGTCCCCTCGACGATTGGGAAGGGACGGAGCCAGACCGGGAGATGACAATCAAACGCTTTCACAAATTGGAGGTGTTAATAAGAGCTTGACACCCTTCAGATCTCGCAGATCCCTTCCCTGAACGTCAAACCAAGACCATCAGGAAAACAAAATGTTGTTTAATTGCTTGCCGGGATGTCAGTTCCACACAACAGGCTCGCAACTTTCCTTTTTCCGAGAATCGGGCGTGCCGGACGTTTCACGCTAACCTAAAAGCAGGAAATAAGTCGCTTCTTTAACTTCTAGGCAGAATTCCTCCTGCGAAAAAGCTGGACTGGATGAATCCCAAGCCGGAATTCGGATTGCCGGAAGAAACAGCCCTGTTTTTAATCGGTGTTATTTTAATGTATTTTTATATTTGTTGGAAGCCGCCCAGAGTGGCTGGGGAGATCTGGCCAGATGGGCGGGGTACAAACAATAAATTATTATTATTATTATTATTATTATTATTATTATTATTATGACACAACCTTGATGGCAGAAAGCGAGGAGGAAGGAAAGAACCTTTGAAGGAGGGCGAAAGAGGAGAGCGGCAAATATGGTACCCAAAAAACGAAGATCATGGCCGCTGGTCCCATCACCTTGTGGCGAATAGAAAGGGAAGAAATGGAGGCAGGGGGTAAACGACTAAACAACAACAACAACAGGCAGATAGATAGACGGATAGATAGACGGATAGATAGATAGATAGATAGATAGATAGATAGATAGATAGATGATAGATAGATAGATGGATGGATCTATCTATATCTATCATCTATCTATATCTATCTATCATCTATCTATCTATATCTATCTATATCTATCTATCTATCTATCTATCTATCTATCTATCTATCTATCTATAATCTATCTATATCTATATCTATCTATCTATATCTATCTATCTATCTATCATCTATATCTATCTATCTATCTATCATCTATCTATCTCCCTGGAAAAGGCCCTTATGTTGGGAAAGATGGAGGGCACAAGGAGAAGGGGACGACAGAGGACCAGATGGTGGGACAGTGATCTCAAAGCGACAAATATGAGTCTGACCCAAACTGCGGGATGCTTTTGAATTCTGTCATGTCTGACTATTCGTGACCCCATGGACCAGAGCACACCAGGCCCTCCTGTCTTCCACTGCCTGCCTGCCTGCCTGCCTGCCTGCCTGCCTGCCTGCCTGCCTGCCTATCTATCTATCTATCTATCTATCTATCTATCTATCTATCTATCTATCTATCTACCTGCCTGTAAATTCCTTAACTAAAATAGATGCGACAGTACAGGCCTTACGGACTAGTGATTTCAATCGGGATTTCAATCATGATTTATATCAATTTGATTTAAATCAAATCCACCCTGGTTTTAAGCCGTCTCGATGGATCCGTATCGAATGTCAGAGCTAAAGATTGGATGGCCTTTGTTTTGCTGAGCTCCTATTCTATACAATGGGTATATGGGGTCTGTTGGAGAAGGTTTGGTCTGCTTTGCGTACTCAAGGTGTTGTTGTTGTTGTTGACAGCTGGACGCTGGACCGGACGGCCCCCTCTGGCCTGATCCGGCAGCGCTCTCCTTGCGTTCTTGACCACTTCCGCCGGCCGTTCCTCCGCACTCCGTGAACTCCGCAGCCAGCCAGACCTTGAAACAATTTGCACCTCTAAGTCGCGACTCGGGAGCAGGGCTCTTTCCGTCGGAGGACTGCTCACCAAAGGTCACGGGTCAGAGGGACAAGGGGACTGGTAGGGGGGCTGACCCACCCCACACCCCGATTCCCCCTGGGATGCTTTGCTGCCGGAAAAGACACTTTCCGGAACGACAGAGGAGATAATTGCCAGGTTCAAGCATGACACGAGTATTGCATCCTGCTGGGATGAAGGTTTCCGGAGACAATTAAAAACCCTTCTCCTTTCCTATTGAGTATAATAATAATAATAATAATAATAATAATAATAATAATAATAATGTATTATTTGTACCCCGCCCATCTGGCCGGGTCTCCCCAGCCACTGGGCGGCTTCCAGCAAAAATTAAAATACATTAACATGTTACAGATTAAAAACTTCCCTAAACAGGGATGCCTTCAGGTATTTCCTAAATGTCATGTAGTGGTTGATCCCTTTGACCTCTGATGGGAGGGCGTTCCACAGGGCAGGTGCCACTACCGAGAGCGTACTGGGAGGAATAGAGTATCTTAAATCGGCATCTTCAAAAGCAGAGGCATCACCTTGCCGACAAAGGTCCGTCTGGTTCAAATATGGTCTTAAGCTCAACATCAAACAAACGAAGATCATGGCCGCTGGTCCCATCACCTCCTGGCAGATAGAAGGGGAAGAAATGGAGGCCGGGAGAGATTTCGCTTTCTGGGGTTCCATGATCACCGCAGATGGTGAGAGAAGTCACGAAATTAGAAGACGCCTGCTTCTTGGGAGAAAAGCGATGGCAAACCTAGACAGCATCTTAAAAAGCAAAGACATCACCTTGCCAACAAAGGTCCATCTAGTTCAAGCTATGGTTTTCCCAGTAGTGATGGATGGAAGTGAGAGCTGGACCATCAAGAAGGCTGATGGCCGAAGAATGGATGCTTTTGAATTCTGGTGCTGGAGGAGACTCTTGAGAGTCCCGTGGACTGCAAGAAGATCAAACCTATCCATTCTTGAAGGAAATCAGCCCTGAGTGCTCACTGGAAGGACAGATCCTGAAGCTGAGGCTCCAAGACTTTGGCCACCTCCTGAGAAGAGAAGACGCCCTGGAAAAGACCCTGATGTTGGGGAAGATGGAGGGCACAAGGAGAAGGGGACGACAGAGGACGAGATGGTGGGACAGTGTTCTCGAAGCGACAAATATGAGTCTGACCAAACTGCGGGAGGCAGTGGAAGACAGGAGGGCCTGGTGTACTCTGGTCCATGGGGTCACGAAGAGTCGGACAAGACTAAACATAGATAGATAGATAGATAGATAGATAGATAGATAGATAGATAGATGATGGATAGATGGATAGATAGATAGATAGATAGATAGATAGATAGATAGATATAGAAAGAAAGAAAGATATACATACATAGATAGATAGATAGATAGATAGATAGATAGATAGATAGATAGGCAGGGGAAGACAGGAGTGCCTGGCGTGCTCTGGTCCATGGGGTCACGAAGAGTCGGATACAACTAAAGATAGATAGATAGATAGATAGATAGATAGATAGATAGATAGGCAGGGGAAGACAGGAGTGCCTGGCATGCTCTGGTCCATGGGGTCACGAAGAGTCAAACACGACTGAACGACTGAACAACAACAACAACAGGCAGATAGATAGATAGATAGATAGATAGATAGATAGATAGATAGATAGATAGATGGATGGATAGATGGATAGATGGATAGATAGATAGATGGATGGATGGATGGATGGATGGATAGGCAGGGGGAGACAGGAGTGCCTGGCGTGCTCTGGTCCATGAGGTCATGAAGAGTCGGACGCGACTAAACAACTAAACAACAACAACAGGCAGATAGATAGATAGAAAGAAAGATAGATAGAAAGAAAGATAGATAAATAGATAGATAGATGATAGATAGACAGTGGAAGACAGCAGTTAGTCTCCTGAGTTAGTCTCTAAGGTGCTACTGGAAGGAATTTTTTTATTTTTTATTTTCTTTTGATTGTTGAGAGAGAATTACATGAAGATTTGAGCTTGCAAGGAAGGCAGGGAGGCAGGCAGGAAGCGCAAGGAATTCTTTCGGCCTCCCTCCTCCTCCTCCTCCTCCTCCTCCTCCTCGAGCTCCAGCAGGGAAGGTTTGTGGGGGCAGCTCAGCCCGGCTGCCTTTGGAGACCCCCAGCGCCCAGCTGCAAAACAAGCGCAGCCCACGGCGCGAGAGAACAATGCCTCCTCTGCGCTCTTATCTCAATCCCTTCCCGGGCCAGTTTCTCGACACAGTGTCTCGCTGGCCGCATCCTGCAACCCGCATACCCCCCCGGGGCGGAGGGGTGGGGGAGAAGCGCCCCGTTGTTCGCACACAATAAGCCCAGTGTCTCCGGGGAGGCGGCGGCGGTGGATACATTTTGCGCGCCGGGACGCACGGCGCGTTCTCCTCCTCCGGCGCGAAGGAATGCAAGGAGAGCCAAAGGAACCGGTTGTTAGGGGAAGCTCCCCAGTGCCAACAGGGGGGCGGGGGACGGGGGATTCCTTCTCCCCCCTCAACTGCACGCCCTCCATCTTTCCCAACATCAGGGTCTTTTAGACGTTCAGTCGCGTCCGGCTCTTCGTGACCCCATGGACCAGAGCACGCCAGGAACTCCTGTCTTCCATTGCCTATCTATCTACCTACCTACCTACCTACCTACCTACCTACCTACCGGTATCTATCTATCTGCCTGTTGTTGCTGTTGTTTAGTCGTTTAGTCGTGTCCGACTCTTCGTGACCCTACTCAATCCTACTCAAATCTTACTCAAATAAAAGCATATATATATATCTCTCTCCATCTATCTATCCATCTGGCTGTTGTTGTTCTTTAGTCGTTTAGTCGTGTCCGACTCTTCGCGACCCCATGGACCAGAGCACGCCAGGCACTCCTGTCTTCCCCTGCCTATCTATCTATCTATCTATCTATCTATCTATCTATCTATCTATCTAGTCTCTCTCTCTCTCTCTCTCTCTCTCTCTCTCTCTCTCTCTCTCTCTCCATCTATCCATCTGCCTGTTGTTGTTGTTTAGTCATTTAGTCGTGTCCAACTCTTCGTGACCCCATGGACCAGAGCACGCCAGGCCCTCCTCTTCCGCTGCCTATCTATCTATCTATCTATCTATCTATCTATCTATCTATCTATCTATCTAGTCTATCTAGTGACCCCATGGACCAGAGCATCTATCTAGTGACCCCATGGACCCTAGGTCTATCTAGTGACCCCATGGACCAGAGCATGCCAGGAACTCCTGTCTTCCATTGCCTATCTACCTACCTACCTACCTACCTACCTACCTACCTACCTACCTACCTACCGGTATCTATCTATCTGCCTGTTGTTGCTGTTGTTTAGTCGTTTAGTCGTGTCCGACTCTTCGTGACCCTACTCAATCCTACTCAAATCTTACTCAAATAAAAGCATATATATATCTCTCTCTCCATCTATCTATCTATGTGCCTGTTGTTATTGTTGTTTAGTCGTTTAGTCGTGTCCGACTCTTCGCGACCCCATGGACCAGAGCACGCCAGGCACTCCTGTCTTCCCCTGCCTATCTATCTATCTATCTATCTATCTATCTATCTATCTATCTATCTATCTATCTAGTCTCTCTCTCTCTCTCTCTCTCTCTCCATCTATCCATCTGCCTGTTGTTGTTGTTTAGTCATTTAGTCGTGTCCAACTCTTCGTGACCCCATGGACCAGAGCACGCCAGGCCCTCCTGTCTTCCCCTGCCTATCTATCTATCTATCTATCTATCTATCTATCTATCTATCTATCTATCATCTAGTCTATCTAGTGACCCCATGGACCAGAGCATCTATCTAGTGACCCCATGGACCCTAGGTCTATCTAGTGACCCCATGGACCAGAGCACGCCAGGAACTCCTGTCTTCCATTGCCTATCTATCTATCTATCTATCTATCTATCTATCTATCTATCTATCTATCATCTAGTCTATCTAGTGACCCCATGGACCAGAGCATCTATCTAGTGACCCCATGGACCCTAGGTCTATCTAGTGACCCCATGGACCAGAGCACGCCAGGAACTCCTGTCTTCCATTGCCTATCTATCTATCTATCTATCTATCTATCTATCTATCTATCTGCCTGTTGTTGCTGTTGTTTAGTCGTTTAGTCGTGTCCGATTCTTCGTGACCCTACTCTATCCTACTCAAATCCTACTGAAATAAAAGTATCTCTCTCTCTCTCTCTCCATCTATCTATCTATGTGCCTGTTGTTATTGTTGTTTAGTCGTTTAGTCGTGTCCGACTCTTCGCGACCCCATGGACCTGAGCACGCCAGGCACTCCTGTCTTCCCCTGCCTATCTATCTATCTATCTATCTATCTATCTATCTATCTATCATCTATCTATCTATCTATATCTCAAAAAAAATCCTTCCAGTAGCATCTATATCTATCTATCTATCTATCTATCTATCTATCTATCTATCTATCTATCATCTATCTTTCTATCTATCTATCTATCTATCTATCTATCTATCTATCTATCTATCCATCCATCCATATCTATCTATCTATCTATCTATCTATCTATCTATCTATCTATCTATCTATCTAGTCTATCTATGTATCTCTCTCTCTCTCTCTCTCTCTCTCTCTCTCTCTCTCTCTCCATCTATCCATCTGCCTGTTGTTGTTGTTTAGTCATTTAGTCGTGTCCAACTCTTCGTGACCCCATGGACTAGAGCACGCCAGGCCCTCCTCTTCCGCTGCCTATCTATCTATCTATCTATCTATCTATCTATCTATCTATCTATCTATCTATCTATCTATCATCTATCTATCTATCTATCTATCTTACTGTTGTTGTTGTTCTTTAGTCGTTTAGTCATGCCCGACTCTTCGTGACCCCATGGACCAGAGCACGCCATGAACTCCTGTCTTCCATTGCCTATCTATCTATCTTTCTATCTATCTATCTATCTATCTACCTACCTACCTACCTACCTACCTACCTACCTACCTACCTACCGGTATCTATCTATCTGCCTATTGTTGCTGTTGTTTAGTCGTTTAGTCGTGTCCGACTCTTCGTGACCCTACTCAATCCTACTCAAATCCTACTCAAATAAAAGTATCTCTCTCTCTCTCTCTCCATCTATCTATCTATGTGCCTGTTGTTATTGTTGTTTAGTCATTTAGTCGTGTCCAACTCTTCCACTGCCTATCTCTCTCTCTCTCTCTCTCTCTCTCTCTCTCTCTCTCTCTCTCTCTCAGCCTTCTTGGTGGTCCAGCTCTCACTTCCATCCATCCCTACTGGGAAAACCATAGCTTGAACTAGATGGACCTTTGTCGGCAAGGTGACGTCTCTGCTTTGGAAGACGCTGTCTAGGTTGGTCATGGCTTTTCTCCCAAGAAGCAGGCGTCTTCTAATTTCATGACTGCTCTCACCATCTGCAGTGATCATGGAACCCAAGAAAGTCAAATCTCTCCCTGCCTCCATTTCTTCCCCTTCTATGGGACCAGTGATGGGAGGTGATGGGACCAGTGGCCAGGATCTTCGTTTTTTGGATACCACATTTTGCGCTCTCCTTAAAAGGTTCTTTAATTCCAACAAGATCCAATCGGTGAACGTCAAAAGCGAGATGATCGCCGCAACCCCAGAGTCTCTCACGACTGGATCCAACGCTCAGGGGTCCCTTTACCTTTTAATCCTCTTTGGATTCTCACCTCTTTTCTTTTCTTCTTACTCCCAGGTAGGTGACCAGATGAAGTTGCTGCAGAACTGCTGGAGCGAGCTGCTGGTTTTCGACCACATCTTTCGCCAAGTGCATTATGGGAAGGAGCACAGCATCCTGCTGGTGACGGGCCAGGAGGTAAAAGCGCTAGGGCCTGCGGGTCCCAGACAGCGGCCGTTTTCGGAAGCGCTGCAGCAATATGTTGCAGCGTGCCGTGCCGCCGCTGCTCAGGATACTGGCCGCTTCGTTTCCTTTCCCCATGCCCACCCCACTGGTCTCATCTCCTCCACCCCCCACAAGTTGGCCCGCTTTTTGGGGGGGGTGCGTGGGCATTGCCTCTACATCAGGGGTCATGATATAAACGTTCTGGGCACCCCAGTTCAAGAAGGAGACGGACAAGCTGGAACGTGTCCAGAGGAGGGCCACCAAAATGGTCCAAGGCATGGAAACGATGCCTTATGAGGAACGGCTTAGGGAGCTGGGTACGTTTAGCCTGGAGAAGAGAAGGTTAAGGGGTGATAGGATAGCCATGTTCAAATATATAAAAGGATGTCATATAGAGAAGGGAGAAAGGTTGTTTTCTGCTGCTCCAGAGAAGCGGACACGGAGCAATGGATTCAAACTACAAGAAAGAAGATTCCACCTAAACATCAGGAAAAACTTCCTGACAATAAGAGCTGTTTGACAGTTGGATTTGCGGCCAAGGAGGGTGGTGGAGTCTCCTTCTTTGGAGGTCTTGAAGCAGAGGCTTGACAGCCACCTGTCAGGAATGGCGTTTCCTGCTTGGCAGGGGGTTGGACTGGATGGCCCTTGGGGTCTCTTCCAACTCTAGGATTCTATGATTCTAATAATAATAATAATTATTATTATTCCAACTCTAAGATTCTATGATTCTACTAGCAGACCCGGCCACGTGTTGCTGTGGTTTTTTGTAATGCTTAGGACCCATGTTGAGTTTAGGTTAGGTTAGATTATGTATAATATATCCAGGTGATTCTATGATTCTATCCTCCGCCTCCAGACACTCACACAATCTTTGTCGGTCACAATCCTGTGATTACTCAGTCTCAACGTAGCTCCCCAAAACAAGTCATGTCCGCTGACTTTCTTGTACCCCTGACAAGAAGGTACTATTTTGGGGGTCCGCTGAGCCCTGCCGTCCTCCCCTTCCTTCCCAGGTGGACATGTCGACCGTCGCCATGCAGGCTGGATCCGTCCTGCACAACCTGGTGCTGAGAGCCCATGAGCTGGTGCTGAGAGCCCATTCTCTCCAGGTGGACCGGCAGGAGTTCGTCTGCCTCAAGTTCCTCATCCTCTTCAGCCTCGGTAAGTGCGGAGGTATTTGTCATTTGTGCAGACGGCATTTGTCGCCGGAAAGGCTAGCCAAAATAATAATAATAATAATAATAATAATAATAATAATAATAATAATTTATTATTTGTACCCCGCCCAAAATAACGAACCAAAATAAATGTGGGAAAGGCCAGGAACAGAGAGGATCATTCTTTCACATGTGGTGGGAGTGCCCAGAAATAGGAAGATATTGGAGTATGGTCCACGAAGAACTGGGAAAAAAATTTGCGGTATTTTTCGCTCCATAAGACGCACCTGAACATAAGACGCACCTAGTTTTTAGAGGGGGAAAGGGGGAAAGCCACGGTTTTTTTGAGGATCAGCTCAAAGTGGTGCAGCTTTTTTTGCAAAGGGAAAAGCCCTGGTTTTTTGAGGATCAGCTCAAAGTGGTGCAGCTTCTTTTGCAAAGAGAAAAGCCCTGTTTTTTTTAGGATCAGCTCAAAGTGGTGCAGCTTCTTTTGCAAAGGAGAAAAGCCCCATTTTTTGAGGATCAGCTCAAATTTCTGCAGCTTCTTTTGCAAAGGAGAAAAGACCCCTTTTTTGAGGATCAGCTCCAATTTCTGCAACTTCTTTTGCAAAGGAGAAAAGCCCCATTTTTTGAGGATCGGCTCAAAGTTGTTGAGCTTACTTTGCAAAGGGGGAAAATCCTGTTTTATGGGGTTTAACTCACAGTTCTGCAGCTTCAGGAAAGGGAGCCATTTCTACAGTTTCCAGACAGATAATCTAACCAGCCAGTCCCATGTCGCTGGGGAAACAGCCTCCCTGTGCAAGGGGGCGGGCTGGAATCTCTCTCCCTTATCTCTCTCCCCGATCATTTGCTGAGTGGGCTTCCTTTCAACACCCCCTTCTCTCTTTTTTTTATGAAAAAAGGAAGATCTGCTTTTGCCCCTGGGCAGTTCAGCTCCAGGGACCACACCTTCGCTCCATAAAACGCACAGACATTTCCCCTTACTTTTGAGGAGGAAAAAAGGGCATCTTATGGAGTGGAAAATACGGTAAAACGAACCAAAATAAATGTTGGAAATGCCAGGAACAGAGAGGATCATTCTTTCACATGTGGTGGGAGTGCCCAGAAATAGGAAGATATTGGAGTATGGTTCACGAAGAACTGAAAAAAAATACTTCAGATCAATATTTGCAAAAACCCAGAGGCGTATGTTTTAGGGATGAGGAGATGCCAAAAGTTAAAGTACCTATAAGTTAACAAAATTACCAAATAATTCCTAAGCGGACAACTACAAGAATCAATACTTACAATTCATATGCTAAATCTTTTCTCTCAAAGTTTTGATATAATAATAATAATAATAATAATAATAATAATATTTTAATGTATTTTAATATCTGTTGGAGGCCGCCCAGAGTGGCTGGGGAGACCCGGCCAGATGGGTGGGGTACAAATAAAAAATATTATTAATAATAATAATTTATTATTTGTACCCAGCCCATCTGGCTGGGTCTCCCCAGCCACTCTGGGCGGCTTCCAGCAAATATTAAAATGCATTAACAATATTAAAATAAATTAATATTTGCATACATTCGCTGGTAATATAAACCAAATCCTATTAGGATTTAAACATCATTGGTAAGGTTCCCGGCCCTAGGGAAACGGCCCCAATTTGCCTGCACAGATTAGAGATTTTTTTTAAAAAAATAATTTTTATTAGTTTGGCAATTTTATACGCACATTACTTCTCGGTTAGGTTTTCCATGCCTCCCCTCTCTCACAGTGGGAGGCTTAAATCTGACCCCCCTCACACAGAGATATACCCATTCCTCATACCCCTAACCTTAATAATATTATGCCTTAACTTTGCTTAGGTTTCCAGGCCAGGCCATTCTTTGCCCCGATTTCCAGGCCAGGCCATTCTTATCTCTATTTCATATTTCATATGACTCCCTCACGTCCTCCCCATTGATTTCATATTTCGTCATCTTGTCCTCTTAACAGGTTCATACTTCTTCTGTTAAATCATCATCAAATATATCACATTATTATAACTAGGTTCATACCTCTGCTATCATGTACTTCTATTACATCTCCTTAGTTCCCCCCTACCTCCCCTTAGTCTCTTAGCGTGTAGCCTTGTTGTATCCTTTACTTATTCATATCATTAGCCGTGTCCGTAATCATTGTCCTTAAAATCCGAGAAACATCCCCTTAACATCATATAAAATCCTTCACCCCACACCCAATCTTTCCGAAGTCCATCTCCATGCATTCTCTTGTGCGATTTGGCCTTTTTCTTGGTCCCTTCTTTGCAGCTCCCTCTGTTTTTTCTTTCCAATCTTTCTTCCTCTTTTTGGATTTTCCTTCCTTGTTTTTGCCTTCACCTTCTGTCTTTTGGTGGCTCCAATTTTCTTCTACCGAAAAACTTTTTCCCTGCAGCCAATCCTTTTTAATCTTTTTTCCTCCTTGACCTTGGTGGGTACTCCCTCCTCCTCTTCATATTCAGCTGGCTTGACATCATTCTTATTTTGGCCACATCTTATCTTCTCTGTGCCGGCTCGGATTTCAGCTCTCATTTCCTGTATTATGTCTAGTATTCTTTTCAGTCCAACGTCAGGCTTATTTTCCGCCATGTTCAAGAACACAGCTTTTCACAGTCAACAACAAATCCACTTTCAAGTTCAAATCCAACAGTTCCAATTCAATCCCACATTTTCTACCACTTTTTCCACTAGAAACTCCCAAGACCAGGGGTGGCAGTGGGATCGAATCTCTGTTACAAAAAGTTTTCCTTTTCCGTTACATTTCAATTGCATTGGTTACAAAGTTCCTGTATAAAATTTCTCAATAGCAGGGGACTGACCTCCGTGTTTAAAATCCCCAGCAGTTCGCTAATTATGTCCAAATATCTTTTTGCTTACTTTTTAAAGTCCAAATGTTGCTTCTTGGAGGAATCAATGCGCTCAGAGCAGCCGGTCACGCAGCTTCACCCGACGGGGTTTTTCAGATCCGATGAGCTCCGCCTCCCCTCGCTCTCTCTCTTGGAGCAGGGAAGGTGTTCCGAGCTCCTCCGGATCACTAGGTCCCGGGACATCCGACCCGGGATTTTTGGGGGCCGCTGCGCTGTCGCGGTCTCCCCTTTTCCCGGTCGGGTCGGGGAATGTCAGAGCGATATGTCCCCCCGACCGTCCGCTCCGGCGCGTCGACCGGAAGTCTGCACAGATTAGAGAATTGAGCCAAAGCAAACAAGATGAATTTGAACAGGGAGAAATGTAAAGTACCAAAAAAAAAAAAAAAAAAAAAAATGAAAGGCACAAATACAGGATGGGCGACACCTGGCTTGAGAGCAGTCCATGTGAAAAGGAACTAGGAGTCTTGGTAGACCACCAACTGGACATGAGTCCACAGTGTGATGCAGCAGCTCAAAAAGCCCATGCAATTCTGGGCTGCATCCATAGGAGTATAGCATCTAGATCAAGGGAAGGAATAGGACCACTGTATTCCGCTCTGGTCAGACCTCACCTGGAATACTGTGTCCAGTTCTGGGCACCCCAGTTCAAGAAGGAGACGGACAAGCTGGAACGTGTCCAGAGGAGGGCCACCAAAATGGTCCAAGGCCTGGAAACGATGCCTTATGAGGAACGGCTTAGGGAGCTGGGTATGTTTAGCTGGAGAAGAGAAGGTTCAGGGGTGATAGGATAGCCACGTTCAAATATATCAAAGGATGTCCTATAGAGGAGGGAGAAAGGTTGCTTTTTGCTGCTCCAGAGGAGCGGACACGGAGCAATGGATTCCAACGACAAGAAAGAAGATTCCACCTCAACATTAGGAAGAACTTCCTGACAGTCAGAGCTGTTTGGCAGTGGGATTTGCTGCCAAGGAAGGTGGTGGAGTCTCCTTCTTCTCCATCACCTGTCAGGAATGCTTGGATGGTGTTTCCTGCTTGGCAGGGGGTTGGACTGGATGGCCCTTGGGGTCTCTTCCAAGTCTAGGATTCTATGATTCTACTAGCGGACCCGGCCACGCGTTGCTATGGTTTTTTGTAATGCTTAGGTCTAATGTTGAGTTTAGGTTACGTTAGATCATGTATAATATATACAGGCGATTCTATGATCTCTGACCCAGGGTGGGTTCAACTGTTGGCTGCGCTGAGGATTCCAACTCTAGGATTCTATGATTCTACTAGCAGACCCGGCCACGCGTTGCTGTGGTTTTTGAAATGTTTTTGTAAAGCTTAGGTCTAATGTTGAGTTTAGGTTAGGTTAGATTATGTATAATATTCTATGATTCTATGAAACAGGACTTAAGCCATGAGCCGCCCCCCCACCCCCCATCTTGTGGCTTCCAGCAGCTGGTAATCTGGAACATTGCTGGACAGGCCTTCCCAAAACATGGGTGTTGTAAGTTTTCCTGGAGTGTCTTGTTGAACAGCAGCTGTGTTTGCATCCAGAGGAATTCAGGGACAGCCTTGGATGTGGCCAGCCGTTGGTGATTGCGGGAGATTGCAGGCCTGCCTCTGACCTTGACGCAATATATGTAGGGAAATGTGGGGCTGGTAGCTGCTTCCGATCCCTTCGAATGTTCAGGGATGCAGGAGAGGATATATTGTTGAATTATATCCTATTCCAACTTGTGTTATTTCAACCTCCTGAGAAGAGAAGACTCCCTGGAAAAGACCCTGATGTTGGGGAAGATGGAGGGCGCAAGGAGAAGGGGACGGCAGAGGACGAGATGGCGGGACAGTGTTCTCGAAGCCACCAACATGAGTCTGACCAAACTGCGGGAGGCAGGGGAAGACAGGAGTGGCTGGCGTGCTCTGGTCCATGGGGTCACGAAGAGTCGGACACAACTAAACGACTAAACAACAACAACAACAACAACATCTAGATAGATAGATGATAGATAGATAGAAAGATAGATAGATAGATAGATAGATAGATAGATAGATAGATAGATAGATAGGCAGTGGAAGACAGGAATGCTTAGCCGAACCATCTGCCTTCCCTTTGCTTTTGGCGCATTGCGTTAAAACTTTCCACCCGGCGGCGGCGCAGAAGCTCTTCTCCTCTGCCGGCGGCAAAGCGGGAACAAAAGGTTGCCCTCTGCCCATGCCCCGTGGCCCGGCTCCCCTCTCCGAGCGCGGCGCCAGTTGCACTACGAGCGGCGTGCCCTCTGCAGGCTCGGCTGCCACCTCCTCGCTTAGATATGTCGGCTGGATTTGCCCTGAAGAAAAGAATGTTCTCTCTCTCTCTCTCTCTCCCCCTCCCTCCCTCCCTCCTCTCTCTCTCCTTCCTTCTTTCCTTCCTTCCATGGGCGTACCCGGGGGGGCAGAGGGGGCAGCTGCCCCCCCAGAAGGCAGCCCTAGAAGCAAAAATGACCAGCGTCCATTCAAAGCAAACCTGAATGACCATGGCTTGTCCCCCCCTAGTTTTGATCCTGGGTACGCCCCTGCTTCCTTCCTTATCTCTCTCTCTCTCTCTCTCTGTCTCCCTCTGTCTGTCTGTCTGTATCTCCTTCCTTCCTTCCTTCCTTCCTTCCTTCCTTCCTTCCTTCCTTCCTTCCTTCCTTCCTTCCTTCCTTCTCTCTCTCTGTCTCTCTCTCCCTCCCTCCCCTTCCTTCTCTCTCTCTCTCTACCCCTCCCTCCCTCCCTTCCTTCTCTCTCTCTCCCTTCCTTCTTTCCTTCCTTATCTCTGTCTCTCTCTCTGTCTCTGTCTGTCTCTCACCCCTCCCTCCCTCCCTCCTTCCTTCCTTCTCTTTCTCTGTCTCTTTCTCTCTGTCTCTCTCTCTCCCCCTCCCCTTCCTTCTCTCTCTCTCTCTCTCTCTCTCTCTCTCTCTCTCTCTCTCTCTCTCCCCCCGTCTCTCTCTGTCTCTCACCCCTTCCTTCCTTCCTTCCTTCCTTCCTTCCTTCCTTCCTTCCTTCCTTCCTTCCTTCCTTCCTTCCTTCCTTCCTTCCTTCCTTCTCTCTCTCCCTCCACCTCACAATCTGCACTTGGCATCTCTCTTTCTCTCTGTGTGTGTGTTTCTGCGTGTTGTGTGCACGCAAACACAGCTGAGGAGGAAAGGCCTCCGCTTGAACCTCAATAGAATTCTTTCTCCTCCCCGGCAGGTAAAAAGAGCTTTAATTAAAATTAGGCCTCCTCTGAACAGCAATATTTATGAGCGACGGCACAGGTTAGCTTTGTTCTCCAGGAGGGCTTAATAGGAGCTTAATGGATCGACCCCCCAACCCTTCCCCACGCGCCCGCCTGACTCCCATTCTCCCGCCATCCACTTGAGCGCAGGCAAGTGCAAAACCGGCTTTCATGAGCCCGCATTCCCTTAAGCGGTTGCAATTTATCGCGAGCCTCCGGCGGACAAAAGCGACTCTGAATGCAAAGGACTCTCGAGGGTCCACAAATTGTCCCAGAGGGAGCGGCTATTGTCCCCGGACGGAGCCTTTGCAGCCGATGCCGTTCGCCCGGGCATTGTTGCCGGGATGAAAAGATTATTCAAATAGTCAATTAAAAGCCTGAATAGGGTTTCCTTCGGCGAACCAGGGGAGTCGATCGAGGCGAGCCCGGCTATTGTCGCGCCGCCTCGGAGCGCGCTGCATACGTGGAAGGAGAGAAAGCTTTCGCGGCGCGACTTCTCAGGGGCCGCACCCCCCTCCCTCATTCTCAGGAGAACGAGAACTGCGACAATGCAATGCAGATCTGTAAATGCAGGCCTGATTGTCGCGGCGGTGAAAGGAGGCGTTTGGCACCTCAGGTGCGAGGCGCACGAGGCCCGGGGATATCGGAAGAGCCCGGAGGCAGGATGCGGCCCTCGTAGGCCTGCATCCTGTTCTTGGAGTGGCCAGTGAGATGCCCATTATGGGAAGCCCACAAGCAAGACCCAGAAAGTGCCCTCTCCTCTCCTGTTGTTTCCAGCTGTTGTCGTTTAGTCGTGTCTGACTGTTCGTGACCCCATGGACCAGAGCACGCCAGGCCCTCCTGTCTTCCACTGCCTGCCTGCCTGCCTGCCTGCCTATCTATCTATCTATCTATCTATCTATCTATCTATCATTATTTGTTTAGTCATATCTGACTACTCGTGACCCCATGGACCAGAGCACGCCAGGCCCTCCTGTCTTCCACTGCCTATCTATCTATCTATCTATCTATCTATCTATCATCTATCTATCTATCTATCTATCATTAGTCGTTTAGTCGTATCCGACTCTTCGTGACCCCATGGACCAGAGCACGCCAGGCCCTCCTGCCTTCCACTGCCTGCCTGCCTGCCTGCCTGCCTGCCTGCCTATCTATCTATCTATCTATCTATCTATCTATCTATCTATCTATCATTATTTGTTTAGTCGTATCTGACTACTCGTGACCCCATGGACCAGAGCACGCCAGGCCCTCCTGTCTTCCACTGCCTATCTATCTATCTATCTATCTATCTATCTATCTATCTATCATTAGTCGTTTAGTCGTATCCGACTCTTCGTGACCCCATGGACCAGAGCACGCCAGGCCCTCCTGTCTTCCACTGCCTGCCTGCCTGCCTGCCTGCCTGCCTGCCTGCCTGCCTGCCTATCTATCTATCTATCTATCTATCTATCTATCTATCTATCTATCTATCTATCTATCATCTATCCATCTATCCATCTATCTATCTGCCTGTTGTTGTTGTTTAGTCCTTTAGTCGTGTCCGACTCTTTATGACCCCATGGACCACAGCACGCCAGGCACTCCTGTCTTCCACTGCCCCCCCCTCTCTCATCTATCTATCTATCTATCTATCTATCTATCTATCTATCTATCTATCTATCTATCATCTATCCATCTATCTATCTATCTGCCTGTTGTTGTTTTTTAGTCCTTTAGTCGTGTCCGACTCTTCATGACCCCATGGACCACAGCAGGCCAGGCACTCCTGTCTTCCACTGCCCCCCCTCTCATCTATCTATCTATCTATCTATCTATCTATCTATCTATCTCTATCATCTATCTGCTTGTTGTTGTTGTTTAGTCGTTTAGTCATGTCCGACTCTTCATGACCCGATGGACCAGAGCACGCCAGCCACTCCTGTCTTCCACTGCCTATGTATGATTTCATTCAGAATGGATCACTTTGATCTTCTCGCAGTCCATGGGACTCTCCAGAGTCTCCTCCAGTACCAGAATTCAAAAGCATCCATTCTTCGGCGATCAGCCTTCTTTATGGTCCAGCTCTCACTTCCGTACATTACTACTGGGAAAACCATAGCTTTAACTATACGGACCTTTGTCGGCAAGGTGATGTCTTTGCTTTTGAAGATGCTGTCTAGGTTTGTCCTTGCTTTTCTCCCAAGAAGCAGGCGTCTTCTAATTTCGTGACTGCTGTCACCATCTGCAGTGATCATGGAACCCAAGAAAGTCAAATCTCTCCCTGCCTCCATTTCTTCCCCTTCGATGGGACCAGTGATGGGAGGTGATGGGACCAGTGGCTATGATCTTCGTTTTTTTGATGTTGAGGTTCAGACCGTATCTTTTAATTTCGTGACTGCTGTCACCTTGGAAATGCCGGTGAAGGCTAGGCGAGATAAATAAACCGTATCTGACAAGCGGTTCTCCTCCTTACCTTCAGATGTTCTCTAAACAAACCTTCGCTTCAAAGCCACTAGATTGTGTTTGCCTCTCTCAACACCGGCTGGAGGGATTTCAGCTTAATCCGTTTGGCCTTCCCAGGTGACGCTGGGGCTCAGGCGACATGGAAAACCGTTACTCCAAGGCGTCTGAAGGAGCTTAGCCAAAGACCGAAGGGTGGGAGAATGAGAGAGACAGGTATGAAGATCCGGAGATAAGCTCATCCTTCTTAAGCTGCCCACCTGTCTGGAAATGTACCTGTTCTGTGCAAAAGCTGACAATGCAAGCTTCCTTCCTGGGGCCGGACTTCATCCACTGAGCGTGGAGTGGGGGCCACCGGTCTTCCCAAGAGGTCTTTGGCTAGGGGGACGCAG